>VSWD01000013.1:61090684-61445846 GCA_033119305.1 Pinctada imbricata
TCCCTGATGCTTTCGGTTTGTCGATACATGCTTCGGTTCTGAAGAAGAAGTTTGTCAAAGGAGGTACCCCCCGTGACCTACTTTTGCTGTGGTGGCGCCACCTGTTGACAGATCCGGACGAAAAACAACAACACGTTGTAGGGAACCATGAGTACTTCATACCTACCAAGTGTTCATCAAAATCCTTCAAACAACCGTTCTGGAGAATAAGTTTAAAGAGGTGGAAAAGTTTAACGACGACGACGACCGGACGCAGGACGCCAGACGCAAACTAATGACAATAGCGTCAGCTTGAGCTGAAAAATCAACCACCCCCCCACCTTGCCTTTTTACATAAGAAAAAATGGTCAGTAAAAACTCAAAAAAATGAAATTTAAGCATAAAATTACATATCAAAGCATTAAGTAAATTAAATAGGATTAAGTATGTAGTAAATGAGTGTGTAAAAGCATACACTTATTGAGTTATTTAAAGAAATAGTGCAAAAATGTGCATTTTCTGACTAAGTCCGAAAGACTCAAAAACGCTCAAAAATTTGACTTCGAAGTGAACCAAAAATAACAACACTTCTTAGACATCTCTCTGAGATCATCCTGATGCTTTCAGTTGGTCGATACATCTTCGGTTCTGAAGAAGAAGTTGTCCAAAGGGATGGTACCCCACCGTGACCTACTTTTGCTGTGGTGGCGCCACCTGTTGACAGATCCGGACGAAAAACAACACACTTGTAGGGGACCATGAGTACTTCATACCTACCAATTTCATCAAAATCCCTTCAGCCGTTCTGGAGAAGAAGTTTAAAATGTGAAAAGTTTACGACGACGGACGACGACGACTACGACGACATGACGACGGAATACAGACGCACACCTATGACAATAAGCTCACTTGAGCCTATGGCTCAGGTGAGCCTAAAAAGGGAAAAAAAGTTTGTTGGGGTCGCCGCCGGGGTTTGAAGCCACTCCCCATGGGTCCATTGGGCATGGAAACATACATTATACCTATGTACATCTTAAAAAATATTCCTTAAAAATCCAAAAGTGGATATCTTGACAAAATTCTTTCACTTGTAGGGTACCATGCATGAGTACCTCATACCTACAAATTGTCATGACAATCTGAAGAGTGGTTATAGAAAGAAGCAGAAAATGTATGAAATCAAACAACCAAACCCCCCCCCCACCCCCTTCCTTTTACAAAAGAAAAAAAATTCATAAAAAATCAAAAAAATAAAATTAAGCATAAAATACATATCAAAGCATTAAGTAAGTTAAATATGATAAATATGTAGTAAATGAGTGTGTAAAATCATACACTTATTGAGTTATTTAAAGAAATAGTGCAAAAATGTGCATTTCTGACTAAGTCCGAAAAGACGTCAAAAACGCGTCAAAAATTAGACCTCGAAGTGGAACCAAAAATAACAACACTTCTTAAGACATCTCTCTAGTCATCCTGATGCCTTCGGTTTGTCGATACGATGCTTCGGTTTCTGAAGAAGAATTTGTCAAATAGGGTACCCCCCGTGACCTACTTTTTGCTGTGGTGGCGCCACCTGTTGACAGATCGGACGAAAAACAACAACACTTGTAGGGGACCATGAGTACTTCATACCTACGCAAGTTTCATCATCAAAATCCTTCAGCCGTTCTGGAGAAGAAGTTTAAAATGTGAAAAGTTTACGACGCCGACGGACGGACGCAGGACGCCAGACGCAACAACTATGACAATAGCTCACTTGAGCTTAAAATCACCCCCACCCCCCCCCCTTCCTTTTTACATAAGAAAAAAATTCATAAAAAATCAAAAAAAATATAAATTAAGCATAAATACATATCAAAGCATTAGTAAATTAAATATGATAAATAGGTAGTAAATGAGTGTGTAAAAATCATACACTTATTGAGTTATTAAAGAAATAGTGCAAAAAATGTGCATTCTGACTAAGTCCGAAAGACGTCAAAAACGCGTCCAAAAATTTGACTTCGAAGTGGAACCAAAAATAACAACACTTCTTAAGACATCTCTCTAGATCATCCTGATGCTTTCAGTTTGTCGATACATGCTTCGGTTCTGAAGAAGAAGTTTGTCAAAGGAGGGTACCCCCCGTGACCTACTTTTTGCTGTGGTGGCGCCACCTGTTGACAGATCCGGACGAAAAACAACAACACTTGTACGGGACCATGAGTACTTCATACCTACCAAGTTTCATCAAAATCCCTTCAGCCGTTCTGGAGAAGAAGTTTAAAAATGTGAAAAGTTTACGACGACGACGACGACGACGACAGACGACCGACGCCGGAAGACGGACGCCATACGCAACACTATGACAATAGCTCACTTGAGCCTTTGGCTCAGGTGACCTAAAAAGGGGAAAAAAATTTTTGTTGGGATCCCTGTCGGGGTTTGAAGCCACTCCCCATGGGTCCATTGGGCATGGAAAACATACATTATACCTATGTACAATCTTAAAAAATATTCCTTAAAAATCTAAAAGTGGATATCTTGACAAAATTCTTCACTTGTAGGGTACCATGCATGAGTACCTCATATCTACAAAATTGTCATGACAATCTGAAGAGTGGTTATAGAAAAGAAGCAGAAAATGTATGAAAATCAACCCCCCCCCCTTCCTTTTTACATAAGAAAAAAATTCATAAAAAAATCAAAAAAATAAAATTTAAGCATAAAATACATATCAAAGCATTAAGTAAGTTAAATATGATAAATATGTAGTAAATGAGTGTGTAAAATCATACACTTATTGAGTTATTTAAAGAAATAGTGCAAAAATGTGCATTTCTGACTAAGTCCGAAAAGACGTCAAAAACGCGTCAAAAATTTGACTTCGAAGTGGAACCAAAAATAACAACACTTCTTAAGACATCTCTCTAGATCATCCTGATGCTTTCGGTTTGTCGATACATGCTTCGGTTCTGAAGAAGAAGTTTGTCAAAGGAGGGTACCCCCCGTGACCTACTTTTGCTGTGGTGGCGCCACCTGTTGACAGATCCGGACGAAAAACAACAACACTTGTAGGGGACCATGAGTACTTCATACCTACCAAGTTTCATCAAAATCCCTTCAGCCGTTCTGGAGAAGAAGTTTAAAATGTGAAAAGTTTACGACGACGACGACGACGACAGACGCCGACGCCGGACGACGGACGCCAGACGCAACACTATGACAATAGCTCACTTGAGCCTTGGCTCAGGTGAGCTAAAAAAGGGGAAAAAAATTTTTGTCGGGATCCCGTCGGGTTTGAAGCCAATCCCCATGGGTCCATTGGGCATGGAAAACATACATTATACCTATGTACAATCTTAAAAAAATATTCCTTAAAATCTAAAAGTGGATATCTTGACAAATTCTTTCACTTGTAGGGTACCATGCATGAGTACCTCATATCTACAAAATGTCATGACAATCTGAAGAGTGGTTATAGAAAAGAAGCAGAAAATGTATGAAAATCAACCCCCCCCCCCCTTCCTTTTTACATAAGAAAAAAATTCATAAAAAATCAAAAAAATAAAATTTAAGCATAAAATACATATCAAAGCATTAAGTAAGTTAAATATGATAAATATGTAGTAAATGAGTGTGTAAAATCATACACTTATTGAGTTATTTAAAGAAATAGTGCAAAAATGTGCATTTCTGACTAAGTCCGAAAAGACGTCAAAAACGCGTCAAAAATTTGACTTCGAAGTGGAACCAAAAATAACAACACTTCTTAAGACATCTCTCTAGATCATCCTGATGCTTTCGGTTTGTCGATACATGCTTCGGTTCTGAAGAAGAAGTTTGTCAAAGGAGGGTACCCCCCGTGACCTACTTTTTGCTGTGGTTGCGCCACCTGTTGACAGATCCGGACGAAAAACAACAACACTTGTAGGGGACCATGAGTACTTCATACCTACCAAGTTTCATCAAAATCCCTTCAGCCGTTCTGGAGAAGAAGTTTAAAATGTGAAAAGTTTACGATGACTACGACGACGACGACGACGACAGATGCCGGACGACGGACGCCAGACGCAACACTATGACAATAGCTCACTTGAGCCTTTGGCTCAGGTGAGCTAAAAAGGGAAAAAAATTTTTGTCGGGATCCTGTCGGGGTTTGAAGCCAATCCCCATGGGTCCATTGGGCATGGAAAACCTACATTATACCTATGTACAATCTTAAAAAATATTCCTCAAAAATCTGAAAGTGGATATCTTGACAAAATTCTTTCACTTGTAGGGTACCATGCATGAGTACCTCATATCTACAAAATGTCATGACAATCTGAAGAGTGGTTATAGAAAAGAAGCAGAAAATGTATGAAATCACCCCCCCCCCCCCCTTCCTTTTTACATAAGAAAAAAATTCATAAAAAATCAAAAAAATAAAATTTAAGCATAAAATACATATCAAAGCATTAAGTAAGTTAAATATGATAAATATGTAGTAAATGAGTGTGTAAAATCATACACTTATTGAGTTATTTAAAGAAATAGTGCAAAAATGTGCATTTCTGACTAAGTCCGAAAAGACGTCAAAAACGCGTCAAAAATTTGACTTCGAAGTGGAACCAAAAATAACAACACTTCTTAAGACATCTCTCTAGATCATCCTGATGCTTTCGGTTTGTCGATACATGCTTCGGTTCTGAAGAAGAAGTTTGTCAAAGGAGGGTACCCCCGGTGACCTACTTTTTTTTGCTGTGGTGGCGCCACCTGTTGACAGATCCGGACGAAAAACAAAAACACTTGTAGGGGACCATGAGAACTTCATACCTACCAAGTTTCATCAAAATCCCTTCAGCCGTTCTGGAGAAGAAGTTTAAAATGTGAAAAGTTTACGACGACGACGACGCAACAGACGCCGGACGACGGACGCCAGACGCAACACTATGACAATAGCTAACTTGAGCCTTTGGCTCAGGTGAGCTAAAAAGGGAAAAAATTTTTGTTGGGATCCCGTCGGGGTTTGAAAGCCAATCCCCATGGGTCCATTGGGCATGGAAAACATACATTATACCTATGTACAATCTTAAAAAATATTCCTTAAAAATCTAAAAGTGGATATCTTGACAAAATTCTTTCACTTGTAGGGTACCATGCATGAGTACCTCATATCTACAAAATGTCATGACAATCTGAAGAGTGGTTATAGAAAAGAAGCAGAAAATGTATGAAAATCACCCCCCCCCCCCCCCCCCCCCCCTTCCTTTTTACATAAGAAAAAAATTCATAAAAAATCAAAAAAATAAAATTTAAGCATAAAATACATATCAAAGCATTAAGTAAGTTAAATTTGATAAATATGTAGTAAATGAGTGTGTAAAATCATACACTTATTGAGTTATTTAAAGAAATAGTGCAAAAATGTGCATTTCTGACTAAGTCCGAAAAGACGTCAAAAACGCGTCAAAAATTTGACTTCGAAGTGGAACCAAAAATAACAACACTTCTTAAGACATCTCTCTAGATCATCCTGATGCTTTCGGTTTGTCGATACATGCTTCGGTTCTGAAGAAGAAGTTTGTCAAAGGAGGGTACCCCCCGTGACCTACTTTTTGCTGTGGTGGCGCCACCTGTTGACAGATCCGGACGAAAAACAACAACACTTGTAGGGGACCATGAGTACTTCATACCTACCAAGTTTCATCAAAATCCCTTCAACCGTTCTGGAGAAGAAGTTTAAAATGTGAAAAGTTTACGACGACGACGACGGACGCAGGACGCCAGACGCAACACTATGACAATAGCTCACTTGAGCTGAAAATCACCCCCCCCCCCCTTCCTTTTTACATAAGAAAAAAATTCATAAAAAATCAAAAAAAATAAAATTTAAGCATAAAATACATATCAAAGCATTAAGTAAATTAAATATGATAAATATGTAGTAAATGAGTGTGTAAAATCATACACTTATTGAGTTATTTAAAGAAATAGTGCAAAAATGTGCATTTCTGACTAAGTCCGAAAAGACGTCAAAAACGCGTCAAAAATTTGACTTCGAAGTGGAACCAAAAATAACAACACTTCTTAAGACATCTCTCTAGATCATCCTGATGCTTTCGGTTTGTCGATACATGCTTCGGTTCTGAAGAAGAAGTTTGTCAAAGGAGGGTACCCCCCGTGACCTACTTTTTGCTGTGGTGGCGCCACCTGTTGACAGATTCGGACGAAAAACAACAACACTTGTAGGGGACCATGAGTACTTCATACCTACCAAGTTTCATCAAAATCCCTTCAGCCGTTCTGGAGAAGAAGTTTAAAATGTGAAAAGTTTACGACGACGACGACGACAACAACGACAGACGCCGGACGACGGACGCCAGACGACGGACGCCAGACGCAACACTATGACAATAGCTCACTTGAGCCTTTGGCTCAGGTGAGCTAAAAAGGGAAAAAAATTTTTGTCGGGATCCTGTCGGGGTTTGAAGCCAATCCCCATGGGTCCATTGGGCATGGAAAACATACATTATACCTATGTACAATCTTAAAAAATATTCCTTAAAAATCTAAAAGTGGATATCTTGACAAAATTCTTTCACTTGTAGGGTACCATGCATGAGTACCTCATATCTACAAAATGTCATGACAATCTGAAGAGTGGTTATAGAAAAGAAGCAGAAAATGTATGAAAATCACCCCCCCCCCTTCCTTTTTACATAAGAAAAAAATTCATAAAAAATCAAAAAAATAAAATTTAAGCATAAAATACATATCAAAGCATTAAGTAAGTTAAATATGATAAATATGTAGTAAATGAGTGTGTAAAATCATACTCTTATTGAGTTATTTAAAGAAATAGTGCAAAAATGTGCATTTCTGACTAAGTCCGAAAAGACGTCAAAAACGCGTCAAAAATTTGACTTCGAAGTGGAACCAAAAATAACAACACTTCTTAAGACATCTCTCTAGATCATCCTGATGCTTTCGGTTTGTCGATACATGCTTTGGTTCTGAAGAAGAAGTTTGTCAAAGGAGGGTACCCCCCGTGACCTACTTTTTGCTGTGGTTGCGCCACCTGTTGACAGATCTGGACGAAAAACAACAACACTTGTAGGGGACCTTGAGTACTTCATACCTACCAAGTTTCATCAAAATCCCTTCAGCCGTTCTGGAGAAGAAGTTTAAAATGTGAAAAGTTTACGACGACGACGACAGACGCCGGACGCCAGACGCAACACTATGACAATAGCTAACTTGAGCCTTTGGCTCAGGTGAGCTAAAAAGGGAAAAAAATTTTTGTCGGGATCCCGTCGGGGTTTGAAGCCAATCCCCTTGGGTCCATTGGGCATGGAAAACATACATTATACCTATGTACAATCTTAAAAAATATTCCTTAAAAATCTAAAAGTGGATATCTTGACAAAATTCTTTCACTTGTAGGGTACCATGCATGAGTACCTCATATCTACAAAATGTCATGACAATCTGAAGAGTGGTTATAGAAAAGAAGCAGAAAATGTATGAAAATCACCCCCCCCCCCCTTCCTTTTTACATAAGAAAAAAATTCATAAAAAATCAAAAAATTAAAATTTAAGCATAAAATACATATCAAAGCATTAAGTAAGTTAAATATGATAAATATGTAGTAAATGAGTGTGTAAAATCATACACTTATTGAGTTATTTAAAGAAATAGTGCAAAAATGTGCATTTCTGACTAAGTCCGAAAAGACGTCAAAAACGCGTCAAAAATTTGACTTGGAAGTGGAACCAAAAATAACAACACTTCTTAAGACATCTCTCTAGATCATCCTGATGCTTTCGGTTAGTCGATACATGCTTCGGTTCTGAAGAAGAAGTTTGTCAAAGGAGGGTACCCCCCGTGACCTACTTTTTGCTGTGGTTGCGCCACCTGTTGACAGATCTGGACGAAAAACAACAACACTTGTAGGGGACCATGAGTACTTCAAACCTACCAAGTTTCATCAAAATCCCTTCAGCCGTTCTGGAGAAGTTTAAAATGTGAAAAGTTTACGACGACGACGACGACGGACGACGGACGATGGACGCAACACTATGACAATAGCTCACTTGAGCCTTTGGCTCAGGTGAGCTAAAAAGAGATTGATTTACGACTTCAGGCAAAATAAGGGGGAAATAACATTTAAAAAAAAAATTCAGGGAATGGAATTATATGTAGAATATAGAGAAATGCGCGAGAACTATAAGTTATAGACCTAACCGCCAGAAACCTGTTTGACTTTGCATTTAGGGGAGGGGTACGTAATTTGCTTTTCGTGGATATAATGGTTAATTTGTGCATTTAACAAAATAGAAAACTAGATACGATATACCGGATATCAATACTTTTTGTATTGAATTGTATCATCGAAAATTTGGTTTCGATACCTAGCCCTAACCCCCCCCCCCTTCCCAATTGGGACACTCTGGATTCACCTGGAATTAGCCAAAGATGTTCATTTTTTATCTGTTTTTTAATATGTTTTTCTTAAAAACAAAACAAACCATATGCTGGACCTTACTCCCCGACTGGCTGAGCCCCCCCCCCCTCCTCCTTTTTGGAAAAATGTTCTGGATCCACCCATACCATTGGATCCACTATTGTATATACCTTAATTTATACCACTCAATTCTGATATTTCACTAGTATCTTTTCTAATATATTTACTTCAAAACAAAAACAAATTACACCATTCATCTTGGTCGTCATGCTACCCGAGTTTCCTCTGTAAACTTTTACATACCAATAACAATAATCTTGAGCACCACAGTATAATACGGTTGAAAATGGAAGAAGATAGTGACAAAAATTCTCATGAAACCAACTCAATTAAGATATTCCCATACAACTGGTTACTTTACCAACGCGACCACGGATGCACCTTTGATAACCCCGTGAAAATTGAATAACGTGTTCGATTAGAACTCGTCTTTTATCAAACTTGTTTACAAACCAGCAAACTTCAAATTTTGTTGTAATTGTGACCTTTGACCTTTTGTTCAGCGAGTATAACACCTTCATTTCGTCATTCCGTCGTCTTTTATGCATAACCTTATAGATAATGTTCGAACTTTACGGAATGATACATGCATCGTTGTGCTCGGACTAACTTGAATGAAGAGGGCAAAGAAGAGAAAACTTGTTCATTGTACACCCAGCAGCAGTGTGCAATTAATTGATCTAAAGTAAACTTACGATAGCACGGGGTCTGTTGAAAACATCGAGAAATGTCTGTACTCGAACGATCGTCCATTTCTCAAACTTCTTCTGTTTGTCTGTTGCAGGAGATTAACATGTTCAAAAGAGCGCTCCCTGACCACAGCCAATGAAATTTCACACGAGTGGCTCAACCAATGAAAGAAAGACGACATGGGTTATGGGACCTGCTTTTCGATGGACAAATTAAAAGCTCCAAAGAAAGAAAAATAGTGATTAAAATAAATCCGATCAGCAGTGCATATATATATATATATATACTTTAAAAAGTAAATAATAAATATCCATTCCCGGTATAGTCAATATAATCAAAATCAAAGTGACATAATGACGATTAAATTTGTTTATTGCACTAAACGTTTTCGCCTGTTGGCTCTTCAGAGTTGCAATGAATATGAAAAAGTATATAAAAAGTATTTAAAAAGTATATATACTATTACGTAAAGCCAAAGAAGATTATTTCATAGAGATGTTGAAAATTAGAAATTGAATCTTCTTTGATTAGCGATTAGCGGTATTTCCTTTGCTCTGTTTGTGGCTGCGTCAATTAGATTTACGGGATAATTCTGTTTAAGTAGGAAAGACGTTATGATGACGTCATAGACGCTGCCTACCTAGGCTGTTCTTTGTTATTGTTATTGTTTATATTCATTGCAACTCTGAAGAGCCAACAGGCGAAAACGTTTAGTGCAATAAACAAATTTAATCGTCATTATGTCACTTTGATTTTGATTATATATATATATATATATATATATATATATATATATATATATATATATATATATATATATATATATATATATTACCGAAAATCCCGGTATAGGTGTAAGTCGTCTGAGAACAGGTTTACATGTACTTTATTTCAGACACATATCCTGTATTATCTGAAACAGCTATATAATGCAAAAAGTTCATTTGGGGTATTTCTGAGCGTTTTCTACCTTTCTGTCGCTTCAGCTTTGTAAAAACCTTGCTCTTAATCGGATTTTGAATTTTATGTAGGTCAGTTTCACATAAGTCTAAAAATAGGATTCCACGTAAGTCCAAGAGATGTATATAATATGTATATGACGTTTTAAGGAAAGATAACTCTGTTTTTCTTAGCATGACATTAGAGTTGTCTCCTCGAACTAGGAATCAAAATTAGGTCAGGTCGAAAGTTCAAAGATATATATACATTTTTAAAAACAAAAATCCCGGTATATGTGTACGTTGTCTGGTTTGTGTGCACTTTTTTCTAGATATATATTGAAAAAAATGTGAATTAGTATTTTTTTACCGATCTGAAAGTGTATTTCTATTCTTTGAAATACAGAATATATCAATTACTATAAATGATATCATAAGTATTATCTTAGACACACACGCATCACATTTTTGCTGTTTTGATATATGGCTGTCGAAGAAATTTAACAACAATATAATAGAAGCATCTGAACTAATAAATATTAAAACGATTGATAATCTTAATTAAGAGAGTAACATTACAAATTTGCTAAAAAATATTAGTGTATATTCTTTTATCCTACTAAAATGCTGCTGTTATTAAATTCTAAAGGTTCGATGAAGATACACTCTCTCATAAAATCTTGTGATCAAGGAACGTAACTCTGCATTGGAGATTGGGCGATTCAGTGGTGATCGTAGTAGTTTTAACTGTTTTTCGTAAACTTCGGGCACATCTCGGAAACTTGGTTAGGAAAAATTGGTTAATATTCGGAATTTTAGGGCAAAATTACGCCCTAAATCCGATGTTACATTAGTTCCTAAAAACCCAACATAACGATTTTTTCCATAATATTACCCTGCGTGAACAGAATATTTATTATTACTGTTTATTTCTTTTAATAATATAAATATATTATTTCGAAATTTTACTTCATTTGAAGACATAAAATGTACAAGTGATTCAGTTTGATTGTCTAACGAGCATCATTTGCACCGTAACGTGAAAATAAAATTAATTTTCGTTTATTGTCGATGATTTTCCAACACCAGACATCACATAATGTCGCGATATTATTATTATGACGTCAAAATAAAAGCCATGACAACACATCAAGGTGCTTCAAGACGGTGCGATAAGATGTGACGTCACAATGGACAATTTTGCCAAATGAAGGGCGGCCAAGCCGGATTTGCACGTGCGGCGGTAAAAAGTAAAATGTGAGTCCGCGAGTTCACGCATGACGCACTCTTTCTCGTCGGAGAAAATATGGACGCCTCCGAATTTTTGTCCTTTTCCGAAAGCTCTAGACAGCACAATTTTTTATTCCAGCAATTAGAATATCGTCGAACTTTTTCTTTTAGCTTTATATTTTACACTCAAATAGTTTATTTTACACAAACCTTACATTTTAATTACTAAATCGATGATTGAATTTGGCTAAGTTTTCCCGGGAAAAAAATGCCCCAAAAAGTGGAAAATAAAAAAGAGGTACAAAAAATGGTCCCTCACAGATTTTTATAATATTTTTAAAAAATGACATTCACATCGGCATCTTTCAAATATCAAAAAATTACAGAACCACTTTTTCATATATTGAAATAATTCCCGTTTGAAATCAGCTGGTGTTAGCTTCGTTTCGGCATGCGCAGAATCACGATTTTGCACCCAATACACATTGAACGTGTGTCACATTGTAAACATGAATGAATTACTTTATTCGGAGTTTATAGTATTTTGTGTATGAAAAAGTATAACTGTTGGATGATTTTTATCTCGTGAACTCATTTCTAACCTTGGATTAGCAATTAAGAAGAGATTAATGAAGGTTTCAAGCTGTTTTTGTCCAACCCGTCTTCACGAAGTGCAGTGCCAGTGTCGGTGTGATGTAAACTTGATGACGCAAAAACATGGTACGACTTGTGTACTTCACGTACATGTACTTTCTTCAGTTCAGCTGTTTGTTTATATAGTGAAATGGATACTAGGCCGATGCCTCGATGACGAAATAAATCTAGGAACCATTGAAAACATCGACTTTTTCCTCAAGCTCAAGGTAAATAAACAAATTTGTAAACAAATATTCTCTCTCTCTCTCTCTCTCTCTCTCTCTCTCTCTCTCTCTCGTTCTCTCTCACACATACATACTCACAAATTACTAATACTACCAAGATTTGTAATAATTTTCAATCACTGAACTGATCAGTTTATTAGGTTAATTTATGTGCCTTTATTTTGACCAACCAAGCCTACCCCCTCCCCCCACCCCACCTTATTGGGCCCTAAGGCATATTCTTTAAATTTTAGAAAATTACACTTTGTCATTCACAAGTATACATGTTATTATAAATGTAGGTTTTTTTTTAGAATATAAAGTGGAAAGAGAAATGAGATTGATTGGGGGGGGGGGGGGGGGTTACTTACATTTACATTCAAACATTTACATATAAAATGCAAAATGCAATATGGATAATTTAAACTATGAATTTCTAGATAGATAATATATCATAATGTAATTTGATTATCTAGCAGTTCAAGTCATTAAAAATAATTTTCCATGAATTCCATTGGTTGAGTGTTGAATTTATCAATACTATTCTTTCCAGTGATAAATTATGATTGCTAAATAAATAACATATACAAGCAAATAGTTATAAAGGATTTATACAGTACAATTTAAGTACAATTTATGAATCATTTTTATTTTTTTCAGTTTATGACAATGTATTAGTGAAATTGTATCAAAGTAAACAAATGAATAAATGTCAATGAGTAAATAAATGAATGACTTAAAACTAATTAAAATTGATTATTTTTTTCAGGTCAAACTTGTTAGAAGAAATCTTGCTGTCTGAAAATCACCCAGTGGCTTATTATATGGAAGGCATGCATTTAAACGGAATTATTGATTGGAAATTGTGTACTAAAGTATATTGATAAATATATTCTACATCGAATTGGTTTGAAGATTGTGCATATTGTCATCATATTCTTCTTTGTGAATTGTGAGTGTGCAAAAATATCATACATATGGATTATTCACAGAAGATGGAAGACTTCAAGACTGTCAACATTTCAGAAAACAATTAACATGATTAATGACTGTGAATCTTATTGGGCAATGGCAGATATAGTGAGATAATGAAATAAATATTTTGTGAATTCTTGCAGAGGAATAATTAGTCAATTAAATTTCTTCTTCATGATATAGGAATGTAGACTTCAACTGTCATTGATCATGGGCGCATTAAAATATAATAGTTATTTCTTTTGTAATGACTATCTGGAGTAAAAGAGTAAATATAGGCTTTCTTGCAAAAAATATCACATATTTGTATCTTTTGTTTTCCAATTATTGAAAGCTCCTGCACATTAAACAGAACAAAATTGGAATTTTTATATGTATTTTTCTCGGATACAATGAGATTATTTCAAATTGTGCATGTATTGTCTGGCATATCCAAGAAAATGTCATTTTTCTCTTGTGCGTGGCAGTTTTGTACTTGATCAGAGGAAATTAGGAAGGTCGCTGGAAAAATCTTCGGTCTTTTGAATTCTGGAGATATTTTTCACAATTTAAATGTTTGCTCATCAAAAGGTAAAAACAACCTTTTCTTCTGGAATGGTATATTCGAATTTATATCATCCTTTGTGAATTTCTGATGTCGAAGCGTTCGGTCGATCGACGATTTCTCCAAAATTGTCGAAACTATGCAGCATGTAGGGGTACATAAATGAGGTACAAAAAAATGGTCCCTCACCGATTTTCATAAAATTTGAGAATTGAACACTTGGATATATTCTCCACAAGATATCAAAAAATTACAGAACCACTTTTTAATATTTTTTTAAAACGACCCCCCTGTTTGCGAGGAAGGGGGCATGGAAGTCGAACTTTAAAAGTGATGCTGTCATTTTGTCAGCTGATTTTCGACAAATTGATAGAATGAAACAGCACATCTTGGGTAGATTAAATCTTTTTAAATTTGATGCCATCAATATATATCGCTGTCATTAGCATTTTTCCGCGGTGAAAAAGTTTCGAAAAATTGCTTAGTAACGGCGACGCGAACATCTTTCGATATTAATGCGCCGTTCTTAGCAACGGTTGCCGTCACGCGCAAATCTGGCTTGGCCGCCCTACATTCGGATCCCCTCGCCCTTTATTTGTAACGGCATAAAAAGAAGGAAAAGGTCGAGGCTGATCCGAATGGGCCGCCCTACTGTATAAAATCAAGTTAGGAACGATCATATCTTTTATCTGGAAAATGGACTAATAAATATAATAGACTTTAATATGAACTATGGCAAAGCCAGGAAGGGGACGTAGCACTGATAGAAAAGTTAAAAGAAAGGATCTCGGACTCCAACAACACTAGGTTGCAGCACCCACAGCAAAACCCCAAAACACCCAATGCAAAAAAAAAAACAAAAAACAAAAACAAAAAACAAAAAAACAACACAGAACAGACACCCACTGAAAAGACGCAAAAGCGACACCAAATCACACCATAGAAAAATTAAATATAAAGGACCACACATAAACCAACGAGACAAATGGTCAACCGGTGCCGACTTAGGACGGCCATCTGCCACATTAGTAGCAGACGGTGCACGGTTATCCTCGATTAAGTGCGCACAACCCTCCCACTATTTCGATTTCCCAGAGGTCTCGAAGAAAGCACAATTATGGTGTAAAACAACCTCCTCACTGTTACTGTGTACAATGACCACACACAAACAAGACCGTAAAACGCAGGGGTCCAAGAAACACAGATGAATATGTACATGTAAATGGATATTTTTTTGTCACCACTATAATGATTGGAACTACATGTTTTTGTACTTATCAATAAATTTAACACACAGTGGCGGATTCAACGGGGTACGGAGGGGGTTTCCCCTCCCCGGCACTGTCACAAAAATTTCCAAAAAAAAAGTATATATCTTGGCCGATTTTCAGTAAATAATCGGCAAAATTTGCCCCTTGACCCATGGCAAAGGGGGCGCTAGATCCGCCACTAACACAGGTAATTTAGCCAGAGCGAAATAATATTATAATTTCTACCACATAGACAAAACAGCATAATGACATGAAGCTCTTACTAGCCTCCTGAAAAGCGAAATGTAAATCTTAGTAAATAAAATGACCGACTTGAGATTTCTCATCAAATCATAGTAAGAACCCCCCCCCCCCCAAAAAAAAAACCCCAAGAACAGAAACAGATTAAAGGGCTGACGAAATACTTTGCCGAATCATGCTTAAGAATTAATTACCCCCCCCCCCCCCCCCCCCCCCCCCACACACACACACACCTTCCATGGGAAAATGAAATAATAGTAGATCAAGTACGATTTGACATGTCATTCCGAAAAAATGTTTTCAATCAATATTTGTAGCTCTATAGATAAATAGATAATAGACAAATAAATAAAAATGATAGATAAAAAATAAATATCCCCCCTTTTCAAGAAAAATGATAATGATAATAAATCCAGCTCGAAATAAATGACGACTTGTGTGTCATTCCAAACCAAAAAAAAAAAAATTTGCAATTAATATTTGGAGATAAAGAGCTGTTCAACATTAAAGTAGAAACCACAGGTTGCCGATGTTTAATATCTATTTCAAAATAAAAATCAACCCTTTCAGCCTTTGTTGTTATTTATCATACGTACAGGGGAAAAAAGATCCACATGCAAGGAATTTAAATTGTCAATTTGATCGATGTACTATATCTTTGTCGATTCCCCATTTCTCCTAGTAACTATGAGTGCACGTGTACACTGTGTGAGTGACCTAAATGTCAATGTGACGTAGTCAGTGACGCGCCATGCCAGACGAAGTTCAAGGACTGGCTGTGTATGCAACGAAACTGTGTACAGTGTGTACAGCACTTGTGGGTACCCATGGATTCCATTAGTTTTTAGGATGTATACTTTGCAAATTCGGGTATTAGTGGATCAGACTTATTCAAAATTTAGGTTGAATGTTTGATCTACTTTTGTCATTCATCTTCACCAGTGAAATGTTATGTCGAGGTAGGTTGTGATTATCACACGTGCACACGTTTCTAACTGTAGTTTCGACTGAAATAGATCTGTTTACATGTTGCGCGTAATTGCATGCGGTTCGGCACTACGATCTTACGATGAAATATTTCATTTCGTGTTTAAATTTCTGTTCAAAAGCGTCTTCCCTCTTTATTTTTTACTTGTTAATGTATACGGTACACAAAACTTCACGCGCATTTACGTTTCAAAAACGACGTCATAATGAACATCACAAGCTACCGCATTCGGATCAGCCTCGACCTTTTCCTTCGAAAAAAGACTCGGACGTCAGACGGCGCCATTTAAAAAAATAATTCCCCGTAGATCAATTAGTTTTGTTATAATCTATCATGAAATACAAATTCCAACACTTGATCGTAACTGACAAATATGTTCCTCACAGCGTTACTCACTCAAGTTGAAGAAATTTGAATGTTGAAAAAGTGCCTTTTTACTTTTACATCGATTTGATGTAAAACCTTCCACCATTGGCATCCGAGTCTTTTTATGCCGTTACAAATAAAGGGCGAGGGGATCCGAATGAAGCTACCGATGTTTATCTATAGACCCTTTCACATTATCTGCGGTACTAAATTTGAATGCCAGTTCCGGGGGACAACGAATAGATTGCGCATGCACCAGTGACGTCATTTGATTGTTCTAGGACGTTTAGCGCGGAATAATGTTTCGTTTGTTCCGCGGAAAACATCTTGGAACAATCGAATTACGTCACTGGTGCATGCGCAATCTATTGTTTGTCCCCCGGAATTGGCATTCAAATTCAGTACCGCAGATAATGTGAAAGGGTCTATTTAAAAAACTAATTACTAATTAAAAAATAAAAGCTGACCGTTTGTTGTTCTTCTTTCCCTGTATGTGCGATAAAAAACAACAAAAGGTTGGTTTTTATTTTTTGATAGATAAATATCGGCAGCCTGTGATGTGCATTTCCATTCGTAACATTTCTGTCTTCTCTAACGTTCGCCGTTTCCGCATGTACCGTGCACACAAATTTTGAATCGAAGGTAATGGTAAGAAAAACGGGAAAATGCATGCTTTTTGCTTATTCATGTACACACGTCTATCTTGATGGCGACTTCGTCGGCGCTTCGCGCCGACTACGTCCCCTATAACCTGTTTCTATAAATAAGTCTTTGGTTTTCTATCATTGCATACCATCAAGGACTTAATATGAACTATGGCAAAGCCATGAAGGGGACGTAGCACTGCGGATAGAAAAGTTAAAAGAAAGGAGGGGATCTCAAACAACACAACAGTAGGTTGCAGCACCCATAGCAAAACCCCAAAACACCCATTGCAAAAAAAAAAACACACACACACACAGAACAGACACCCACAGAAAGAGACGCAAAAGGGACACCAAATCACACCATAGAAACATTAAACATAGAAGACCACACATAAACTAACGAGACCAATGGGCAACTGGTGCAGACTTATAATTAGGACGCCGGCCATCTGCCGTACGTTGTAGTTATCCTGGATTACGTGTGCACAACCCTCCCTCTATTACGATTTCCCAGAGGTCTCGAAGAACGCACAATTATGGTGTAAAACAACCTCTTCACTGTTAGATGACCACAAACAAGACCATAATGCGCAGGAGTCCAAGCAACACAGATGAATATAAAAATGGATAAGAGGACATGCCGCGTCATGCGTAATACAGTCCGTGCTCTGCCGGCTATAGCGAGCTCATATATGTTATCACCCGAGGAGTCCAACTGACATTTAGAAAGGACATGTGGTCAGGGCCCTGTCTTCTCTAAAGAGGTTAAAGTTCTGTTATCCTCCTAGTTGTGACAATCACAGTGATTTCTACCTCAGCAACATAATGACATTTAGCTCGTAGTGCTACATGTAGACTCTTGCATATTTTTCTCACCATTGAAACTATTTATCAGTAAAATGCACACACAATGGCAGATTCAAGGGGTGCGGAGGGGGCGTCCCCCTCCCAGGCACTGACCCCAAAATTTCCAAAAACAGGTATATTTTGGCCCATTTCAGTGGCGGATCCAGCGCCCCCTTTGCCGGGGGGTCGAGGGGCGAATTTTGCCCATTTTTACTGAAAATGGGCCAAAATATACCTGTTTTTGGAAATTTTTGGGTCAGTGCCGGGGGGGGCGAACGCCCCCTTCGCACCCCCTGAATCCGCCACTGCATTTTCAGTAAAAATTGGTGAAATTCGCCCCTTGACCCCCGGCAAAGGGGGCGCTGGATCCACGACTGACACAGGTTGATTTAGCCAGAGCGAAATATTATAATTTCTACCACATGGACAAAACAGCATGATGACATGAAGCTCTTAAATTCTGTTGATCGTTATATTATTCATGTCATAACCTCATGTATTGAGAAAGTGAATGAATGAATGAATGAATGAATGAATGAATGAATGAATGAATGAATGAATGAATGAATGAATGAATGAATGAATGAATGAATGAATGAATGAAAAGCTTGAGGACTGCTACACATGTACATTAAGCTCTGACCTTGAAAACCAAAACGTGCTGTCCTACTGATCAATTCATGGACAACACAAAGTTTCATGAAAATCTTATGTTACGGTATATATATATGTATCTGTTGCTTTTCCGTGAGTGTCTGTCTGCAATATCTGTTGGTATATTCCAAGCTCAGTATGGTCTTTGCATCAAATTATTGTGGGGAAACATTATTACATGTAGCAGAGGGAAGGTGGGGGTGTTCTAGGTAAATAAAATGACTGGCTTGAGATTTCTCATCAAATCATAGCAAGACCCCCCCCCTCCCCCCCCCCAAAAAAAAACAAAAACAACAATAAAAACAGATTAAAGGGCTGAAGAAATACTTTGCCGAATCATGCTTATGAATTAACTACCCCCCCCCCCCCTTAAAAGGGAAAATGAAATAATAGTTATTAGTAGATCCAGCATGAAATAAATTAAGATTTGACATGTTGGTCATTCCGAAAAAATGTTTTCAATCAATATTTGAAGATAACGAGATGTTGCTATAGATAAATAAATAATACTAGTAGACAAGTCACAAATAAATAAACTAAAACTGAATAACACCCCCCCCCCCCTCTCAAGAAAAATGATAATGACAATACATCCAGCTTGAAGTAAATGACGACTTACGTGTCATTTCTAGAAAAAAAATGTTTGCAATCAATATTTTGAGATAATTTAAGAGATGTACAACAATATACATGTAGTAGAAACCACAGGTTTATATCAAATCAACCCGTCGTTGTTATTTATCATACGTACAGGGAAAAAAAAAAGATCCACCAAGGAATTTAAATTGTCAATTTGATCATCGATGATCATGTACTATATCATTGCTCCTTGTAGTTGCATGACATAATTATGAGTGCACGTGTACACTACATGTGAGTGACCTAAATGTCAATGTGACGTAGTCAATGACGCGCCATGCCAGACGAACCTCAAGGACTGGCTGTGCATGCACCGACACTGAGTAAAGTGTGTAGATCTACAGCACTTGTGGGTACCCATGGGTTCCATTGGTTTTTAGGATGTATACTGTGCAAATTCGGGTATTAGTGGATCAGACTTATTCAAAATTTAGGTTGAATGTTTGATCTACTTTTGTCATTCATCTTCGCCAGTGGCAGTGAAATGTTAAGTCGAGGTAGGTTGTGATTATCACGCGTTTCTAACTGTAGTTTCGACTAAAATCGATCTGTTACATGTTGCTTGCGGTTCGGCAGTATGATCTTACGATGAAATATTTTATTTCGTTTTTAAATCTCTGTTCAAAAGGCATCATCCCTCTTTATTTTTTACTTGTTTATGTATGCGGTACACAAAACTTCACGCGCATTTACGTTTTTAAAAAACGACGTCATAATGAACATCACAAGCTGTCGATGTTTATCTATTTAAAAAATAAATAAAAAATAAGAAATGACCGTTTGATGTTCTTCTTTCCCTGTATGTACGATAAAAAACAACAAAAGGTTGGTTTTTATTTTTTGATAGATAAATATCGGCAGCCTGTGATGTGCATTTCCATTCGTAACCTTTCTGTCTTCTCTAACGTTCGCCGTTTCCGCATGAACCGTGCACACAAATTTTGAATCGAAGGTAATGGTAAAAAAAAAAAACGGGAAAATGCATGCTTTTTTGCTTATTCATGTACACACGTCTATCTTGATGGCGACTTCGTCGGCGCTTCGCGCCGACTACGTCCCCTATAATGTTTATAAGTCCTTGATACCAGTGGTAAATAAACAGAAAACCCCTATATAGATGCGACTTACATTACAAAAACTTCGCGATTGTCTGTACGAATCCATAAATACTCTTATATTGATACGGTATCGATCAAACAATTTTTGGAAATTTTGATTCAAAATGGTGATTTAAGCAATTTTTACTACGCACGTTAGCAGATTTTTTTAAAGTGCTAATGTTACCCAAAAAAAAAACCGGAAACCGGGGGGTGGGGTGGGGGTCCCGAACCCTACCTCCTCACTCCCTAAATCCGCCCTTGACCACAGATCTGTAAAATTTTCCTGACGATAAATCGAGGTTAATTTCTTCAAATATTAGATAATTTTAATATAAATTAGACAAGTGCTGCCCCCTCCAGTCATAATTTGCCTTTACCTAGCCGTGATCTACAGTACTCACCCTCCTCCCCCCCCAAAAAAAAAAACCGATCACTGATATATACTCATTATCGGGAAATTACATAATTACATTATCAATTTCATTATTAGCTTTATTTCAAATTTTATCTCTCTCTCTTTTTTTTTTTGTAACGTAGCTTTGTGTTTTTTGTCGGATTCGGAATGTCTAAGTCTACTTTCGGTTTCAAAACAAAATAGCGATTGAATTTTCAGCAGTTTTTCCCTTGATAAAATGCATGAAACAATCAAGAATTTGAAGAATAATGATCATAGCCATGCTACACATAGAAGTAATTTCAATGGAAACTGAAATTAACATAGAAGGACAGACTGGTAAAATGTCTGTACTGACAGAAAGGTAGCGAAGCTAAGGCACTACCAAATTTACTCTACTGGTGTTGGAACAGTTTCCGGACGATTTTGAAGGTTTTTCGGGGATAACTCCTCCGTCAATCAATGGAAAAAAATCAAATTTCTCCCAAATAATGCTATGCCCTTCCCACAAATACTCATGTTGAAAGACAATATTAAATCTCTCAAGAAATATGGTTTCTAGACCGATTTTATGACCCTATATTTTGGCCATTTTTCGCAAATCACTGGAACAGTTTCCGGACACCTGGTTTAAAATCTGTCAATCTCAATCAATTTCAGCCCAAACTGGATGAGTTTTGGATATTGTTTACTTCAATCTTTTCTACAAGTGACTGTGTAAAAATAATTTTGAAAATAGAACCAAAACTTCTCAAATCACGTATATTAAAATAGTATGTTTCTTGTGACTTCCCCCAGTGCGCGATATTAAACGGGGCAGAAAGAGGTAAAAAGGTGGTGTGATTAAAGCATCTTCGATGCAAAATTTTGTTTATATCATACATGTGAACCTTTTGCCTCCACAAATCTGGAGGATTTTCAATTTTCATCTGGAGATTTGGCCTCTCGTCGGGAGGTTTTTAATTTTTCATCGGGAGGATTTATCGGTATTCGGAAACCCTCCCCCTTTTTTTTAATCTACGGACGAATTTTCTCAATACTCTCATACAACAACAAAAACAAGAGGCCCAAGGGGGCCACATCGCTCACCTGAGGAGACTGTATGTATGTTTTCAATCAAAGTCAAAACCTGAAGGAAAACGCTTTTAGTGAAGCTTTGAGAAGGACAAGGTGTACAAGATACTTCCTGTAAAGTTTGGTGACATTCTGTGCAGTAGTTTAAGGGGATGAGTCAAAAATGTGTCATTCAAATAGAGCCTATAGAGGACATCTTGGATTTCAAATCGGCTCGAAAAACACAAACTAAGTAGAGGGCAATGAGTACTTGCGTCCTGTGAAGTTTCAAGAAATTCTGTGAAGCAGTTTCAGAGGAGAAGTTGAAAATGTGTCAGCCAATCAGAGCCTGTGGCGGCCATCTTGGGTTTCCGATAGGCTCCAAAAACACAAACTTGATAGAGGGTATGAGTACTTGCATCCTGTGAAGTTTCATGAAATTCTGTGCAGCGGTTTCAGAGGAGATGTCAAAAACTTGTCAGCCAATCAGAGCCTGTGGCGGCCATCTTGGATTTCTGATCAGCTCGAAAAACACAAACTTGGTAGAGAGCAATCAGTACTTGCTTCCTGTGAAGGTTTGTGAAATTCTATGCAGCCGTTTAAGAGGAGAAGTCGAAAATGTGTCAGTCAATCAGAGCCAGTGGCGGCCATCTTGGATTTCCGATTGACTCGAAAAACACAAACTTGGTAGAGGGCATTGAGTACTTGCTTCCTGTGAAGTTTCATGAAATTCTGTGCAGTGGTTAAAGAAGAGAATTCCAAAATGTGTCAGCCAATCAGAGCCTGTGGCAGCCATCTTGGATTTCCGATGGGCTCGAAAAACACGAACTTGGTAGAGGGCATTGAGTAGTTGCTTCCCGTGAAGTTTCATGAAATTCTGTGCAGCGGTTTCAGAGGAGAAGTCGAGAATGTGTCAGCCAATTAAAGCCTGTGGCGGCCATCTTGGATTTCCAATCGGCTCCAAAAACACAAACTTGGTAGAAGGAACTGAGTACTTGCTTCCTGTGAAGTTTCATGAAATTCTGTGAAGCGGTTTTGGAGGAGAAGTCAAAAATGTGTCAGCCAATCAGAGCCTGTGGCGGCCATCTTGAATTTCCGATCGGCTTGAAAAGCACAAATTTGATAGAGGGCATTGAGTACTTGCTTCCTGTGAAATTTAGTGAAATTCTGTGCAGCGGTTGCAGAAAAGATATCGAAAATGTTAAAAGTTTACGTCGGACTGACGGATGATGGACGGACGACGCGCTATGACAATAGCTCACTTGAGCTTCGCTCTGGTGAGCTAAAAACAACAATACTTGTAGGGGAGCATGATTTCTTCATTCCTACCAAGTTTAACGAAAATCTGTTAAGTTGTTCTGGAGAAGAATTTGAATATGTATGAAAATCATCCCCTCCTTCTTCTTGAGTAATCTAAGTAACCCGAGAGAGATAGTTATACAGAAGCTAAAGCAAAATAACAGCACCCCTCCCCATCCTTTCACTGTGTTATTGATAACATTGATCTGTTCTTACATTAATATTTTGAGCT
Source organism: Pinctada imbricata (assembly GCA_033119305.1). Taxonomy (NCBI): domain Eukaryota; kingdom Metazoa; phylum Mollusca; class Bivalvia; order Pterioida; family Pteriidae; genus Pinctada; species Pinctada imbricata. Next base: position 61,114,122 of record VSWD01000013.1, read on the forward strand.
GCTCTCAATATTGTAATTTCAAAGTTGTATATCTAAGTCTTCACAAGATAAATTTGAAAATACTAATTCATCTTTTTAAAATTATTTAGTTTCCTTTTCCATACTTATTCAATAATTTAAAATATATAACATTCAAATGAATCGATAATCCAAAAATTTAAACCTCAAAAACATAAATCAATATTAAAGAAAGACAACTCTTGCATACATGAACATGTACCAACTTACACGAAACTAAAGTTACCAGGGTCTGAACTTGAACTTACAAGCCTTGGGTCCATGTTCACAGTAAACATATCTATTCATGATTGAAAAAATACTCATAAAAATCTGTTCAGCAGTTCTGGAGAAGAAGTTGAATATGTATGAAAATCACCCCCCCCCCCTTTCCTTTTCATATAAGAAAATAATTCATAAAAAATCAAAAAATTAAAATTTCAGTATGAAATACATATCAAAGCATTTAGTAACTTAAATGTGATAAATGTGCAGTAAATGAATGTGTAAAATCATACACTTATTGAGTTATTTAAAGAAATAGTGCAAAAATGTGCATTTCTGACAAAGTCCGAAAAGACGTCAAAAACGCGTCAAAAATTTGACTTCTGAGTGGAACCAAAAATAACAACACTTCTTAAGACATCTCTCTAGATCATCCTGATGCTTTCGGTTTGTCGATACCTGCTTCCATTCTGAAGAAGAAGTTTGTCAAAGGAGGGTACCCCCTGTAACCTACTTTTGCCTCTGGTGGCGCCACCTATTGATGGATCCGGACGAAAAACAACAACACTTGTAGGGGACCATGAGTACTTCATTCCTACCAAGTTTCATGAAAATCTGTTCAGTGGTTCTGGAGAAGAAGTTGAATATGTATGAAAATCAACCCCCCCCCCTTCCTTTTCACATAAGAAAAAAATTAATAAAAAATCAAAAAATTTAAATTTTAGAATAAAATACATATCAAAGCATTTAATAACTTAAATATGATAAATATGCAGTAAATGAATGTGTAAAATCATACACTTATTGAGTTTATAAAGAAATAGTGCAAAAATGTGCATTTCTGACGAAGTCCGAAAAGACGTCAAAAACGCGTCAAAAACTTAACTTCCGAGTGGAACCAAAAATAACAACACTTCTTAAGACATCTCTCTAGATCATCCTGATGCTTTCGGTTTGTCGATACGTGCTTCTGTTCTGAAGAAGTTTGTCAAAGGAGGGTACCCCCTGTGACCTACTTTTGCCTCTGGTGGCGCCACCTGTTGATGGATCCGGACGAAAAACAACAACACTTGTAGGGGAACATGAGTACTTCATTCCTACCAAGTTTCATGAAAATCTGTTCAGTGGTTCTAGAGAAGAAGTCGAAAATGTTGAAAAGTTTACGACGGACGACAGACGACGGACAGACGACAGACGACGGACGACGGACGCCGGACGGTGCGCTATGACAATAGCTCACTTGAGCTTTGCTCAGGTGAGCTAACAATTCGGAGTTCTGAGAGTTGTCTCAATGACGTCCGTTGATTTCTTTTACCTTGCTTCTGCTACTTGAGTACACCTGTACAGAAAATCAATAACTGTTCTTCATGGGGTTTAAGCTGACCACAGTCATCAGATTTAAATCCCATTGTTAGGAGAATAATGAACGAGACGGCCATTATCTGCCGCTTATACAGAGTACGTGAATTACATGACGTCGTTTTTCCTTCGCATTTATTTATTTATTTATTTATCAGCGAACTTTTACTGCATTTCCTCACTTTTCGTGTTATATATAGATATAATATGATTTTACGGCATCAAGAAGATTCCCCAATTAACCTTGTACATCAATTTGGTACGTGAATTTGACGACCCGTGTTAAGATGTACTGGGTATAACGTCCCCCGGGGAAGTCGAGTACCCGTGACGGCGAAGAGAACGCGACACTAATTGCTTTTTTTTTCCAGCAATATACCTGTCACCTGTATAATTAGCACTTATTAAATTGATTGTCTTGTAACTACAGACGGCTTAATGCGTAACGTAATACACAAATGGGGATTTTGCATTTCATCTGGAGAAATCTGGAGGAGTTTTCGTCGGGAGGATTCTGTTTCGTCGGGAGGAATCGGGAGGACTATTTTTCATCGGGAGGGTCCTCGTTTCGTCGGGAGATTTCGTCCTCCCGCCGGGAGGTTCACATGTATGTTATATGATTCGTGATTTGAATTCTGCATTTGAAAGTCTACAAAATTGTCACAAAATTTTGAAAATAATTTCTTTCAAAGTATTTGAAAAGGGCGAGTGTCCGGAAACTGTTACTGTCCGGAAACTCTTCCGACACCAGTACTGTAAAATAAGTAAAAACCCTGATGATCTTAGAACATCATGTTCCCATCTTTAAATTAATTTTTTTACACCAAATATATACCATTTTGTAGGTTTATATATGTACTAGCTCAAAAAATTATAATGGTGATAATATTTTTAGCCATTAAAGTGAGATTTACAAAAAACACCTCAAAATCCTTCAATTTTTTGAAACAGCCAGGAGACATGAAATTTGAAAGTGGAAGCATCTGTAAGAACCAACATCATGTCAGTAACATCTGTAACAAAGCCAACAGGACATTAGGATTTCTGCATCCTCGGTACCCCAGGCTATTTGCGCTTTGGCTGAATACCCTGGGTTATATCGTACTATTTCGGGGATTTAAAATGAAATAGCTCTTCTTCGTGAAGTTAAAAATCTGACAGTAATGGCTGCACGCGGACCAGTGATGACAGTATGTTAATCGTACACAAGAGGGAATTTTTGTGGGTTACCTGAATATTTGTATCGTAAACATCTAACAGTTCGATTAATATTGTCTCAGGGCATCATAGTCCGACTTGCAGACCTACGACGGTGTTATCTGTTTTTTTTCGTCTTCGGTCTGACTGCTATGCATAGGCAAAACTTGAGAATTTCGGTGCGAGAAAAATTTCGGCAAGTGATCCCTTTTTTGACAAATTCCAGTCCCTCCAACCAAAAAATAAGTCATCCAGTCCTCCTGCCCCTAAAAATCCTCTCTAGGCCTGGTTTCACCTCTGTGCGCATGACAAAATATTGTTGATCAGAGGAAAATCGGAAGAGAAGAAGAGGTGAAACCAGGTTTAGAGGGGATTTTTTAGGGGCAGGAGGACTGGGTGGGTTATTTTTGGTTGAAGAGACCGGAATTTGTCCAAAACAAAGGACGATTTGCCAATTTTTTTGTCTCAGAAATTCTCAAGTTTTGCCTATGCATAGCAGTCAGACCGAAGACGAAAAAACAGATAACACCGTCGTAGGTCTGCATGTCGGACTAAGGGCATCAAGGAGTATCTTACCTAGTCACACATGCACTATTTATCATCTCTATCCAAAAGATGTTCGTAAACAATTATGCGATTGGATAAAAAAGTTTGTGAGGGAGCCAATCAGCAGCATTTGCGTATAAATGGAAATTCCCAAAATAGTACGATATGACCCAGGGTATTCATCCAAAGCACAAATAGCCTGGGGTACCAAGGATGGGATTTCTGAAGCGCAAACTAAACATCAGAGCTACATCGGTCAAGGTCAACGCATACAAATCAATAAGCCCTTTTCACATAACTGCGTGACTAGCATTTTATGGACAGCAAGTACCGACTTTCATGACGTCACAGTTAAATATTGTCCTTGACGTCATATTGCGGGAACTGTTCTTATTTTGCCGTCCAAAACAACTGGACCGCAGTTATGTGAAAAAGGCTTATAGTAAGACCACTAGTTGAGTATGTTAGTTTAGCCTGGACCCATATCATAAATCAGAAATTTACAGACTGAAAATGGTACAACCTCAAGGGGCAAGATATGTTACCAACAGGCAAGGAAATAGATCCAGCGTAAGCGACATGTTACAATATCTGAAATGGAATTCATTAGAAGGAAAGAAGCCCGACTCGCACTATTTTGTCTTAATAATTATTTTTTTTCATAAATAAATAATACGGCCGACTGTCCATTGAAAATAAATAATCTGACCTGAAAAAAAAATGCCAGTACCCCCTCCCCCTCAGAATAAAGTGGTTGTCCACTAAAAACGTAAAAGTACGATTTACCTAGTACTGTTATCATGTTTACAGGCCAAATTAAGTGAACCTATATAAGACCTACTAGTGATCCACGGGACATAGTGTTCCACGGTCATCAGGTCACATGGTCAATATGCTGTACAAAATGTTTAAGTTTAAGCCTTGCCCATCACACTTTCACAGATTAAACTTTTGACTGGTCGGGGTTGTACTTTATTTGTATCAACCCGTACAAATCCAAAGCAATCAGTTATTCAGTACGAGAGTCACAGCTACCGTGGCTATAGTTTCATTCGCTTTCAATTCGTAAACGAATTGAAAGCTTTTTGAAAGCTTAGCTTTCAAAATTTCATCAGCGATTGCTTTCAAAATTTTGAATACTCAAGAGATGACGAAATTTCGTCAGCGATTTTTCGTTAACTAATTTTCGTCAGCTTTTCCCTAGCTTTCAAAATTTTCTTCAGCGATAGCTTTCAAAAATTTTGAAAGCTATAGTTAACGAAATTTTGTCAGCGATTAGCTTTCAAAAAATTTGAAAGCTATAGTTAACGAAATTTCGTCAGCTATAGCTTTCAAAATTTTTGAAAGCTAATCACCGACGAAAAATTCGTGAACTATAGCTTTCAAAATTCTTGAAAGCTAAGCGCTGACGAGAATTTCGTTAACTAGCTTTCAAAATTTTTGAAAGCTTTTCTCGTAAGCTATTTTGTGTCGAGAAAACCAAGATGGCCGAAATAAAAAAATCATCTTCATAATTTGCTTGATGAGATAGTATTAATTATGATGTTTATTCAGATTAAATTCTGAAAATATATATTCCTGGATTAATTAAATATTGTATCTTGTTTATTTTTATAAGTTTATTTGAAGATTCCGTGTTTCCCAGATCGGTGTGTTCCCCCATACACCTACTTGGTTAAAATGACATTATGTTAATTGGGGGTGAATGGGGCCATCAAAAGGGTATGCTTTGCACTAATTAGTTACCTGAATTTACCTGTATTTGTATTACCTGTAAAGGTATTCCATTTTTAAGTGCATATATGAACAACTTCCCTTTCATCTGAAATCTAAATGTATATATATACCAGAAAATTTACATCTGACCAGCCAAATTCTGACTAAATGAGGGGAATTTATATCCAGTGAAACCCTGGCTTCTCTGTGACTGTCGGAAGCTTTGAAAGATATTTCACAATTGGTGAATTTTTAAAGTGCCACGCCGATGAAGAGACGGCTTCTTTCATCCTCCAAACTGTGCAGAGGAATTCGCCCGAGGCGTGCTGCAGCCATTGCAAAAACAATATGGCCCCCGAGCGTTCAAAAAGCTTTCAAAATTTTCGTCAGCGATAGCTTTCAAAATTTTAATCAGCGATAGCTTTCAAAACTTTCGTCAGCGATAGCTTTCAAAATTTTCGTCAGCGATTGCTTTCAAAATTTTCGTCAGCGATTGCTTTCAAAATTTCGTCAGCGATTGCTTTCAAATATTTTGAAAGCTCTGAGATGACGAAAATTTGAAAGCTCATAGCTTTCAAATCTTTTGTTAACTAAGATTAGTTAACGAAATTTTCGTCAGCGATTTTTCGAAAGCTTTTTAGAGCTTTCAAAATCTCGTCATCTCAGTAGCTTTCAAAAAATCGCTGACGAATAGTTAACGAAACTTTCGAATTAAGCTTTCAAAATTTCGTCAGCTCGACGTTAAACTTTCGACTGGTCGGGGCTGTAGGTATACATAAGCTACAGGTACATGTACATGTATATAATTGCTAGCTACTAATAGCATCTCTACTTTCATACTCCTTGATGGATATCCACGACTTGTGTACTGATGGCCACCACCCACAGCTACAATTACAGTACGTATTCGTAGCATTGGTAGGATAGTACTGGATTGACTTTCTTTGTATTTTTACAACATCTATCTATCTCTATCTCTCTGTAATTCACGCCCTCGTTAACGAGTACTCTGTGAAGGGTGCGCAGCTGTTAAAAGATAAAGAGATAAGAATATAGGGTGGTTGACAGCTTAAAATTTCAGAAGAATTGGTAATTCACCTCCATCCATACATGTAGCTATGTCCGTGGCCTGATCCGTGAAAGTATGATCAGGGGGGCTTTATACTTGTTAGTTGATTAAAAGCAAAGATTTTATCTTATCTTTATTTATCTTTCAATAGCTGATGATGGTAATTATCTTAAACGCAACACTAACTATTATAGTAACTCAATTATAAAGTAATCACATTGAAACTTACAATGTATAAAATAAATCATATTTCTTTATTTCAAAGGAACCTCAGTCAAAAAATGCAAAATTTCATCAACAGGCAAATATCTCACGAGTGCATTGTTAATGAGGTAGATAACAGAAAAGAATGGAACAAAAGGCACTTTCTTCGGATGACATATGGTACTGATTGTGAAATAAACACTGTATATGAGGTCCAATATGAAGGTGAGGAAGATAATTCATATGTAATTAACCAGGTATGTGGCAATTAAATCAATTAACTAAGCACAGTAAAGAAATAGTTAATATTCAAATTTTTGAGACAAAAAATATAACGTGGCGGCCGTCAAAAATCTCGATAGCTGTGTGGCGGTAAGTCCTGATAGCGTTCTTGACAGCCATGATCAAACATTACGAGTGTGAAACATACATTATATCCCAAAGTAAGGAATCTAGGGATAAAAATTTTATTAGTCCGGCAGACTAATGCATGGAATTTTTCATGAGTCCGTAGCAAAATCTATAATGAGAAATATCTTCTTTAGTTCATGATTACAAAATGTTTATCTGTAAATCTCTGCAATGTTTAGATGTCAGTAGAAAACTTTTTGATTTTGAAGTTGGTAAGCTGTATAATTTTATTTATTTTAGGTTCTCAACCGTGTGAATCATGAGATGTACGTATAATATGATACATTTTGTATGTAAATTAAAAATGTCTATATGAAAAATTTTACAGAGATTTAAAGATTTAAATTATAACAATTAAGGGGGTCTACATGTATTAATGTTCAGGCTCGAAATTAACGTATGTCCGTTAGTCCGTGACTAATAGATTTTGCTACGGACTAATGAAAATTCCATGCATTAGTCTGTCGGACTAATAAAAATTTATACCACTAGATTCCTTACTTTGGGATATAATGTATGTTTCACACTCGTAATGTTTGATCATGGCCGTCAAGTACGCTATCCGGACTTACGCCCACGCAGCTATTGGGATTTTTTACGACCGCCACGTTATATTTTTTGTCTCAAAAATTTGAATATTAGCTATTTTCTTTACCGTGCCTAGTTAATTGATTTAATTACAACATACCCGGTTAATTAGTCCCCTCGGTATACAACCTGAGGTGTCAAACGTCTTGTAGCCCAAAGCAAGTTTGTATTAACCGGAGATACATGTACTGTTTTTATGGCTTCTACGGCGCACGTCAATCTCATTATCTGTCGTAGTTTTAATCTGCAGAACCCAAGTTTCTTCTAAAATTATGTATTGTTGTAACCATATACTAGTATGTCGAGTGACCGTCAAAAGATTACCATTTTATAAACGCGAGACATGTATATGTTTACATGTATTCACGTTATCGCTATCGCATTGATCGGCAAGTGTCATAAGTTTACAGCGTACCAGTAACAGTAAATCAGAAATAAAAGGATCAGATGATTTCTTTCTTTTATTTATCTGTCTTTATTATTTGACATATTCCCCACCTCGCCGTCTTTGTCAGAATCTTGATCCCGCAACTACGTGCAATGCAATGACACGTATGATATGCAATGATACGCTGCCCGAAACGCAAGGTGCACAGTGATTTACTGAAGACTAATATCACTCTGCTATCTAATTTTTCTGGAGTAAATACTGGCCAAAACACTACCTATTAATTGGAAAACAATATTGATTCACTTATTAAAATTTAAAAGAGTTGGTGGAAAGTGTCGGACTCGGAACCTAAATAAATATTTGAAAGAGTCTGGATGACAAACTTAAAGGTTTTTTTTCTGTGGACTAGTGGTTTTTTAATCCAATTAGTCTGCCTGACTAATACTAAAAAAAGTTAGTTTCGAGCCCTAAAGTTGGTACATGTACTGTAGTGTATATTTTTTAAGAAGAAGGAGATATATTTTCATAGCATGTAACAAAAAAAAATGCAGTCGAATGTACCTTTTTGCTGCATTTTTTTTACAGGTTATAGAGTTGTAGAATACTGTAATAATGATTGCTTTTACAGATTATTCTGGTAACTCTAGCATTGTATCTTAAGTTCAAGACCTTGATGACCTTGACAATTGAACTTGAAAATCAATCGGGTTCACGCAATTCCTCCCTATGATAAACATTTGTCAAAGACTTCATAATTTTCTGAAAGACTTTCCTTTTCAAAAAGCTTATAGTTTAATCTGACAGTGACCTTGACCTTGTCATTAATTGTTATATGTTTTATTCTTTTCACAGACAACTTGTAAAGAGCATATGTATGGTCATTCCATTTCAAGCTGAACTACAATGACGCCAAAGAGTATTGCTTTAGTTCATCCTGAAGGTAAATAATGCATGATGTGAGATTGAAAACATCAGTTTAATTTTAACTTTAAATTTAGCAATCAATTTATCATTTTAAAAATTCTTGTTTAAAGAAAGGAACAGCCGGAACGCCAGTCGCCACTTGTCTTTGAAGTTTAAAAACGAAGTCACGTGACAAATGTTTTGAATATGACGACATCGTACCACGTCATCAAAAACGCGTCATACTGACTGTGCTGCATGTGTAAACAAGAATGGCACAGATGATTTTGATGGCAATAGAGATACCGTTTCTAGTCATAACACTTAATCAGGTAAATTTTGTGGCATTTTGAAATAAATCGGGCGTTGTCAGGGGCAGTTTTTCGCCAACGATCTGTTTACCTGCATTTTATTGTTTATTTTCTTTTAAAATCCCGGCTGGGAATGATTGGGAACAATCTGAATGTAAACTTTATATATCACCGAAGTCACCAAAACCAAAAATAGTATGCTGATCTTCTTCTTCTTCTTCCTTGGTATCACCCTCCGCTTATCGGAGCACTCCCCAGAGGGGATCACATATTATTAAACTTTGACATTATATATCAAGACAATATTTCAAATTCCTCTCACTACTCCTCAACACTCACAACTCACCACTCGTTCACCATGCTCTATACAAGGTACCTTCCACTATGAATGCAAGTGTATGCGGTGTATTCGGGGGAAGGTGTGATTTATGTACTACAGTGGGTGGTCCGTATTTCCAACGGCTTTTAACGTGCCATCACACGAGGCAATCTCCTCAGCCGCAGCTGCCGAGGGGCCACTCAGACCGTTTTAGTTCCCTCCGAGTCAGAGAACAGGTGGGGGCGAGATGATAAATAACCTCTGAGAAAGTCCGCCCTCAACGGGATTCGAACCTAGGATCTTCAGATTGAAAATCCGGCGCTCAACTGACTGAGCTATGCGCCCCACAATTGCCTTAAGGGGTTTGTGTCACCTTTCAAACTTCGATATGTTGTTCGGGCGTCCATCTTCCATGTCAACGTATGGAAACTCGTTTGTAAACAAAGAGTACTCGGGTACACATGTACCCAAGTCGGTGCTGCGAAGTGGTTAGATTTGCCAAAATGAAACATGGCATTGGCACAAAATCTTCTACAAGGTATCAAACCATCAAACAAATGTTAAAAATTCCATTGCCACTTGAATTCGGTGTATTCTGAGTCCGTAATGATGAATTTTAATTAAAATCTTGTCCTCGTTATAGCGTTTTTATTCCTATTTATAGAGTAGTAACTGACTAAAATTCTATATAGGTATCATAATTGGGATTCTGTTGAAAAGAATATCATTGAATTTTGACCAGAAGTGCAAAGGGGAGCATTTGTGTCAGATTTTAAAACCAACGGTGTATGCACAATTTTCGTTGGATCTTTAGCAGGGCTGAAAAATATCAAAAATCCCTTTCAGAGGAATTTCAGTTATATGTAGTGAATTATACCTGAGTATTATTTGTTTTATAATAATATTTAAAATTTGAGATAAACAATTAAGGTTGTTTAACCCCATTTATTCTTATTCCGCTACTTTGTGTGTCAAGAGTTATCCGCCCCTTTTAGAAACAATGCTTTCAACCGTCAAAATAGGTATTGGCGTTCCGACTGGGAAAGGAAGGTTGAGATTTAATGAACAAGTCAATACATGTATTGAGTTAACTGATTTTATGTATACATTAATTGTTTTCCTGCTATCAGTATGCCTTTCAATCTGCACAAATCAAGATTGAATACATGATCCATACTGAAGTTCCATGACCAGAAAGATACAATTATGGTTTTACAAATATCAGGGATGTATTCCAGGCATGTAAGTCCTTGCAAAAATTCATATTTTTTAAGGCATTCATTTTAATTGTAAATTCAGAAATGAAAGCATTTGTTATGTGATCAGTTTACATGCATATCTATTTTTCATACAATGTACATGTGTATTACATGTATTTGATTTTTTTTTTTTGATTTAAAAATCACATCTATTTCAGCTGTTTCCATAAAGTCTGCATCCTACAGGTAGTAATACAGATCACACAGCATAGTGGTATAAGAAGAAGCAACCTGATGATTAATAGTGCATACATGTACTCTCAATAAGTAAGTGTAGAACGTGTGTGTAAAGTTACGGAAAATAGAAACTCGTAGAAAGTTGAAAAATACTTTTAAACAGTTTTCAGTCGAGCTAATGTTATCTGGGGTCTGTCCTTTTGTCTGTCCATCTGCTAAACTTTTCTCATGAAAGCGAATCCTCTGATGGTAAAAAATTAATTTTTTTTGCGTTATAATGGGCCTATGGTCTAGTTGTGCACCTCATTTTTTTGGCATTTTCTCCCATATAACTGTAATCTTGTGAATGCAAAGTCTCAGAAAGTATATTTGACCAAGAATTAATTCTTTTAGCATTATAATGGATCAGTGGTCTTGTTGTGCACCTGATATTTTGTTTGAGCCCCTGACCCTCAGGATAATTGAAAAAGGGTGTGATCACTTTCTCCTATATAACTTTAACTTATCTTTGGAAGACCGTTTGGAAGACCGATTCTTAAAAAGTATAATTGAAAGATAATAAATCTTTTATGCCCCTATAATCTGAGATTCGAGGGCATATAGTTTTTTGCGTGTCCGTTTGTCTGTTTGAAGTGCCAAAATTTTGACCTTGTGACCTTGACCTTAGAGATTGACCTAATTTTGAAAAACTTTAACTTTGGCCAGAACTTTTGAATGGTAAGTGATAGGGCTTTCATATTCCACATTTCTATTCCTTGTGACAAGATCTTTCAATGGATACCAACATTTTTTAACTTGTGACCTTGACCGCAGAGTATTATAGATGCCAACGGGGGCACTTGTGTTTCACAAACACATATTTTATTTTGCATGATAATGTTTGTGTAGTCTTGTTGTGTGTCTGATATTTTGTTTCAGTCACATGACCCTTAAGGTATTAGAAAATTGGCGTGCTCATTTTTTCTTATATAACTCTAATAGTATGATATTTTTATCTTTGGAACACAAATTCTCAGAAAGTATATTTTATAGAGAGTAAATTCTTTTTGCATTATAGTACATGTATGTCTTTGGTCTAGGCTTTGTTTATCTGATATTTTATTTGTGCTCCTGACCCCCATGGTCTTTGAAAAAGGGTGTGCCACTTAGATTAATTTTAACAAACAACTTACTAGGAGAGCTTCAGTCTTATCAGATACTTCTAGTTCATCATATAGAGACATATAATACATAACTTTTCATTCCATTATTTCAACATGTTCAACTGTAAGCAAAACATAATATTAATATGGTAAAATAAAATAAACAATTGAAGGTTACCCCCCCCCCCCCTTTTTTTTTCCATTTTCACGTGACCTCAAATACCATCTATAAACAACCTCCTGATTTGTTTTAAAATGTTCATTGCTGTTCTTTAAGATTTGATTTACCATAAAGTAAGTTACATCGAATACATTTTAGGTTGATTTAATAATTATCCTTTATGGGCTTCCATACTTTTTATGCCCCCGGAATCAAAGATTCGGGGGCATATAGTTTTTGGTCTGTCCTTCTGTTTGTCTGTCTGTTTGTCCTAAAAACTTTAACATTGGACATAACTTTTCAATGGGAGGTGATAGGGCTTTCATATTTCACATGTGTATTACTTGTGACAAGACCTTTCCATTGATACCAAATTTTTTGACCTCGTGGCCTTGACCTTGAACTTTGACCTACTTTTCAAAAACTTTAACATTGGGCATAACTTTTGATTGGAAAGTGATAGGGCTTTGATATTTCACATGTGTATTTCTTGTGACAAGACCATTCAATTGATACCAAAATTTTTGACCTCGTGACCTTGACCTTTGACCTACTTTTCAAAAACTTTAACATTGGGCATAACTTTTGAATGGAAAGTGATAGGGCTTTGATATTTCACATGTGTATTCCTTGTGAGAAGACCTTTCCGTTGATACCAAAATTTTTGACCTCGTGACCTTGACCTTGACCTTTGACCTACTTTTCAAAAACTTTAACATTGGGCATAACTTTTGAATGGTAAGTAATAGGGCTTTCATATTTCACATGTGTATTCCTTGTGACAAGACCTTTCCAATGATACCAACATTTTTGTACTCATGACCTTGACATTGACCTTTGACCTGCTTTTCAAAAACTTTAACATTGGGCATAACTTTTAAATGGTCAGTGATAGGGCTTTGATATTTCACATGTGTATTTCTTGTCACAAGATTTTTCCATCAATACCAAAAAATTCAACAAAGTGACCCTTACCTTGACCTTTCACATACATGTACTTAACAGAAAATAGTGCTTATACTAACAAAGATGCCACCGGGGGCATTCTTATTTCACAAACACAGGTTTTATTTATTATAAAAATAGTTCCAGTACATTTCAATCCTCAATTTTCAGTTTTAAAACAAGATTTTTATTAGCTCACCTGAGCCAAAGGCTCTAGTGGGCTATACCCCATTCTTAACGAATATTCATAAGCGCCACCTAAGAATCGAAAACGAGGCTACCAGTGGTATCCAGTATAAGGTCACATGGCTGTATAAGCCAATCAAATTTGTAACACACCTCAGGTCACGAAAATTGACGTCAGAGCTACCACGTGTTTACTATGAAATGTTGACAATGACAAGCATTATAAATTTGAATTTGATATAAGTATAATCTTTGAGGATAGACGAAGACATTTCAGAAAATAATACAAATGTGAAATCATTCTTTATATCAAATTTGATGCAATTCTAACCATGGGGGTCCTAAGAGGCAATCATGCACGCATGTACGTAAACAGAGGGTTGTGTACTTTATGTGTAATTATTTTTCGATTTATAAACACAAGGTATACTTTTTTTGTACTTAAAGGCCGAGCTTGGGGTATAAATAGCAGCCAACCAGGAAAATGGTGGCGAATATGAAATTTCTAGACACGTTCAGATTGCAGAGGAAAATTTCAAATTATCTCATGAAAAAGACAAAATTTTCATATGAAATTTGTTATGCATCTGAACACGACGTTCAATCGTTTATGTATGAAATATGTTGATATTATATTGAGATTTAATCGAGTATTTTCACTCCAAATGATGGAAGCTGGACAAATTTTCAATTCAAATTCAGAAGAGTGACATGCGGAGGGCGTTTCTAACTCTGTTATTGTTTATACCGGATGATGAGTCATACCGATAGCGCGTTTTCTATTATCATGATTATACTAGATTCTGAACATGCAGCATGCGCGCTTTCTTACCTCATTTCTTCACATTTTTTCCATTTGATGAAAATATTGAATCCAAAAACTCATTAATGATGTATGTCATGAGTTTTCAGAGACAATGTGACTAAAGTATATCCAATATGCCTTTGTCGGGTTTTTGCGAAAAATCATTTTCGTACTTTTTTATTTACAGAAACTTTCTCAGTAAAATAATTTCTATGTCGTTTTCACGGCCCGGCTACTTGTACACCCGTTCGTAAACATTCTAACATCGTTGCTGCAATATGTGAAAAGTCCCAAGTTTTATCTTTTAAAGATGATATCCTCGGTATAAAGTCAAATAGATCCGTTTTATGTTCAGTGACACCACTATATACACTTTTCACAATGTGTAATTTTACTTTATTAAACCAGATTTTCACGATCTTCTCTTGGGAGAAACATGCTGTATAGCGCCGGCCATTGTCTACTCTAATTTATGCAGATCCGCGCAAAAGTACCCGCCAAAAACGAGAGGTTTACTTAAGTTAGGGACGGACAATTTCATTAAATGTAAAATATTCCTTGTCATTTTTTTCTAAGAAAAATGTAGATATACAATTCCAAAAACATGTAAAAACAAAATGGAAAAAAAATTTATTTCGACATCTTTGCGATATCCTCGACAAAATGACCCTTTGCAGCCTCTCCTGCACAATCCTAATTCCCAGCTTCCATTATCTATATGTACATATGTACATGTAGGTCATGCATGTATGTGTAACCTGTCTTTCTAGACATAAAATCATACAAATAACATTTATAAGACGGCTACGAGTTTTATAAAATTATACTTTTAATATATTGTTCTCTGACTCAAGACTTTCATAAGTAAATCATGAATTTTGTGTAAAAGATTCGTCTGCTATAATACACGTGCACCGCTCTGCCATAGCACGCTGTTTGCTATTTTTATCGACGCTGTTAGATAAGAACCGCCCAATGCCCCAGATACTCTCGATGGCTTACCCACCGGTATTTCGACAAATTGGAGTTCGGCCTTTAAAATAAAGAGTTAAGATCAGACTTCAAGACCAGATAGGTGAAAGTGTCCACAATTTTTTCATAAGAAAGAAATGTCACTTATAATTTGGTTGAAAACTGCATAAAATCTTATACAGCTGTCACACCTTAAGAGCGCATTGGAATGTATGTGTAAAATTTGTGCAGAACGAACGCTTTTGGTGTCAATATATCAAAATTTCGACTCAATTATAAATCTTTGATATTGTGTGGTCAATTTCAATCGTAATTCATGTGTAACACACAACAAAGACTACGTGGAATTAAAAGAAAAGGGGGGAGGGGTGTTCTTCAACCCCCTTCCCGCTATTTTCATTCCTCTAATTAATATGGAAAGTAATGTATTTTATCGCCGTAATGATTCTTTTTTTCTTGGTAACTATTCAAACATCGAATTTTGTTGAAAATCAATTACAAAATAAGGCTGTAAACTCCGTTAAACGAAGATATTGGGCATATCTTTAAGATAATGGACTCGTGCAGTTAAGGGGGTAGGGGTTATGTTTTGTGAATTACGAGCTGCTATTTGATTAGATGCATTATCTTATGAGCTGTGAGTCTTGTATATATGTTTTAAAGATAAAAAAAACCAAAATTTATGAAAAAAATTTAAACACTTTTTTTTCACAATTTTTAATTGCATTTTTGGCCGGATTGCAAAGCAATTCCGGTCTATAGATTGACGATGTCCGTCCGTCTGTCCGTCCGTCCGTCCATCCGTCTGTCCGTCTGCCGTCAACATTTTGGTTAAAGTTTCTGGTTGAGGCAAAATCTAACGAACTATATGCAGTAGAAACTTTATATTATACATGAAAGTTGCCCATGACAAGACCTTTCAATTTATGCCTTAACATTTGACCTAGTGACCTTGACCTTGGACTTTGACCTAGTTAAAGATTTTGGTTAAAGTTCCTGGTTTAAGCAAAATCTATGGAACTGTATGCAGTAGAAACTTTATATTATACATGTATGCTGCCCATGAAGAGATCTTTCAATTTATGCCGTAACATTTGACCTAGTGACCTTGACCTTGGACTTTGACCTAGTTAAAGATTTTGGTTAAAGTTCTTGGTTTAAGCAAAATCTAAGGAACTGTATGCAGTAGAAACCTTATATTATACATATAGGTTGCCCATGACAAGACCTTTCAATTTATTCCATAACATTGGACCTAGTGACCTTGACCTTGGACTGTGACCTAGTTTAAGATTTTGGTTAAAGTTTCTGGTTTAAGCAAAATCTAAGGAACTGTATGCGGTAGAAAATTTATATTATACATTTAGGTTGCCCATGATGAGACCTTTCAATTTATGCCATAACATTGGACCTCGTGACCTTGACCTTGGACTTTGACCTAGTTAAAGATTTTGGTTAAAGTTCCTGGTTTAAGCAAAATCTATGGAACTGTATGCAGTAGAAACTTTATATTATACATGTATGTTGCCCATGAAGAGACCTTTCAATTTATGCCATAACATTTGACCTAGTGACCTTTACCTTGGACTTTGACCTAGTTAAAGATTTTGGTTTAAGTTCATGGTTTAAGCAAAATCTAAGGAACTGTATGCAGTAGAAACCTTATATTATACATTTAGGTTGCCCATGACGAGACCTTTCAATTTATGCCGTAACATTGGACCTAGTGACCTTGACCTTGGACTTTGACCTAGTTAAAGACTTTGGTTAAAGTTCCTGGTTTAAGCAAAATCTAAGGAACTGTATACATTAGAAACTTTATATTATACATGTAGGTTGCCTCTGACAAGACCTCTCAATGTATGCTGTAATATTTGACTTAGTGACCTTGACCCAGTTGGTGACAAAAACTTACTTTGCAATCCGGCCATACCGTCTTTAGCGGTGTTTTATTCTATGTTTTCTAACTTTTACTTACGGACACCTGAATTGAACTCATATAATTTTCAAATATAAACAAAAAGCATTGATAATGATAAATCTAGTAAATAGAAAGTTGAATGAAGATCATGTGACATAGTTGATGCAAATTCGTGTTTCTAACAACGAATAAATGAGGAAAATTAAAAGCAAGGAAAATTGTGTATTTCGCCAGCTTTTACACAATAGGGTTACCTCTAATAGCACCGTATTTCATGGAGACGGATGAACATATTTTGTTGAAACTTGGAATATGACAAAGGTAGGTATTGATGTATATAATAACATTGTGAATTTGATTCAGATGTGAAAAAGTGAGCATCTTAAGGTCACATGGCTGTATAAGCCAATCAAATTTGTAACACACCTCAGGTCACGAAAATTGACGTCAGAGCTACCACGTGTTTATTATGAAATGTTGACAATGACAAGCATTATAAACTTGAATTTGATATAAGTATAATCTTTGAGGATAGACGAAGACATTTCAGAAAATAATACATATGTGAAATCATTCTTTATATCAAATTTGATGCAATTCTAACCATGGGGGTCCTAAGAGGCAATCATGCACGCATGTACGTAAACAGAGGGTTGTGTACTTTATGTGTAATTATTTTTCTATTTATAAACACAAGGTATACTTTTTTTGTACTTAAAATAAAGAGTTAAGATCAGACTTCAAGACCAGATAGGTGAAAGTGTCCACAATTTTTTTATAAGAAAGAAATTTCACTTATAATTTGGTTGAAAACTGCATAAAATCTTATACAGCTGTCACACCTATAAACAATATGGCGTCGTCTTTACTAAATAGCAAGTGCGCGGTTTTAAAAAGGCGAAACGTCGTTAATATAGCATGGCTAATAGGATTTTTTTTTCAATAATTCTTCTTTTTAATTTTTTTAAACATATATTTCACGTCATTATTTGTTAAGGTATAGTATTTACATAATTCATTTTCACAATGACCGTATGTGACATTTACATGGGAACAAACGCAAACGTTGCCTGCTTTTCTGTGTAATGTATATCCCTTGTTATAGTGAAACTTTATTATAATGAGTAAATTATTTGTACCGTCATTGGATCAATAATTCAATATACTTAATGGGGGTATTTAGGACAGATCCGGCATCTTTATCAGACACCCCCCCCCCCCCCATGTATAGTTAGTATATTCTTTGTACATGTACATGCATGTGGAAGTAAATATGTTCAAGAAAGAAAAGAATATTTTGCTTAAGTACACAAGCCCAGATCTAGATTGGAGATTGGTAAGAGTGGCCAGGAAAGCCCTTGGCAAAAAACTTATTTCATTTTCTTTTTTCAATTTCATCAAGACCATCAAGATTGGAATCCTTCCACTGGAAATTTTCTAGATCCCCGATGTTACATATTGTTAAATAAAAGTTTTAGTAACTCTATCATCAATTTGTAATTAAATAATATTTTGGGAAGAGGGGTAACATACATACAATTGACCCCTCCTCCCCTTTTTAGCTCACCTGAGCCAAAGGCTCTAGTGAGCTATTGTCATAGCGATCCGTCCGGCGTCCGTCGTCCGTCGTCTGTCGTGTGTCGTCTGTCTGTCGTAAACTTTTCACATTTTCGACTTCTTCTCAAGAATGGCTAAAGGGATTTTGATGAAACTTAGTAGGTATAAAGTACTTATGGTCCCCTACAAGTGTTGTTGTTTTTCGTCCGGATCCCTCAACAGGTGGCGCCACCACAGGCAAAAGTAGGTCATGGGGGGTACCCTCCTTTGACAAACTTCTTCTTCAGAACGGAAGCACGTATCGACAAACCGAAAGCATCAGGATGATCTAGAGAGATGTCTTAAGAAGTGTTGTTATTTTTGGTTCCACTCCGAACTCAAATTTTTGACGCTTTTTTGACGTCTCTTCGGACTTAGTCAGAAATGCAAATTTTTGCACTATTTCTTTAAATAACTCAATAAGTGTATGATTTTACACACTCATTTACTGCATATTTATCATATCTAACTTAATCATTGCTTTGATATGAATTTTATGCTTAAATTTTATTTTTTTGATTTTTTATGAATTTTTTTCTTATGTAAAAAGGAAGGGGGGGGGGGGTGATTTTCATACATTTTCTGCTTCTTTTCTATAACTACTCTTCAGATTGTCATGACATTTTGTAGATATGAGGTACTCATGCATGGTACCCTTCAAGTGAAAGAATTTTGTCAAGATATCCACTTTTGGATTTTTAAGGAATATTTTTTAAGATTGTACATAGGTATAGTGTATGTTTTCCATGCCCAATGGACCCATGGGGAGTGGCTCCAAACCCCGGCGGGACCCCAACAAAAATTTTTCTTCCCTTATTAGCTCACCTGAGCCAAAGGCTCTAGTGAGCTATTGTCATAGCGATCCGTCCGGCGTCCGTCGTCTGTCGTGTGTCGTCTGTCTGTCGTAAACTTTTCACATTTTCGACTTCTTCTCAAGAATGGCTGAAGGGATTTTGATGAAACTTGGTAGGTATAAAGTACTAATGGTCCCCTACAAGTGTTGTTGTTTTTCGTCCGGATCCCTCAACAGGTGGCGCCACCACAGGCAAAAGTAGGTCATGGGGGGTACCCTCCTTTGACAAACTTCTTCTTCAGAATGGAAGCACGTATCGACAAACCGAAAGCATCAGGATGATCTAGAGAGATGTCTTAAGAAGTGTTGTTATTTTTGGTTCCACTCCGAACTCAAATTTTTGACACTTTTTTGACTTCTCTTCGGACTTAGTCAGAAATGCAAATTTTTGCACTATTTCTTTAAATAACTCAATAAGTGTATGATTTTACACACTCATTTACTGCATATTTATCATATCTAACTTAATCATTGCTTTGATATGAATTTTATGCTTAAATTTTATTTTTTTGATTTTTATGAATTTTTTCTTATGTAAAAAGGAAGGGGGGGGGGGTGATTTTCATACATTTTCTGCTTCTTTTCTATAACCACTCTTCAGATTGTCATGACATTTTGTAGATATGAGGTACTCATGCATGGTACCCTTCAAGTGAAAGAATTTTGTCAAGATATCCACCTTTGGATTTTTAAGGAATATTTTTTAAGATTGTACATAGGTATAGTGTATGTTTTCCATGCCCAATGGACCCATGGGGAGTGGCTCCAAACCCCGGCGGGACCCCAACAAAAATTTTTCTTCCCTTATTAGCTCACCTGAGCCAAAGGCTCTAGTGAGCTATTGTCATAGCGATCCGTCCGGCGTCCGTCGTCCGTGTGTCGTGTGTCGTCTGTCTGTCGTAAACTTTTCACATTTTGGACTTCTTCTCAAGAATGGCTAAAGGGATTTTGATGAAACTTGGTAGGTATAAAGTACTAATGGTCCCCTACAAGTGTTGTTGTTTTTCGTCCGGATCCCTTAACAGGTGGCGCCACCACAGGCAAAAGTAGGTCATGGAGGGTACCCTCCTTTGACAAACTTCTTCTTCAGAACGGAAGCATGTATCGACAAACCGAAAGCATCAGGATGATCTAGAGAGATGTCTTAAGAAGTGTTGTTATTTTTGGTTCTCCGAACTCAAATTTCTGACGCTTTTTTGACGTCTCTTCGGACATAGTCAGAAATGCAAATTTTTGCACTATTTCTTTAAATAACTCAATAAGTGTATGATTTTACACACTCATTAACTGCATATTTATCATATCTAACTTCCTTTTTTTCTTAGATTGTCATGAAACTTGGTAGGTATGAGGTACTCATGGTTCCCTACAAGTGAAAGAATTTTGTCAAGATATCCTCTTTTGGATTTTTACGGAAAAACATTCATAGGTACAATGTAGGTTTTCCATGCCCAATGAACCCAAGAGTAGTGGTTCAAACCCTGGCAGGACCCCACTTTTGCAGTTTTTTTCTCCTTTTTTAGCTCACCTGAGCAAAGCTCAAGTGAGCTATTGTCATAGCGCACCGTCCGGCGTCCGTCGTCCGTCGTCTGTCGTCCGTCGTAAACTTTTCAACATTTTCGACTTCTTCTCCAGAACCACCGAACAGATTTTCATGAAACTTAGTAGGAATGAAGTACTCATGGTCCCCTACAAGTGTTGTTGTTTTTCGTCCGGATCCATCAATAGGTGGCGCCACCACAGGCAAAAGTAGGTCACAGGGGGTACCCTCCTTTGACAAACTTCTTCTTCAGAACGGAAGCACGTATCGACAAACCGAAAGCATCAGGATGATCTAAAGAGATGTCTTAAGAAGTGTTGTTATTTTTGGTTCCACTCGGAAGTCAAATTTTTGACGCGTTTTTGACGTCTTTTTGGACTTTGTCAGAAATGCACATTTTTGCACTATTTCTTTAAATAACTCAATAAGTGTATGATTTTACACGTTCATTTACTTCATATTTATCATATTTAAGTTACTAAATGCTTTGAAAAGTATTTTATTCTAAAATTTTATTTTTTGAATTTTTATGAATTTTTTTCTTATGTGAAGAGGAAGGGGGGGGGGGTTGATTTTCAAACATATTCAACTTCTTCTCCAGAACCACTGAACAGATTTTCATGAAACTTGGTAGGAATGAAGTGCTCATGGTCCCCTACAAGTGTTGTTGTTTTTTGTCTGGATCCATCAACAGGTGGCGCCACCAGAGGCAAAAGTAGGTTACGGGGTTACCCTCCTTTGACAAACTTCTTCTTCAGAATGGAAGCACGTATCAACAAACCGAAAGCATCAGGATGATCTATAGAGATGTCTTAAGAAGTGTTGTTATTTTTGGTTCCACTTGGAAGTCAGATTTTTGACGCATTTTTGACGTCTTTCCAGACTTTGTCGGAAATGCACATTTTTGCACTTTTTCTATAAATAACTCAATATGTGTATGATTTTACACATTCATTTACTGCACATTTGTCACATTTTACTTACTAAATGCTTTGATATGTATTTTATACTAAAATTTTAATTTTTTGAATTTTTATGAATTTTTTTCTTATGTGAAAAGGAAAGGGGGGGGGGTGTGATTTTCATACATATTCAACTTCTTCTCCAGAACTGCTGAACAGATTTTTATGAGTATTTTTTCAATCATGAATAGATATGTTTACTGTGCACATGGACCCAAGGCTTGTGGGTTCAAGTTCCTGCAGCAGCTCCTCAAATTTTTTTCTTCATTTTCCCCATTTTGTCAGCTTATTATGCACTTTTAGATCATCTGAATACCTTAAATTTCATTTTTGACTTAAAAAAAAATTTTCTTCCCTTTATTAGCTCACCTGAGCAAAGCTCAAGTGAGCTATTGTCATAGCGCACCGTCCGGCGTCCGTCGTCCGTCGTCTGTCGTCCGTCGTAAACTTTTCAACATTTTCGACTTCTTCTCCAGAACCACCGAACAGATTTTCATGAAACTTAGTAGGAATGAAGTACTCATGGTCCCCTACAAGTGTTGTTGTTTTTCGTCCGGATCCATCAATAGGTGGCGCCACCACAGGCAAAAGTAGGTCACAGGGGGTACCCTCCTTTGACAAACTTCTTCTTCAGAACGGAAGCACGTATCGACAAACCGAAAGCATCAGGATGATCTAAAGAGATGTCTTAAGAAGTGTTGTTATTTTTGGTTCCACTCGGAAGTCAAATTTTTGACGCGTTTTTGACGTCTTTTTGGACTTTGTCAGAAATGCACATTTTTGCACTATTTCTTTAAATAACTCAATAAGTGTATGATTTTACACATTCATTTACTTCATATTTATCATATTTAAGTTACTAAATGCTTTGAAAAGTATTTTATTCTAAAATTTTAATTTTTTGAATTTTTATGAATTTTTTTCTTATGTGAAGAGGAAGGGGGGGGGGGTTGATTTTCAAACATATTCAACTTCTTCTCCAGAACCACTGAACAGATTTTCATGAAACTTGGTAGGAATGAAGTGCTCATGGTCCCCTACAAGTGTTGTTGTTTTTTGTCTGGATCCATCAACAGGTGGCGCCACCAGAGGCAAAAGTAGGTTACGGGGTTACCCTCCTTTGACAAACTTCTTCTTCAGAATGGAAGCACGTATCAACAAACCGAAAGCATCAGGATGATCTATAGAGATGTCTTAAGAAGTGTTGTTATTTTTGGTTCCACTTGGAAGTCAGATTTTTGACGCATTTTTGACGTCTTTCCAGACTTTGTCGGAAATGCACATTTTTGCACTTTTTCTATAAATAACTCAATATGTGTATGATTTTACACATTCATTTACTGCACATTTGTCACATTTTACTTACTAAATGCTTTGATATGTATTTTATACTAAAATTTTAATTTTTTGAATTTTTATGAATTTTTTTCTTATGTGAAAAGGAAAGGGGGGGGGGTGTGATTTTCATACATATTCAACTTCTTCTCCAGAACTGCTGAACAGATTTTTATGAGTATTTTTTCAATCATGAATAGATATGTTTACTGTGCACATGGACCCAAGGCTTGTGGGTTCAAGTCCCTGCACCAGCTCCTCAAATTTTTTTCTTCATTTTCCCCATTTTGTCAGCTTATTATGCACTTTTAGATCATCTGAATACCTTAAATTTCATTTTTGACTTAAAAAAAATTTTCTTCCCTTTATTAGCTCACCTGAGCAAAGCTCAAGTGAGCTATTGTCATAGCGCACCGTCCGGCGTCCGGCGTCCGTCGTCCGTCGTCTGTCGTCCGTCGTAAACTTTTCAACATTTTCGACTTCTTCTCCAGAACCACCGAACAGATTTTCATGAAACTTAGTAGGAATGAAGTACTCATGGTCCCCTACAAGTGTTGTTGTTTTTCGTCCGGATCCATCAATAGGTGGCGCCACCACAGGCAAAAGTAGGTCACAGGGGGTACCCTCCTTTGACAAACTTCTTCTTCAGAACGGAAGCACGTATCGACAAACCGAAAGCATCAGGATGATCTAAAGAGATGTCTTAAGAAGTGTTGTTATTTTTGGTTCCACTCGGAAGTCAAATTTTTGACGCGTTTTTGACGTCTTTTTGGACTTTGTCAGAAATGCACATTTTTGCACTATTTCTTTAAATAACTCAATAAGTGTATGATTTTACACATTCATTTACTTCATATTTATCATATTTAAGTTACTAAATGCTTTGAAAAGTATTTTATTCTAAAATTTTAATTTTTTGAATTTTTATGAATTTTTTTCTTATGTGAAGAGGAAGGGGGGGGGGGTTGATTTTCAAACATATTCAACTTCTTCTCCAGAACCACTGAACAGATTTTCATGAAACTTGGTAGGAATGAAGTGCTCATGGTCCCCTACAAGTGTTGTTGTTTTTTGTCTGGATCCATCAACAGGTGGCGCCACCAGAGGCAAAAGTAGGTTACGGGGTTACCCTCCTTTGACAAACTTCTTCTTCAGAATGGAAGCACGTATCAACAAACCGAAAGCATCAGGATGATCTATAGAGATGTCTTAAGAAGTGTTGTTATTTTTGGTTCCACTTGGAAGTCAGATTTTTGACGCATTTTTGACGTCTTTCCAGACTTTGTCGGAAATGCACATTTTTGCACTCTTTCTATAAATAACTCAATATGTGTATGATTTTACACATTCATTTACTGCACATTTGTCACATTTAACTTACTAAATGCTTTGATATGTATTTTATACTAAAATTTTAATTTTTTGAATTTTTATGAATTTTTTTCTTATGTGAAAAGGAAAGGGGGGGGGGGTGTGATTTTCATACATATTCAACTTCTTCTCCAGAACTGCTGAACAGATTTTTATGAGTATTTTTTCAATCATGAATAGATATGTTTACTGTGCACATGGACCCAAGGCTTGTGGGTTCAAGTCCCTGCACCAGCTCCTCAAATTTTTTTCTTCATTTTCCCCATTTTGTCAGCTTATTATGCACTTTTAGATCATCTGAATACCTTAAATTTCATTTTTGACTTAAAAAAAAATTTTCTTCCCTTTATTAGCTCACCTGAGCAAAGCTCAAGTGAGCTATTGTCATAGCGCACCGTCCGGCGTCCGTCGTCCGTCGTCTGTCGTCCGTCGTAAACTTTTCAACATTTTCGACTTCTTCTCCAGAACCACCGAACAGATTTTCATGAAACTTAGTAGGAATGAAGTACTCATGGTCCCCTACAAGTGTTGTTGTTTTTCGTCCGGATCCATCAATAGGTGGCGCCACCACAGGCAAAAGTAGGTCACAGGGGGTACCCTCCTTTGACAAACTTCTTCTTCAGAACGGAAGCACGTATCGACAAACCGAAAGCATCAGGATGATCTAAAGAGATGTCTTAAGAAGTGTTGTTATTTTTGGTTCCACTCGGAAGTCAAATTTTTGACGCGTTTTTGACGTCTTTTTGGACTTTGTCAGAAATGCACATTTTTGCACTATTTCTTTAAATAACTCAATAAGTGTATGATTTTACACATTCATTTACTTCATATTTATCATATTTAAGTTACTAAATGCTTTGAAAAGTATTTTATTCTAAAATTTTAATTTTTTGAATTTTTATGAATTTTTTTCTTATGTGAAGAGGAAGGGGGGGGGTTGATTTTCAAACATATTCAACTTCTTCTCCAGAACCACTGAACAGATTTTCATGAAACTTGGTAGGAATGAAGTGCTCATGGTCCCCTACAAGTGTTGTTGTTTTTTGTCTGGATCCATCAACAGGTGGCGCCACCAGAGGCAAAAGTAGGTTACGGGGTTACCCTCCTTTGACAAACTTCTTCTTCAGAATGGAAGCACGTATCAACAAACCGAAAGCATCAGGATGATCTATAGAGATGTCTTAAGAAGTGTTGTTATTTTTGGTTCCACTTGGAAGTCAGATTTTTGACGCATTTTTGACGTCTTTCCAGACTTTGTCGGAAATGCACATTTTTGCACTTTTTCTATAAATAACTCAATATGTGTATGATTTTACACATTCATTTACTGCACATTTGTCACATTTTACTTACTAAATGCTTTGATATGTATTTTATACTAAAATTTTAATTTTTTGAATTTTTATGAATTTTTTTCTTATGTGAAAAGGAAAGGGGGGGGGGTGTGATTTTCATACATATTCAACTTCTTCTCCAGAACTGCTGAACAGATTTTTATGAGTATTTTTTCAATCATGAATAGATATGTTTACTGTGCACATGGACCCAAGGCTTGTGGGTTCAAGTCCCTGCACCAGCTCCTCAAATTTTTTTCTTCATTTTCCCCATTTTGTCAGCTTATTATGCACTTCTAGATCATCTGAATACCTTAAATTTCATTTTTGACTTAAAAAAAAATTTTCTTCCCTTTATTAGCTCACCTGAGCAAAGCTCAAGTGAGCTATTGTCATAGCGCACCGTCCGGCGTCCGTCGTCCGTCGTCCGTCGTCTGTCGTCCGTCGTAAACTTTTCAACATTTTCGACTTCTTCTCCAGAACCACCGAACAGATTTTCATGAAACTTAGTAGGAATGAAGTACTCATGGTCCCCTACAAGTGTTGTTGTTTTTCGTCCGGATCCATCAATAGGTGGCGCCACCACAGGCAAAAGTAGGTCACAGGGGGTACCCTCCTTTGACAAACTTCTTCTTCAGAACGGAAGCACGTATGGACAAACCGAAAGCATCAGGATGATCTAAAGAGATGTCTTAAGAAGTGTTGTTATTTTTGGTTCCACTCGGAAGTCAAATTTTTGACGCGTTTTTGACGTCTTTTTGGACTTTGTCAGAAATGCACATTTTTGCACTATTTCTTTAAATAACTCAATAAGTGTATGATTTTACACATTCATTTACTTCATATTTATCATATTTAAGTTACTAAATGCTTTGAAAAGTATTTTATTCTAAAATTTTAATTTTTTGAATTTTTATGAATTTTTTTCTTATGTGAAGAGGAAGGGGGGGGGTTGATTTTCAAACATATTCAACTTCTTCTCCAGAACCACTGAACAGATTTTCATGAAACTTGGTAGGAATGAAGTGCTCATGGTCCCCTACAAGTGTTGTTGTTTTTTGTCTGGATCCATCAACAGGTGGCGCCACCAGAGGCAAAAGTAGGTTACGGGGTTACCCTCCTTTGACAAACTTCTTCTTCAGAATGGAAGCACGTATCAACAAACCGAAAGCATCAGGATGATCTATAGAGATGTCTTAAGAAGTGTTGTTATTTTTGGTTCCACTTGGAAGTCAGATTTTTGACGCATTTTTGACGTCTTTCCAGACTTTGTCGGAAATGCACATTTTTGCACTTTTTCTATAAATAACTCAATATGTGTATGATTTTACACATTCATTTACTGCACATTTGTCACATTTTACTTACTAAATGCTTTGATATGTATTTTATACTAAAATTTTAATTTTTTGAATTTTTATGAATTTTTTTCTTATGTGAAAAGGAAAGGGGGGGGGTGTGATTTTCATACATATTCAACTTCTTCTCCAGAACTGCTGAACAGATTTTTATGAGTATTTTTTCAATCATGAATAGATATGTTTACTGTGCACATGGACCCAAGGCTTGTGGGTTCAAGTTCTGGTACTTCTTTTATCTATATCAGGAATTTTAACCCTGGTAACTTTAGTTTCGTATAAGCTAACAGCAAAACTCATGTATGCAAGAGTTGTCTTTCTTTAATATTGATATATTTTTTGAGGTTTAAATTCTTGTATTATCGATTCATTTGAATGTTATATATTTTAATTTATTAAATTAGTATGTAAAAGGAAACTAAATGATTTAGAAAAGATGAATAATTATTTTCAAATTTATCTTGTGAAGACTTAGATATATAACTTTGAAATCAAAATATTGAGAGCAGCTCAAAGTATAAATGTAAAAACACAATATATATGTATATCAATAACGTAATGTAAGGACAGGGGAAAGGGCGGTAATTTGTAAGCAGGATTTTGCCATAGCTTCTGAATAGCTGTCTCTCTCGGGTTACTAAATTACACAAGAAAAAAAAGGGGGGGATAATTTTCATACATATTCAACTTCTTCTCCAGAACTGCTGAACAGATTTTCATGAAGCTTGGTAGGAAAGAAGTAAACATGGTCCCCTACAAGTATTGTTGTTTTTTGTCCGGATCTGTCAACAGGTGGCACCACCACAGACAAAAAAATAGGTCATGGGAGGTTCCCTCATTTGACAAACTTCTTCTTCAGAACGGAAGCACGTATTGACATAGCAAAAGCATAAGGATTATCTAGAGAGATGTCTTAAGAAGTGTTGTTAATTTTTGTTTCACTCTGAAGTCAGGTTATTTTCCTTTTACATGATATGCTTAGTTTACGTAGCTTTCAGGTGAGCGATTGTGGTCCTCTTGGACCTCTTGTTTTTATTTATCGTTAGAACAGAAAGTGTGAAAGAATTCTGTCAAAATATCAACTTTTAGATTTTTCATGATTTCTTAAACAGACAAGCTAGTTTGGCTTTGTGTACTTATTTTCGTACGTCGAAATAACTCAAGCACATATGCAATCAAATATATACTTTGAATTTATTTTTGAGATGTTGACTTTTTCCATACATGCATATTATATAACAATTTCCCTGTATAATGATTATTTTCTCCGCTTTATTTTTGTATCTATGGTAAACAAAGTCGCCATATATCTTGTGTTACAGATTTGATTGGTTAATTCCTCCACGCCCATTTAATAGTCACGGTGGGTAATCTCGCAACGCAGAACACTAAGTTTATCTAACATTTCGTGTATTACAAATTATTTTTCACAAAAAGGGGAATGTGATGCAGTGTAAGGATGCCTTAGATACGAGTTTTATCGAAAGTAAGAGAGGTAATATCCTTTTATAAAGCCGAAAAACTATCGGTATGATTGGTGTAGATGAAAGTGAAAGTAAAACGCCGATCGTGTTTGTGCAATATAAAAAGCTATTATAATATCCACCTTATTTTGGATACAACTCATAGTTAGGACGTTGTTACACTGCATCACATTTCCCTTTTTGTAATAAATTATCTATTTTGCGCAAAAATATAGAAAAATAAATTGTTCTGCGTTGCGAGATTACCCACCGTGTTAGTACTGTACACGTGATACATTTCAGGAGATTAATAGATGATCTGTCGTGCAAACAAAATAGTACTGCCGGTATTTAATAGATTTTATTTAATGTGCATATACTGGGAACACTTTCATGCTTGTTATTATTCATGTACTTGGAACAATTCCATACTTGTCATCATTTATAAACTTAGCTCGAATTTCCTTTGTCTTAGACTCTCTTAGATGAATTGTATACGGACTGATTTCTTGAAGAAACATCTAATGAGTAATCCCTTCCCGAGGATTTTGAGAATGTATAGGACATTGGATATATCTGAAATTCTTAAAAACAAATGAGTAATTAATTTCTTCCCAAGGATTTTGAGAATGTATAGGACATTTGATATATCTGAAATTCTTGAAAACAAATAGTTCAGTTCAGAGTTCTTGAAATCTTTCAATGAAATGTTGGACCACAGGAAGCTGTTGTTTTAAAAGAGGAAATAAATTATGATTCACAACCTTAAGCCACTGTGTTCGACATCTTGTATGTATACAACATTTCTAAAGATGGACACAAGAGGCTTTGAAGGTTGTGAATAATAAGACATTTGGGAATTTTTATCTGTCCAAATAATAGATAGAACATGAGTTTTTATCGGACCAAATGATTTTTTATCAGCAAATCCGATGCAGCTGATACTTTCATGAACTCTGTCAGCTAATAATTTGTCCGTGTAACAGTCCTATCACGAGGCGAAACATAGTTAACAGTAAATAACGATGTGGTAGGTCTGCTAGTTGGACAAGCTTTACAGTATCATGGGCCTATTAATTTGTTTCCCTAAAAGCAGCATACACCAGAGTATTAAGTGTATTTCATTATTTTATTCTTTTTGTCTGTTTCTTCATCACTTGCTGCACATTAATGTGGAATTTTACAAAATGATTTTTTTGATGTTGAATAATTGAACTATACACTAGCTGGGCATATGACTTTGGATCACATTATCCGTCTATTCAAATCAGTAAAAAAGATAATGTTTTGAAATGTTACTATTTCTTCTTGTTTGTACTTTTAAAGGCTGTAAAAAAAAATCTTGTCTGCATCCGGCAAAAATCTTTTTAGAAAGAATGTAGGCTCAAATCGTGATACTGGCACTATCAATTTTACGTCTTATTCAATGTCAGTATGTCAATTAGAGCATCCATGGGTATCAGGTGAGCGTTGTGCCCTCCTGGGGCTCTTGTTATATAGGGGGGGGGAGGGGTCATAGCCTGCAAATGTTAAGAGTTTAGACATTTCAATTGATGATTACAATAGCGAGAAGTTAAGCTGCTTACCTGGTCTTCATTTATTCGACAGCAGTTGCAGCTGAATGTAGAGAGACACATGTGCACATGACACGTTCATCCTGTCGTGCCGCATTGACCTGTACCTGCAGTTGACTCTGCACTTGCTAGTTCGGCAGTGGAGAATCTTATAATGGCCCCTCTGCGTATTTTGCCTAAATTATCTTCAGTTTCTTATTTTAATGTTTCATTGATAATATCCTTCACTATATGGAAGAAACGTAACCGAAATACATCTTCTTAGAGATGCAATATACACGTGCGTATGTCAAAGTCGCCATATTTATTATGCTTCGTAACGAACCGCCGGTAGCCTCGCTTTCGATTCGATATGAATATTCATGAGGATCTCATTAAGAAAGGAGTATTGTCATAGCGATCCGTCCGGCATCCGTCGTGTGTCGTCTGTCTGTCGTAAACTTTTCACATTTTTGACTTCTTCTCGAGAATGGCTAAAGGGATTTTGATGAAACTTGGTAGGTATAAAGTACTAATGATCCCCTACAAGTGTTGTTGTTTCTTGTCCGGATCCCTCAACAGGTGGCGCCACCACAGGCAAAAGTAGGTCACGGGGGGTACCCTCCTTTGACAAACTTCTTCAGAACGGAAGCACGTATCAACAAACCGAAAGCATCAGGATGATCTACAGAGATGTCTTAAGAAGTGTTGTTATTTTTGGTTCCACTCCGAAGTCAAATTTTTGACTCTTTTTTGACGTCTCTTCGGCCTTAGTCAGAAATGCACATTTTTGCGCTATTTCTTTAAATAACTCAATAAGTGTATGATTTTACACACTCATTTACTGCATATTTATCATATCTAACTTACTTAATGCTTTGATATGTATTTTTTGCTTAAATTTTATTTTTTTGATTTTTTATGATTTTTTTTCTTATGTAAAAAGGAAAGGGGGGGTGATTTTCATACGTTTTCTGCTTCTTTTCTATAACCAATCTTCAGATTGTCATGACATTTCGTAGGTATGAGATACTCATGCATGGTACCCTTCAAGTGAAAGAATTTCGTCAAGATATCCACTTTTTGATTTTTAAGGAATATTTTTTAAGATTGTACATAGGTATAATGTATGTTTTCCATGCCCAATGGACCAATGGGGAGTGGCTCCAAGGCTCCAAACCCCGGTGGGACCCCAACAATTTTTTTCCCTTATTAGCTCACCTGAGCCAAAGGCTCTAGTGAGCTATTGTCATAGCAATCCGTCCGGTGTCCGTCGTCTGTCGTGTGTCGTCTGTCTGTCGTAAACTTTTCACATTTTCGACTTCTTCTCAAGAATGGCTAAAGGGATTTTGATGAAACTTGGTAGGTATAAAGTACTAATGATCCCCTACAAGTGTTGTTGTTTTTTGTCCAGATCCCTCAACAGATGGCGCCACCACAGGCAAAAGTAGGTCACGGGGGGTACCCTCCTTTGACAAACTTCTTCTTCAGAACGGAAGCATGTATCGACAAACAGAAAGCATCAGGATGATCTACAGAGATGTCTTAAGAAGTGTTGTTATTTTTGGTTCCACTCCAAAGTCAAATTTTTGGTGCTTTTTTGACGTCTCTTCGGACTTAGTCAGAAATGCACATTTTTGCACTAATTTTCTTTAAATAACTCAATAAGTGTATGGTTTTACACACTCATTTACTGCATATTTATCATATCTAACTTACTTTTTTCTCAGATTGTCATGAAACTTGGTAGGTATGAGGTACTCATGGTTCCCTACAAGTGAAAGAATTTTGTCAAGATAACCACTTTTAGATTTTTACGGGAAAAACATTCATAGGTACAATGTTTAATTGTTATTTTCTCTGCTTTATTTTTGTATCTATGGTAAACAAAGTCGCCATATATCTTGTGTTACAACACTAGGTTTATCTAAAATTTCGTGTATTACAAATTATTTTTCACAAAAAGGGGAATGTGATGCAGTGTATGCCTTAGATACGAGATTTATCGAAAGTAAGAGAGGTAATATCCTTTTATAAAGCCAAAAAACTATTGGCATGATTGGTGTAGATGAAAGTGAAAGTAGAACGCTGATCGTGTTTGTGCGTTATAAAAAGCTAATATCCACCTTATTTTGGATGCAACTCATAGTTAGGGCGTTATTACACTGCATCACATTTCCCTTTTTGTAACAAATTATCTATTTTGCGAAAAAATATAGAAAAATAAATTGTTCTGCCTTGCGAGATTACCCACCATGTTAGTACTGAACACGTGATGCATTTCAGGAGATTAATAGAATCTGTCGTGCAAACGAAAAAGTAATGGTATTTGAATAGATTTTTATTTAATGTGCATATACTGGGAACACTTTCATACTTGTAATCATTCATGTACTTGGAACACTCATTTATAAACTTAGCTCGAATTTCCTTTGTCTTAGACTCTCTTAGATGAAGTATACAGACTGATTTCTTGAAGAAACATCTAATGAGTAAATTCTCTTCCTGAGGATTTTGAGAATGTATAGGACATTTGATATATCTGAAATTCTTGAAAAAAATAATTCAGTACAGAGTTCTTGAAATATTTCAATGAAATGTTTGACCACAGGAAGCTGTGTTCGACATCTTGTATGTATAACATTTCTAAAGATGAACACAGAGGCTTAAGGTTGTGAATAATAAAACATTTTCTCTCATAAAACGACAGGTTCCTGTGGTCATACATTTGGAAATTTTTATCTATCCAAATAATAGATACAACATGAGTTTTAATCGGACCAAATAATTTTTTTATTAGCAAATCCGATGCAACTGATACTTTTCATGATGAACTCTGTCAGCTAATAATTAGTCCGTGTAACAGCGTTGTGCCCTCCTGGGGCTCTTGTTTTCTCATTTCTGAACTATAGTTAAACATTAGAATAGTAATTTCATTCTAGATTGCCCTTCATATGAGTGTTATAAATGTATTTTTGGCATTTTTTAGGAAATTGAAGAATAACAGTTGCTGGTGGATTTTTTGGAAGTGACAGTATACAAAGTCATTTGTTATTCATTTGGAGGAATTGTGACATGCTAGAAACTATATTAAATTTATTCTGCAGTCTATAACGAACATTTCGATGTATGGTATTCATGGCTAATATATAATAAAAAAAATCTTATGTTGGGCTTTATTCAATATAAAGGTTTATATATAATTATATATAAATATAGGATCTCAAATGAATTTTCATTTCATACGATGTATTATGAAACGAGTTTTGTGTTTTAATATCCCCGAGCATTGGCGAGTTTCATAATACATCGTATGAAATGAAAATTCATTTGAGATTCTTTTTATCACATGATATTGCCTAAAAATGTGTATTTCTAACGTGAAATCAACGTTTCCGAGAACTACAGAGGCGAACCACGCCGTGATTAGAAGTCGTCTGCTACGCCATGAGAAGTAGTGTCCCCATCGCATAGATATTCTGTGCGTAAGAGAAAAGTATTTCAATTTTGAATAGTATTTTAATGCAAGAATTAATTCAACAGCAACAATTTTAATCATTGATATTGACTCTGGGTCTGAATTAAATAGTTGACCGATATTTGAAAGGTCACATTTGTCAAGGTTTATGTGATTAGGTTCCAAACTTGACCAATCGCATTCAAGCAGAGCGATATGTAACGTGTTATCATATCATATATTTATGAAATGGCTTTATGAAACTGCATAACGGGTGTATCATGTGATAAAGCTATATGTAATTATCCTATGAAAACCCCTGTTTTTTTAGACTTGCTGTGGTCCAATAGAATGGGAATTTACATCAGTGTTTTGTGTGCTCCCTCCATTTTAATTTTGGAGACCATGTGGTAACAAGGAATTTGCACACAAACATGGGTTTTGATTGTATTCTGGTGAAGTATTGTCAAATACATGGATTTTTTCATCGATATTCATGGAGGTAAATCAAACATGTACTTGTGAATGATATCCTACACTAATTTGTAAATCATTGTACCGAATTTACTAGATAATTGATTCTGCAGGGGGTGGGGTGGCTTTTCAACTTTTTGGAGGAGGAGGGGGGAGGGTAAGCTGATTTATTTACGCTGCAGAACTGGTGGATTATTTATTTTCCAGCAACTGCATGAAGATCGGAATATTTAGTGCCAGGTATACCCCCCCCCCCCTCTTTTCAGAATAAAATGGTCGTCCATTGGGGAAGGGAGGGGGGCGGCTTTGCAATTTTTAGCTCACCTCGACGAAGTTGAGATGAGCTTATGCAATAACCCCGGCGTCCGCGTCCCCGTCCGCGTCAATGTCTGGTTAAAGTTTATGGGGTAACTCAGTATCTGACAAAGTACTGATGCTACAGTAACCAAACTTGCACAAGTGATTCATCTTGGGATGCTGAGGTGAACCCATGCATCGGATGCAGCATCTGACCTACATTTTCCGGATGAATGACTTTGTCAATGTCTGGTTAAAGTTTTTGGGGTAACTCAGTATCTGACAAAGTACTGATGCTACAGTAACCAAACTTGCACAAGTGATTCATCTTGGGATGCTGAGGTGTACCCATGCATCGGATGGATGCAGCATCTGGCCTACATTTTCCGGTTGAATGACTTTGTCAATGTCTGGTAAAAGTTTTTGGGGTAGTTCAGTATCTGACAAAGTGCTGATGCTACTGTAACCAGACTTGCACAAGTTATTCATCTTGGGATGCTGAGGTGAACCCATGCATCGGATGCAGCATCTGACCTACATTTTCCGGTTGAATGACTTTGTCAATGTCTGGTTAAAGTTTTTGAGGTAGTTCAGTATCTGACAAAGTACTGATGCTACAGTAACCAAACTTGCACAAGTGACTCATCTTTGGATGCTGAGGTGTACCCATGCATCAGATGCAGCATCTGACCTACTTTTTCCGCTTGAGTGATTTTGCCTTATAAGGCCAATATTGAGCAAAGTATAAGTGCTACATGTACCAAACTTGCATATTGGATGTATCTTTGATCAAACTTTCATAAAATGACCTTGACCTACTATTTTCGCTTGAGTGATTTTGTTTTTAAAGGCCAATATTGAGCAAAGTATAAGTTCTACATGTACCAAACTTGCATATTGGATGTATCTTTGATCAAACTTTCATAAAATGACCTTGACCTACTTTTTCCGCTTGAGTGATTTTGCCTTTAAAGGCCAATATTGAGCAAAGTATAAGTGCTACATGTACCAAACTTGCATATTGGATGTATCTTTGATCAAACTTTCATAAAATGACCTTGACCTACTTTTTCCACTGGAGTGATTTTCTTAATATACATGTACTTAGAGATATGTTTGAATTGAACTTTGCTGCCGTGAGGTGAGCTTCGTAATCTTTGATTACACTATGTTTATTTTGGGGGTTAAACTTATTTCCAATGCAAAACAGGTTGTATTGAGTGAAGGTCAGAATATTTAGTGTCAGCCCCCATCTTCATTGTTGTCCACTGAAACTTGGGGTATTGGCAATTTTATTTGGGGAGGGGGAGGGGTAAACTTATTTCCAATGCTAAACAGCAATTGAATATTTTTTCCCCCCCCCCCCCCCCGCCCCTCTCTAATCTCAGAATAAAATGATTTTTTTGTTTAGCTTATTTATTTCCAATGCAGAACAGGTCAGATTACTGAATATTTTCCAACAACTGAAGAGCAGAATATTTATAGATGCAGCCCCCCCCCCCCACTTTCAGAATAAAACTGTTCGTTCGATTCTTTTTTTTTGGGGGGGGGGGTCCATTTTATTTAAGTTCGGGGTATAGCTTATTGTCCCCCGCTTTCGCGAAAGCACGGGGACATTAAAACCGGTTCGTCCGTCCGTCTGTCTGTCCGTCCGTCTGTC
The DNA here is from genome assembly GCA_033119305.1 of Pinctada imbricata. Classification (NCBI taxonomy): domain Eukaryota; kingdom Metazoa; phylum Mollusca; class Bivalvia; order Pterioida; family Pteriidae; genus Pinctada; species Pinctada imbricata. The sequence goes on from VSWD01000013.1 coordinate 61,150,178, forward strand.
CGTCAGTCACAAAAACTTTAACCTTGTGCATAACTTTTGAATGGTAAGTGATAGGGCTTTGATATTTCACATATGTATTTCTTGTGACAAGACCTTTCCATGGATACCAAAATTTTTGACCTTGTGACCTTGACCTTGGACTTTGACCTACTTATTAAAAACTTTAACCTTGACCATAACTTTTGAATGGTGAGTGATAGGGCTTTGATATTTCACATGTGTATTTCTTGTGACAAGACCGTTCCATGGATACCAAAATTTTTGACCTTGTGACCTTGACCTTGGACGTTGACCTACTTATTAAAAACTTTAACCTTGACCATAACTTATGAATGGAAAGTGATAGGGCTTTGATATTTCACATGTGTATTCCTTGTGACAAGACCTTTCCATGGATACCAAAATTTTTGACCTTGTGACCTTGACCTTGGACGTTGACCTACTTATTAAAAACTTTAACCTTGACCATAACTTTTGAATGGAAAGTGATAGGGCTTTGATATTTCACATGTGTATTCCTTGTGACAAGACCTTTCCATGGATACCAAAATTTTTGACCTTGTGACCTTGACCTTGGACTTTGACCTACTTATTATAAACTTTAACCTTGACCATAACTTTTGAATGGAAAGTGATAGGGCTTTGATATTTCACATGTGTATTCCTTGTGACAAGACCTTTCCATGGATACCAAAATTTTTGACCTTGTGACCTTGACCTTGGACGTTGACCTACTTATTAAAAACTTTAACCTTGACCATAACTTTTGAATGGAAAGTGATAGGGCTTTGATATTTTACATGTGTATTCCTTGTGACAAGACCTTTCCATGGATACCAAACTTTTTGACCTTGTGACCTTGACCTTGGACTTTGACATACTTATTATAAACTTTAACCTTGACCATAACTTTTGAATGGAAAGTGATAGGGCTTTGATATTTCACATGTGTATTCCTTGTGACAAGACCTTTCCATGGATACCAAAATTTTTGACCTTGACCTTGGACTTTGACCTACTTATTAAAAACTTTAACTTTGACCATTACTTTTGAATGGTAAGTGATAGGGCTTTGATATTTCATATGTGTATTCCTTGTGACAAGACCTTTCCATGGATACTAAAATTTTTGACTTTGTGACCTTGACCTTTGAGTTCAACCTACTTATTAAAAACTTTAACCTTGACCATGACTTTTGAATGGAAAGTGATAGGGCTTTGATATTTCACATGTGTATTCCTTGTGACAAGACCTTTGCATGGATACCATTATTTTTGACCTTGACCTTTGAGTTCGACCTACTTTTCAAAAAACTATAACCTTGTCCATAACTTTTTAATGGAAAATGATAGGGCTTTCACATTTCACATGTGTATTCCTTGTGATGAGACCTTTCTGTTGGTAATAACATTCTGACCTTGTGACCTTGTCCATGGAGGTTGACCCACATTTAAAAACTTCAACCTCGACCATAAGTTTTTGATGGTAATTTAAATCATAGGTCTTAAATATTTCACATGTGCATACCTTTTCATAAGCCCTGTCCCTTGGAAACAAAACACAAGTTTGGACCTTTTGACCTTTTCTTGGAGTTAATCTTTCATATTTAGAATGTTGATAATATATGAGATATATTATTAAAACTTAAGAATGGGGGGATGTCTGTAAGCATTTCTTTAAAGACAAACACCCAAAAGCGGGGGACCACAATTCCTTGAATTTGATTTTTTATTTTCAATCAGAACAGGTCGAATGATTTATTTTCCAGCAACTGAATGTCATAGTATTTAATGCCAATGCAGTGCTGCAGCACCCATCTCCTCTTTCCAAAATAAAATGGTTCATGCCCATTTACAACATCTTAACTCATGATTTATAGGATTAATACACAATTGAGAGAGGTATTACACATGCACAAAACATCCACAGATGAAAAATTCAACTGTGAGAAAATTCAACTGTGAGAAAATTTACCTATGGTTAATCATTCCAACTGTGAAATCTTTCAACTGTGAATTTCACCTAATTTGCATATTAAAAAGCTCATGTGAAACTCACGTGAGAGATCACATTTGAAACTCAGGTTTGAATCAAATGTGAATTTAGTGAGAATAATTTGGTAAGGGTAGGAGTCATAGGACTTCGATATTTCACATACTGATTTCTCATGACCAGAGCTTTTTTTTTATACAATGACTTTTGACCTTGTGACCTTGACCTTTGATCTACCTTTTAACTATATATCTATAAGGGGTATGGCTTTGATATTTCACATGTAAATTTCTCATGACCAGAGCTTTCTATGGATTTTCGATTAAAAATCGTTGAAAATTGGTTAAATACAATATCTTTTTTATTCTGTAGCTAAACAAACAATTTTGGTACCAAACGCACAATAAATGTATTGCCTTTCATTTTAAATAATACAGAAGTCAGATTCGCAATATGCTGGTACGAAAAATTGGGCAAAACAACTACTCTTGGATGTAAAAACGCTGAAAATGTTCAAAATGCAATGAACTTTTTCAAACTGTAATTAGTATGAGGTACAGCATTATGGTACCAAAAGAAATGTTTTTATTGTCTTTTAATCTGAATCTTGCTCATAAATAAAGTGGGAGAAGACCTGAATGAGAGAGAAAACTTTGATTTTTGAAGGGTATTTTCCATTAAAAGTTGGGACTTTTAAGAAATGACTGTCTTACTTTTGGTGTTCATGGGTGTATAATTCTGGTTGGACACGTGCAAATTCAGTCATTACTTATGTTTACATTTATTCTAAATATCTGTCATTTTTATTTGCATGCACTTCGCATATTTTGCCTGTTTTAGCGTCAAATGTATTTGAACGTTGGTAAATTCTCCCTACATGCAAAACTTGCACGTGAGCAACCCAAGTTATTGGAATATAATTCTAGTTGCCTAATGGGCGTTTAACATGGGGAATCTACTAGTAATGTAAATATTGAAAAATGCAAAACGTTTACAGAAAATCTAGAACAAAGATATATGTGTATTCAAGTCAACACTTTTTTAAAACAATTTACTGGTACATGGAGTCTTGTAGCGAGCTTTTGAAAGACGTGGGTGAAATTCGAGACATTGTTCAAAAGAAAGCGGCTACTGTCTTTGATACATAACGTGCATGTCTGGTCCACGCTGTTAATTAATCTGCTTTTAAATGATGCTAATTAGTTTGAAGACTATTAACATTTGTACCACTTGGTGAGTGTCACTGCTGGTGGACCAGGAGTCCCCAGGGGCACATGTAGCTAAGATCGATCAATTTCGGTTGGTCGTTTCTTCAAAGGCATTCGAAAATTTCTGTTTACAAAATTGTCAAAAAATTCTGAAACCTGGGTCCTGTAGCATCATATTTCAGTCATCTTGCTACGTCTTTCGGTATATTTTGGACATAATCATCACACATTTTGGACATGTCATATTTCATTGTTTGGATTGAGGATCACTGACGAGGATTAAATACCCGAAACGTGCATGTCTGGTCCATGCTGTTAATTAATCTGCTTTTAAATGATGCTAATGAATTTGAAGACGTTTTTAAAACATAGATGATATTTACCAGGGTTGTGTAATTGTTTTCAACTATTGAAGTGGATCTTAAAGATCTGCCTAGTCATGACGTTGTTCTAGTCCCTACGTCGATGTTGAACAGATGACTTCGGTTTTGCAACTTCCAAACTTTGCAATGTATTTCTTTAAAAAAAAAAACCAGTGCATGTATTTGATATATTCTTTTCATTTTCGTGCGTGAACATCGACGGCGGGTGCGGCTAGCCAACAGGGGATGCTTAATCCTCTCGGGCACCTGGTCCAACCTCTAGCTTGCTAGGGGTCCGTCGATGCTCAAGTTTGTGCTCTATTGTGAGTGCTGTTGAGATTATCGTCAGGAGATCTTTAAATCATTCGAAATATGTTCTTGAAATAAGCTCCATGTTTTTCATTCGACAAGAATGCCTTGGAGCTGATGATCGATTGATGTATGCAGGACTCTCATTCATGCAGAATTAATACCTTGAATGTTTCTGGTCGTATATTTCTTTAAAAAACTAAACACTTCAGATGTTCAATAATAAGTGTTCCAACTATTAACCTTCTTGAAGAAAGTTTTATACCAATTTTGATGCACCAGACATGTGTTTATAGAAAAATCATCAGTGAAAAATCCTCATCAGTGATGCTTTCAATTAAAGTGACTTCATGGGACAGTCAAAATCCTGTCTAGCAGCGCCCCTGGCCATATTTTCTGAACTAAAAATTTCTATTACTTTGCAGAGAGCAAATTTAAATGATATTCAATTGACCCCTACATACCATCACAATGACATAAAAGATTCAGTCAGGAAAGCTACATCTCAGGAAACGAAGTGCAACTGATTGATATTACATGTACTTGCAATCAGTTGATCGAGGCAGCAATCCGATTGATTAAGAACTCACATTCTACACATTCTGAAGATGAAGGTATTGAGAACAGATCATGATGATGGATATCATCAACATATGATGGTATTGGAGAGACAAAGGTTGTTCTGTGGGAAGTTTTTGAAGTGGTGTTCTGTGTCAAATTTCAGAGAAGTTAATTCAGATATTGAAAAGATGGTGACTGAGGCCATGATATTCATAAAGAATTACTATGGTTTAGTGAATCTAGACAGTATATCTGATGTAAGGTCCAGTGTACGATTGAATGAAATGCGTTATAAGAGTTCAAAACTCTAAGATGACCATTGTCACCATTAGTTAATTGAATAATTTCGATAACATGTCAAGCAAAACTAAATATTTCTAGCCATGCATATGGAAACATTATTAAGATGCAGTTCAATCAAACCTGGATCTACCGAAAGAATTAAATTTTTTAAAAATGTTGAGACCAATTGTGATAATATTTTGCCAATCGCGTCTGTACCACTATCTGTTATCCTGTTGATTTGTTGCAGTCGCACATGAAATCTGAGTTGTGTGACAAACAGATGAGACAAATTCTTTGCTCAAATTTCTTTAATTCTGTAAATGATTTGGAGTAGAGAATTGTCGGAGTACGATGAAAAGGAGGCATTTTGATCAACCATGTAAGAAGGGTTTTTCGTTGTTAGAAGTAGTTGCACACAAGTATTACAATTGCATGTCGATGAAACAACAAGACAATAAGAAAGGAGGCGCTCTCCAACGAAACTGGGTTGCAGCACCAATATTAACACATCAAAACACCTCAAGTAAAACCGCAGAGTAGGCACACACAGCAAAAGAAACCAGAGAATCAGTAGAAAAAAGGGAAATAAGAGAGTGCAAATCTAAAACTATCAACATGCAATCATTTTTATACGAAACTTGTTGTTCTAGAATCGATTATGTTTTTACAATTTAAAACCTTTTTTAGCAACCCCCCCCCCCCCCCAAAAAAAAAACAACAACAACAACAAAACAAAACAAGAAGATTCCATTTGCTTGAGTGGAATTCTGAATTTAATTCAATGAAATAATTTTTCTTGTCGTTGTTCTACCGACAGCATGAATAAAAGCATTGCAATATCCCAATTTTCAGCGATTTTTCATTCAAAATGCATTCTTTTACCCATTTTCGTACTTGCAAATAGCTAATCTGATATTTAAAATGAAAAGCAATACATTTATTGTGCGTTTGATACCATAATTGTTATTTTATCTACAGTATGAATAAAGATATGACATTTTCCCAATTTTCAACGGTTTTTCATTGAAAATCCACAATTTTCCCCATTTTATGCACGAGTAAATTGATAAACTGAGCTTGAAACTTAAAGGCAATGGCATTGTTGTTCTTTAGATACCAAATCTGTGTTTCTAGCTACAGCACGGACAGAGTAATTGCGTTTTTCCAATTTTCAACGGTTTTTCTTTGAAAAATCACACTTTCCCCAAAAAATTTCGAAATGCCCAAGGATGCCAGAGTGGCATCCGCCGGATTATCAAAGTAGAGGGTATTAACATCACTTTCATGCAAAAACATTTTGTGCGTAACGGTTTTTTGGGTTCCCCCCAAAATAACCATTTGGCAACTAGACTAACATGACGCAATCTGCATATGCACTACTTATTGTCGAACTAAAATCACCCCATCCCAAGTTTAAAGATCGACCTGCACATTTGAAAATAAAATTTACTACGTGACTCTGTTTAAATTTTGGTAAGACTGAGCAAGGAAAGTCAGTGAGGCTTCAGAGTCTTTTCGTTCCTTCGGAGTTTTACAGAAGAATTAAGAGAATTTTTCCCCATAGTAAGGGGGGGGGGGGGTACACTTCAAACTTGTAGAACAACTAACCGAGGCATTAATATGACTGTTGAAATAAATTGACCATGTTGACCGCATTCCTTTACAGTCATTATAGGCTTCGGGATCGAACCCTGAACGTATATGCGTGTATGCTCTGGTCAGTTCTTACAATATTTGCAAAAACCTTACTTGTTGATTGTAGGTGGCTGAGTGTTCATATAGGTATTTTCAAATAGAATAAAATATTTTCTCTACCTACCTACCCATAGGTAAAATAGTAGAGACGGTAAACAGCAAGAAAAAAATATTTTATGTCTGGCCTAGGGATCACTTTGTCAGGCTGTCTGTCCATCTGTCTGTCTGGGGGTGGGGCTTAGGTTTTTTTCCGAAAAAAATTAATTTGCTTATGGTGTGTCAGAAAAAAATAACCTTTCTCTCACAAGTAGTCTGAATTTGAAGAATTACCATAAAATTTCGCTGAAAATTTTCCGGCTCGCTTTGCTCGCCTCAGTTTTCAATTTATATATATATATAAAAATTGGCTTACTTCGCTCGCTGTAGTTTTCAAGATACGTTTGATATTTTCAAATATGAACTTTGCCATTAAATTAAAAATTAATGTTTTCATAGAATGCGTGTTAACGGAAAAAGGGCTTCGTGAGAGGCTTGAATGTATTATCAATATAATGCATTAAGACGTACGGGCTTCTACTGTCGCGAATGTAGAGAAGGATGAGCTACGATGAGAGGCGAATGAACAATCGTGTCACATTCTTATCTATTCTCATTAAGTTTTTCTTGGCGAGATAGGCACACGATAGCGCCGCAAATGCAACAAGAATATGCTACGCGTCCGCTACGGTAATTAAGAGAGTGTGATAAGAATAGAGAAGAATGAGAAACGAATGTGCCACGATAAAAAGGCGAATGCAGGAGATTGAAACATGACTTCAACCCGATAGCGCTGTGATGCAGGAGATTGAGACACGACTTTTATCCGATAGCGCTGCGATCATGACAAGAATGTGACAAGAGCAAAACCAAAATTATTTGCCATATCCAGGAGCATCAATACCATTTGTTGACTTTAACATCTTTCCAGGCTGTTTTCTCTTGAAAGGCATTGTCAAAGATTTCAAAATATTGATCCGCACACTTTTACATCAACTCTGAAATAATTCTTCTTGTCACTGCCGTGTATGTATGTAGTACTATATCGTGGCAATATCGTGTCATTATCGTGTAAAGATCGTGACTGATTCGCGTTGGGTTTTTTTTTCATTCGCGTCACATTCTTGAAACATTCGCATCACATTTCTACAAGTGTCAGATTCTTTCTTGTCGGGGCTCTATCGTGGCTCATTTTCCTCTACCTTGGGAACAAAAAATGCACGCGAATGTGATGATAACGCGCTGCAAATAGAGGAGAATGCAACGCGAAGGCGCTGCGCATGTGCCGCGAGTGTGAGGCGAATAAGAATTCAGACGCGAATGTTTTAAACAGTTTGAAACATTCGCGTCGGTGCCGCGGACAGAGGAGAATATGACACAATTGTGACACGATGAGACAAGAATGGCCGCGATTGAGAGGAGAATACGCTACGGTTAAACAAAATCACCTAATCGTTTATATACTTAATTAAAATTTGATTTAAATTTTATTTTAAATCATTGGCCTAAATAGTTGATGTCGCAATTATTGAATGCAGTTTCACAATATTTTGATACATGATCTTTAATTGCTGTTAACGCTGATGTCAAATTCTTAGATAAGACTGTAAAAGTACAATTACTCGAGTTAGCAATAAATCGAAATTTGCAATTTCATTGCTTTTGATATAAGTGTTGGTGGTAGAAAGTTCCGAAAGTAATACTGATATATAATAGCGCTTTCGAATGATAATAGTGTTCTGCCGGAGCAAAGACTTACTTACTGTGCAAATCCTGAAGTTTAGATTTAAAGTTCTTAGCCGATCTTGAGGGCGTTTCCGAATAAAGCTGTGGTGTGGATTAATTTTCGGAAAATAAACTCAATTTTGATGAATCTTCTTTTCGAATGAACACTTTTGATGGCCGGATAAAGTTTATTAAAACAAAAGCTTACGATGAAGTTCAATCTAAATCATTCCATATTTTTGTAATACTCTAGTTGAGCCTCGTCCAAGACAGATTTTAGTTTAACAGCCGGAATCGAAGACAATGCGTGTAGTAGTTCATGTCTTCCGTTATTGCATGCTATAGCGAGTAAATCGTCTAGCGTACGATGGATTCTAGATTTTCTATTGCGCCGTTTTACGTGTGACTTGTGTTTTCTTTTAATTGTAGTGCGGATGGAAAATACATCAATTTAATGTTTGAAGAAGATGAAACAGATGGTGTAGTTTTCCGGATTACGTGCGCACAACACTCCTACTTATCCGGATACACAGAGAGTTTCCCTTGGTCTGTCTGTCCGTCCGTCTGTCCGTCTGTCCGAATTTCAGTTTTCCGGACTTTTTTCTGCAACGGATGGAGATATTCATATGAAATTTGATACGCAGCTTGGTCTTGGAAAGTTACAGGGCAAGTTCGACTTTCGTCATGCTTGACCTATTTTTCGAGGAGTTATGCCTCTTGATGACTTGGAAAATTCAGTTTTTGTCACTTTTCCGGGTTTTTTTTCTGCATCAAAAAGAGATATTCAGGTGAATTTTGATACATAGCTTGGTCTTGTTGTTTTGGTGAGAAAGAAAAATAACACTTTTCGATTTGCATGCGATTATCGTGCACTGAACAAAATTACAGTTCCAATGTCGTTTTCTCTTCCTCGATTGGAGAGTGTATTCGATGCCATAGGTGAGGCTCAGGCAACCTACTTTTCAAGTTTAGATCTCATGTCTGGATTCTGGCAAATGGAACTAGATGAAGAGAGTAGGAAAAAGGCAGCATTTATCACGCAAAGGGGCGTGTATGAATGGACACGAATGCCCTTCGGCCTGACAAACGCGCCTATTTCCTTTCAAACATTAATGGCTACTGTACTAAGAGGGTTAAACTGGAAGTCAGTACTTGTGTACGTGGATGACATTTTAATATTCAGTTCGAGTTTCCACGAACATTTGCTTCACTTGAAACAAGTTTTTCAAAGACTTTCCGAGGCAAATCTTAAACTTCAGCCTGAAAAGTGTCACTTTGCCGTCAAGAAGTTGAAATTTCTAGGTCACGTGATATCTAGACAAGGTATAGAAGTAGACCCTGATAAGACACTAGCAGTTAGTCAATACCCTGTCCCAAAAACACAGAAACAGGTAAGAAGTTTTCTTGGTATGGCAAACTACTACAGGCGCTTTATCAAGAATTTCTCTCAGATTGCATCGCCTTTAAACTCTCTCCTCCAGAAAAACAAACGTTTTCTATGGAGTGAGGAATGTCAGTCAGCTTTTGACTCTATCAAGGCAAAACTGTTGACTGCACCTGTATTATCTTATGCAGACCCATTAAAACGATTTGTCTTGACGTGTGATGCATCTGATTCAGCTGTTGGTTATGTATTGGGACAAGTTGATACTCAAAATCTAGAATACGTTATCGCATATGGTGGTAAGTCTTTGACTTCTGAACAGAAAAACTACAACACTACAGAGAAAGAATGCTTAGCTGTAATGTGTGGTATAGAAGCGTTCAGACCATATTTAGTACACGATGAGTTCACAATAGTGACAGATTACAAGGCATTAGTTTGGCTACAAACAGCGAAACATACAGGTAAGCTTCAGAGATGGGCACTCACCTTGCAGGAATACAATTGCAAAATTGTACATAGACCAGGTAAGAGCAATGTAGTCGCTGACGCCTTAAGTCGCCGAGATTATCCTGATCTCATTGGAAGAAACGATACAAATCGACAGGACATTCTGCTTTCAAAGGATATTGAGGTAATTGAAATTGCATGCCAGACTGAGACGACCAAATCTGATTGGACCCCACAAATAGGTGAATGTAGCAACATTTCTAAATGTGACATAAATGATGGTATGAGGGTTGAAATTGAACTTTGTTATGCTACAGATACGATAGGTGCACCAACCAACTCAGGTAATCAACCAAATTTGGCTGAATTACAAAGTCAGTGTTCAGATTTCAAAAACATTTACCTTTATTTAACCAATCAGACTTTTTTAGATGACGAAAAGCAACGCAGTGTCACAATTGCTGAATCTAAATATTACAGCATCCATGACAAGGTATTGTATCATTGGTTTCAAAATCGATGCAAAAGAGCACCGGATGAGGTAAAATGTGTCAAACAAATAGCACTACCAAAGGTACTGAGAAAAGACGCACTTGTGTCTTATCATGATAGCCTAGCTGGTGGAGGACATTTAGGCATTGAAAGAGTAAAAGCGGCCTTGTATCTCAAGTACTTTTGGCCTGGAATGCACAGTGACATAGTGGATTATATCAAATCTTGTGATCGCTGTCAGCGAGCCAAGAGGGACTACCATCCTTATAATCCACCTATGATGCCGCTTCCAGAAGCTAAACGGTTTGAACGTTGGCATATTGACATTTTGGGTCCTCTGTATAAAACTACAGAAGGGTATGAGTATGTTTTGTTATGCGTCGATGCATGTACACGGTGGACAGAAGCATTCCCATTAAGAACACAAAGCGCCAAAGTGACTGCTGAAGTCCTCTATAAGGAAATCTTTACAAGGTATGGTGCCCCAAGAGTCCTACTGTCAGACAGAGGTAGGAACTTTATGTCTAAATTAGTGAATGCCTTGTGTGAAGTTTTTGATGTGACACAACATCACACTTCCGCCTACCATCCTAACACCAATGGTATGGTCGAAAGACAAAATAGCACCTTAGCCCAGTGTCTACGTTCGTACTGCAGTAAAGAACAAGGTAAATGGCCAGAGCTTTTGCCTAGTATCATGATGGCTTTCAGAAAGTCTCCTGCAATGCAATCTACTGAGTTCTCGCCTTTTCATTTAGTATTTGGAGAAGAAATGCGTCTTCCCTTTGATACTTCTTTAGAACCAGTAGACAGGTTGAGTGAAGATGCAAAATGTTTTGTAAAACATCTCATGCACAAACTGAAAGTTGCTCATGATATAGCAAGAGAAAATCACTTGGCACATCAACAGAAAAACAAAGAGAGACATGATGCGTCAGTAAGACATCCAGATTTCAAATGGGAGACAAATAGGAGACAAGGTAATGTTCAAAATCACAAAATCTCCTAAAGGTATGTCATCAAAATTACATGATAAGGCAGATGGTCCATTTAGAATCATTCAAATTGGACCTAATTACACATACATAAATGCCACAAACCTCAAAGCCTATCATGACCCCAATGTTCTAAGAACAAACATAGGAACAAACAGTAATGATGAGAGTCAAAGTGATCAAACTCAGGTAAGTCAGCAGCAAGTACAATCAGACCAATCACGCCCTTCCAATCGAATAGTACGACAGCAGTCAAGTCAAGACCAGTCAAACAACAGTGCTGCACGTGCACCTGTTGATCACTGCAGTCAAAATGGTACGTCTCATCGTAATGATGCAGATAAGAAATGGGTATTCAAACGATTTCTGAGAGGAAGGTTTAAACATGGCAAAAGAGAGATCAGGGTAGAATGGGAAAATAATGAGAGGACATGGGAACCAGACGAGAGTTTTGATGACGATGTGTTAGAAAAGATAAATAGAATATTTACAAAACGAGGTACTAGAAGAAAAACGTGTTTCAAGAGAAGCTTTTAAGATACTCATAAAAGGGTCACACGATATCATATACTTTTAAGTAATTAATGTCAAAAGTCAGCTTGTAATTAAAAGCATGTCTTATCTCCATGGGTACCCGTTCCATTTTAAAATTTTCGAAAAATTTGGTCAAACGATGGCATTCAAAATCATTAAGTAATTGGGATTGAACATTATTACTTGAGACTTAGTGATTTCAACTTATTTCATCTACTTAAATGTGGATTGTGTTTGTAGTGCTAGACGGTACATACTGATCATATGTTCTGTCAACCGAATTCACTTTCTCTAAAGTAATTTTGTTCCTTTATCTTTTTTATAGGCAAATTTAAGGGGATGACATGCAAACTCCTTCTGACTATGGCATTATTTATGGTGATGACCACTGTGCAGACGGCGCCCGTAGAAACTGAGAAGACCATGGTAAACCGGTTGAATTATGGTGTCATATTCAAGCCGGATTCAAACATCATTCTTGCGCAAGAAAATTGGTTACACACATATCATATTGTTTTACCAAAGAAAGTTCGATTATCACAGATGCCCTCTTGTACAGATGACCTTTCATGTGAACTATTCAACGATTTTGCAACTATGGTCCATTCACTACACGAAGAAGTTGTGAACGAATTTAACATGACAATTAGAAACATTAGGCAGCTTATACCAGAAATGAAACAAAAGTCGGATGAAAAATCATACAAATCACTGTTACCCTTTATTGGCTCTCTATCAAAAACATTATTTGGAACTGCAACTATTGATGATGTTAATATTTTGGCTTCACATATCAATGCATTGAACAAAGAGACAAATCGTATTGCAATAGCACTGAAACAGCATGGTGATCATTTATCTTCATTTATTTCGATTGCTGACAAACGTATGACAAATTTAATGAAAGGCATCAAAGCCAATGCATTCGCTATAAATTCTTTGACTCATTTGGTCAATAAGAAATTTGTGAAAGTTCAGCGTGCTTATATGAACATTTCGAAAATTATAATACAACAGGTCAATAAGGCAGGCACACTTCGAGACAGCTTCAATAAACTTTCATACTCTGTTCAAAGTCTAGTAGAGAATAAACTAACGCCCTATCTGATACCTAAAGCTTCTCTTTCTTATACTATTCGTGCCATTCATAAGATACTTCGTAAGAACTACAAGCAATTTTTCTTAACTCGCACTGATCCATCTTACTATTACTCGCATGCTAAGTTTTCCTATGCACGTGTGAAATCTTCTATTTATGTGACACTTCGATTTCCAGTTTCAACTCATAACAAACCTATCAAACTATTCAAAATAATTTCACTTCCGGTTCCTCTTATTGACAATTCAACTTCGTCTATGCATGCTACGCAATTGGTATCACTTGGTGAATATTTTGCTATCACTCACCATCATGATCACTACGTGACACTGTCGTCACAAGACTTAATTAATTGTCAATACAGTGATGGATCGACCAGACTTTGCGACAATAATCTTGCTCTTTCACCTATAACATCAGCTGATTGCACCCTTGCTCTCTTCTCTAACAACCGAAACCAAGTTCACACTTTATGCGATTTTCGCTATGTTCCTAACCTTCTAAGGCCAAATCTGATTGAAATTTCTTCTACTTCGGTTTTGGTATACAATAGTCCTACTGTAGCACTCAATTGTCCAAAAGAGAAAAAGGTGATACCTGGTTGTAAATTTTGTATAATCAATTTGCCATGTAGATGTTCGATGTCCACAAGCACTTTGTATTTTTCACCTCGGTTGGTAGATTGTTACAATTCATCTTCTAATTATACAGTGCTCCATCCTGTAAATCTGGCATTATTACAACAGTTTTTGATGAAAGCTATTTAAGAAACATTTTTGCTGATACAACTTTTGTGCAACCAATTAATATGTCTGTTTCTGCCTTCCGGTTTTACAACCATTCATTACAGCAAGTCATTGCTAATGATCAAGAGTCACATTTAAGTTTGAAAAGAATGGCAAAAGCTGCTAAGCAGGACCAGAAAATCTTTAAAACTTTGGCAGAACCTCTTCTTGATGGTCAGATTGATATAATTTCTTCATCTTGGACTGATGCAAAATCAGTCATCATTTATATTTCAATAAGTGTAGCGTTTGTTTCATTTACAATGTGTATTGTATTGTTTGTTAAAACGAGAAAACTAGCTCTTGCCGTATTACTTTTGCAACAAATTTCAAATGTGAAATCTCAGACAATTCCTTCTTTCATTTACAAGAGTGAGAACACAAAGGGTGTTACTATGCAAGAACCTTCCTTAGAATGGTTCAAGGATGAGTTCACACTGAGTCATGTTTCTGTTATCATGGGTGTTGTTATACTTATTCAATTGCTCATAATCATTTTCTGCTTCTGCAAATTTAAGTCGTGCAAAAGTTCATCACTTTCTTTAGAATTAACTTCAGGTGGAGACTGTGTTGTCATTCCGTTGTTACATTTATCATTATGTCCATCTTACTACCATATTTCACCTCCAGTTATCGATGACGTCAGCATCTCGTCATTTTCGAGTTGCAAGTTGTTTCTTTCTTGGAAAAAAATTACAGTTACTGATAAAAGAACAAACAAAATAGTAAATGTTCCAAGTACCATTTCCTTAGACTGGGTTACTTATTACAGGGTAAAGAAAATTCTCAAACAACCTTTCAGTGCATATACATTACTTGTTCATCAGAAGTATGCCTATGTTTTAAACGATCTGGCGAATTTTCGATTTTTAAATGATATCGTTCATCAATGAAATAACAGAATTGGTATCTTGCTGATAATTACCTGAAAAAGTGGTACTTACATGTTTGTGTTCACAATACGTTATGTGTGTAGAAACAATCAATGAACATTGAACAGGCACATGTTGTATATATTATGTATGTATATATGTTTCTACTTAGATTAGAATTTTAATTTTTCAATATTGACGATGTTTTATATTGTTGAATATGTGTTGCATTTTTTAAGCTTTCGAGGACGAAAGCAAATGGGGTAGGAAGTAAATAGTCATAATGGCAGATTTTTATAATAAATAAAAATATCCAGAAAGACAGTTAATTATGAAATAAAATAAATAAGTGTAATTCTCAAAATAAGTTATTATTCAAAATAAATAGGCCGTGTTTGATATCAAAATTATTGGCATGAAATTATAGATTTGAAAATTATGTTTTCACCTTTCGGTAATTATAACTAATTAATGTTCAAATCTAATTAAAAGAAACCTCCATGGCATGTTTGATTACTCTAAATTTATTTGGTCAGAGTTTTGACACTTAATTACTTTGATGTCAACTTAGCTTGGACATCGATTTACTCGTATCAATTTATTTGTATATATATTTAGATCTTAACAATAGTGAATGTTAAGAAGGAAATTGACCCTTTCTGTTATCGCATTCAAATCTTACTCAAGGTGCGAATACGCTTACGGCCTAGGATAATTCCGAACAAAGAAGATAGAAATTCCTACCCATAATGCAGTGAGTGTAAGATTTTACCTTTTTTGGAATTCAAATCTAAGAATTAAATGATATAATAAAATTTGATTGGTTGATACCTGTAGAGAGCGTGACGGCAGGGGAAGACTGACCGCAAGTTAGCGTCACTTTTCCCATGCTGGTCAAAGAATAAAGTTGTTAATCTATTTAGATCTTCATTTTATTCTACAGGTATGTAATCAATCTTTAAGTCTAATTTGGTAAAAAAAATTATATATATACATAATGAAAATTTGATAAACTTATAAGAAATTTTATGAATAAAGCGTAAATCTATTAAGCTATTGAAAGTTAAGAATTGAGCGATTTTTGTTTTAAATAGAACAAGAATTGATAGAGTGTTTGAGAAAATGATATTTTGTTTTAAAGTTTTATGTGTAATTGAATATACTCTGTTTTTACAGGATTTCATTTAATTTGTCACTTTTCCCATGCTGGTCAAAGAATAAAGTTGTTAATCTATTTAGATCTTCATTTTATTCTACAGGAGACACTTTTGAGTGGTACCTTGCTCACCGAGCTATTTCCCCAGAATAGGACACCCCATACAAAGAGCGGTTGTGTCAATAATTACAGAGGAAGTTCGACTTTCGTCACGCTTAAAATATTTTTCGAGGAGTTATGCCCCTTTATGACTTGGAAAATTCAGTTTTTGTCAGTTTCCGGACTTTTTTCTGCAACAAATAGAGATATTCAGGTGAAATTTGATACACAGCTTACTCTTGGATAGTTACAGAGCAAGGTCACCTTTCGTCACGTTTGACCTATTTTTCGAGGAGTTATGCCCCTTGATGACTTGCACTTGCACAATTCAGTTTTTGTAAGTTTTCCATACTTTTTTCTGCAACAAATACAGATATTCAGGTAAAATTTGATACTTAACTTAGTCTTGGTTAGTTACAGAGGAAGCTCGACTTTTGTCATGGTTTACCTCTTTTTCGAGGAGTTATGCCACTTGATGACTTGCACAATTCAGTTTTTGTCAGTTTTCCAGACTTTTTTCTGCAACAAATACAGATATTCAGGAAACATTTGATAATCAGCGTAATAAGTCTTGGTAAGTTACAGAGCAAGTTCGACTTTTGTTACGCTTGACCTATTTTTTGAGGAGTTATGCCCCTTGATGACTTGCACAATTCAGTTTTTGTCAGTTTTTCAGATTTTTCCTGAAACAAATACAGATTTTCAGGTAAATTCTGATACTCAGCATAACCTTGGATAGTTACAGGGTAAGTTCAACTTTCATCACGCTTGAGCTCTATTTCGAATCGATTAAGCAGATAAAACCTCAGAAATGAGCTGCACGGACAGTAAGTTTAATTAAAATTCATGTTTAATTGAAGAGTAATTCATAGGCAGAGTTGCAGGACATAAATATATGCCACCGGTAGGGGACTTATATCGCTCAGAGATCATGGCATTTTATTGTATCAACATTAAACTTCTTACTGTAAGGTGACATCACAAACGAGAAAGTTAAACGTAATGGTCTCTAGTAAAATATATTCTATGTTAATGTATCTAAAAAAAAGTCTATGGCATGCGTTTAACAGTCTGTGCTCTGCTGGCTGAAGCGAGCTCAAGATCAATCACATAAGAAGTCTGACCAACTTTCAGATAGGACAGAGAATCAGGACCAAGTCTTCTCTGATGAGATTTAAACAAGACCCGTCGTGTGGAGTCCGGTCGTCACGGTTGTCCAGTGTGCAAGGTTATAAAAGACGCTGGTACAAAACTGTAGATTGGTCCAGTACCATGCCCAGTGTTCTTTTGATGATTTTAGGATCATATCCTCAGTAAAGCAGGTGACCGACTATTTTCTTACATTTTTGGTTGAAGTTTGATCTGCCTTTGATCCTTCTGATTTTGTTTATTAAGTCACCGTAAAATGAAGGCAATGGAATTCCAAATGATACATACTCTGATGCTGGAGTTGTCTGTAGCTAACTATGTTGAAGCCAACGTCTTCTCTTTTATCGTATACCTTTGTCTGAATTTCTCCATTATTGATTTTGATATCAAGATCCAAAAGTGGTGTAACTATATCATCTTTGCTTGCTTTATTCAAAGTTAATTCAGGTGGATAAATTTGATTTTTGTAATGGTCAAAATGTGTGTTATCAATATTCAAAATATCATCTAGATACTTAGAGGTGCATCTAAAACATTTCAAGTCGTCAAATGTCTTGAGGTTTTTCAGATTCTGCATGAATTCTTTTTCGTATGTGTACAAAAGCAGATCTGCGACCAGAGGCGCAAAGTTCGTACCAATGGGAATTCCAATAACTTGCCTGTATAGAGTGTCACCAAATCTTACAAAAGAAAGGACAAGGCCTTGCACAACTCGGATCGAGTCCATGATTTGTACGATTTGTATTCTACTGAGGAAAAGAATTCTTTTGTGTCAGAAGTACATATAAATGTCTTACCCTCTCGATCAAAACACTATTTAATTAGTTTTGATAATCAATCTTTTATCTTCTCATGAGGGAGGGTGGTGTACATGTAAGAGAAGTCGTAGGATGAGATAGAATAGGCTTTGAAATTAAAAGATTTGAACTTGTCGATCACGTCATCAGAATTCTTTATTTACCAAAAATAGTTTCACAATATTTTGATACATGATCTTGGGAACGTTGACTCTCCCCGGGCACCTAATCACTTCGGAATTTTATTCATTCCGAGGTTCGTAACCTTCCTATGGAAATCATAATGATTTTGCCTTGCCTTCTCGACTTTGAGACTGAATAACTGACCTATGTTTACATGCATAAATACCTCAAATTTTCCTATTTAGATGTATATTCATTAGGTCTGAATTTCTTCATCTGTTTACATTGATCAGATATTGGCCAGATAGCAATAGTTTTCAATTGACATCACATAATTAATTTAGTCGGGTGTAAAGAATTCAAACTATAAGTACACCCTAACTTTAATTTGTGTGATTAGAATTCCAGCTAAACCTATATGTATATATATATGAGAAACCACATTTCACTTTTTACTTTGAAATCAAGAAAAACAAAATTTGTGGGAACGGTAACAGACCGTGACGAAGTTTTACTTTTGGACACTTTCATGAATTTCGCGTGTTTTATCGGTAAAATACCATCAAACACCACTTTAAGAATTGTCCGTACCATTTTTAGTCAGAAAAACATCAATTAAATGGAATGCATTTGTTACAAAGGTGATAATTAGCAAATAGAACTAAACGAATTTGACAAGTTCTTCGGTCGTTACGGGGGTTTTATAAAAGCATATCAGATGCCCCTGTCCAGAATGATGTGTGACATTCTAGATTGTGATGGAATGGCTGTCATCATCACCAAACAAGAAATACTTACGTGATGTGTACATACATATGTACATAGAGACAATTTCTAAATTTGACAAGTTTCCATGGAGCTGTTACAAGCGCATTCTTAAAACTTGCACTCTGACTGACTGTGACGACGTGACTCCTTGACGGGCCCTGTCCAAACCTCTTTAGAGAAGACAGGGCCCCGACCACTTGTCCTCTCTGAATGTCAGTCGGACTCCTCGGGTGATAACATACATGTACTCGCGGCGGCAGAGCACGGAATGTATTACGTACGTCCTCTTTTTATATCCATTTACATATTCATCTGTGTTGCTTGGGCCCCTGCGTTTTGCGATGTTGTTTAGGTGAGGTCATCTGACAGTGAAGAGGTTGTTTTACACCACAATTGTACGTTTTTCGAGACCTCTGGGTAATCGGAAAGTGGGAGGGTTGTGCGCACGTAATCCAGGATAACCACACCTTCTGCTATTTCCGTGGCAGATGGCCGTCCGGAGTCGGCACCGGTTTCCCGTTAGTTTATGTGTAGTCCTTTGTGTTTGATGTTTCTGTGTTTTGCGTTGACTTTCCTTGTCCCTTATGCGTCTCTTTCTGTGCTTGTCTGCTTTGTGTTTTTGCATTGAGTGTTTTGGGGTTTTGCAGTGGATACTACAACCTGGTGTTGTTGGAGATCCCCTCCTTTGTGTTATATCTACGCTTATTTCGTGTTGCAGTGTGGAGTTGGTAATACAATTCCCCGCGACCCGATGTTTGAAGTGTTTTAATTCTATTACGTTCTCTAACCTGACTAGGTTGTAGTCTCTTCTACGGAAGATCTTAATTCACCTTTCACCGATCATTTCATCATGGCATTTTTAAGGTCGCCTCGTATCAAATTAATTCCTTTGAGATTACTCTTTTCCCATTGCACCTTGCAAATGGTTGAGAACCCTCTATGTTTGTCGTTAAATGTAGAGCCTGCAGATGGAGAAGTGGGTGCAATACGTCTACGGGGTTTTAATTTAAGAGGTGATAGAAGTACCTTTGGTGAGGAAAAAAGTTTCTTACGTGTCCGCTCATCAATTGCAATTCCACAATTAAATCTAGTGTTAATGGGCAGACCTTTAAAATCGAGATTGATAAGGACATTGATTGATCGTATCAAGACGTCATATATATTATTACATGACTCGCCAAGGGATGTGGCGCCCAATATGTAGGGGGTACAGGCAAGGCCTTAAAATCTCGTTTTCGAAGTCATTCATATTAGATAAGAAACTCGCGTCAGAAAAACCAAAGAACTTTCCTATATAATAACTCTTCAGTTCCAGCAGTTCAATTAAAATCTATCTTGGATGAAGCACTGGTTGCATTCTTAAGAAACACTGATTGATTCAGGCTAAACATCATTGTTGCATTCGCACAAAATAAACTACACTCTTTGGTTAAAAACACCTCCCCTTAAAGACGATTCCTAAAAAATCCATTTATTAACAAAGGATTTGATCTTCTGAACATCTCTAATATTTTTTCGGGATCATTGCGTACAAAGTGCCATTCCTCAATATTTTGACAATTTAGAACCTCCTCTTATTTGTTACAAATATAAGAGACCTATTCGAAATTTCGTTTTTAACTACAACAAAGTTACATAAGATCCTAAAATATTTGAATCATGTCCTGCTTCTTGAGAATGTGCAACGTCTGAATATCTATATAAACCAGCTGGTCATATTATTACAGGTGACTTTTCAATTATCAAAGACAGGCAGCTCCGTGGTCTTCTCAAAAAAGGACCTAAATATAGAATACCATCCAAGATAGATTTTATTAAACGTCGCGAAGTGCTAAAGGAAGCTTTAGATAGCTATACCAAACGATGGTGTAAATCGGAAGGAGTCGAATAGCATGCTCTGAATGACTGGAAAAACCTCATTCTGGATATTACCGATATTCGAATAGATAACTACCACAAAAATCCTCATCTTTTTGTTAATTCAATTTCTAAATCTGAAAGATATTTCAAATCCAAGTTACGTAATTTACATGAAAAATATGTCTTCGCGCCTGCAGACAAAGCAGCCAACAACACCATAATTATTTGAAAACGCTACTACCTATCAACTTATCGACAGCAACGAAAGTGTTCCCAATATTTTGAACAAACATAATTGAACAAACATAACAGTGAAATTTCTTCTTTTAACATCCCTGTTTCTAAATTGGATCTCCCTACAATATACTGTATACCAAAACTTCACAAGTCTCCTTACAAGTTTTGATACATTGCTAATTCTAGCAACTGCTCAACAACAATTTTGTCTAGAAATCTGACGTCAGCACTCACGGCTATAAAGGAGCACGAGGCAAAATACTGTGAAACTGTCATGAACAGGAACGTAAACTTCTTTTGGTCTATTAATAGCCATTCTCTGTAAGGACCAAAATCGATCGGCACGGCATGTCATGGATTTTGGTGATTTTCAGTATAACGGGAATATATGAAGTACTGAGGATGTAAATGATACTTTTCGGTCAATGTGACCTCTGGTTGCCATGGTAACGAGGTCACTCTATTTATAGCACTTTTGAGACCATGAAATAAGCCAGCTTCCGATACTGTGTTGCCATGGATACCACTGTAACATTTTGTTCATTTTTACATAATTTGTTCTTCCTAACTCCAATTCTTATTTGGTACACTTAGTTATGTGATATATTTTCCAGGACGATTATTGCATTAATCCAAAATCAGTTAAAATGAAGTGAAAAAAGAGGTCAAAATAAGGGCCAATTTAGTATGTTTTTGGCCATTTTCAATCTTAAATATCACAAAACGCACCAACAGGAGACCAGTGATTTTCATCAAAGAAAATATATGTTAATTGGCGAATTAAATGAATGAAAAATTGGAGTGGGCTAATTAGGAGTTTTACCTAAATTTTGTCATCAAAAACGGTTGCTATGGCAACATTAGACCTGTTTGCTTCTTTCATATTATTTTTGAAATTGATTTTATTCCTCTTTAGAGTTACGTATGATTGTCAAAAAAATGAATGGATGGATAGATATGACTTAATCCTTTCACTTAATAATAATTAATATGTTCAACGTCATTTATTTGAAGTTCAAGGTCATTTCTACTTTGAGACTCAAATATTGCAAAAAATATTGAATTTTCAATTTTTTGTTATCAATTTTAATGAAATTTTATTTGTATATTTTCATAGGTCATATTTATTCTAAAAGCGGATGAATATAAGAAAGAAAAATCTTTGAATTTATTGTTCTGTAATAAATCAGTTGGATTTTTTTTTTCTGTCAAAAAACAAGAAAATATAGGTTTCGTTCCTTTTTTATCAAAATACTCACCAAGAATTTAGAAATTCAAAGATGTGAAGAAATTTAATTAATGGTTCTAGGAATTAGTGTTAGATTAATCATTTTATGGCATGTGACTGTTAAGTTCATTATCTGAAGGTTACTGAAATATTGGTGTTTTATTTTATGAAAATCGGGATTTTTTGTCAAATCTGGTCACTTAAAGTTGAATGACCTTGGAAATGCAGTGGATGACCTTGAAATATTTTCAAGGTCATCTTTATATACAAACGTCTCTGATAGATGCATACATGAACTTCTGTTCCAATATCATGCGTGGATAGTTTAATAAATTTTGCGTTTAAATTCATCGTATCGGAACCTTTCAGTCTATTGTTGCCAAAGCAACCACATTTGAAGCTGGTTTGCATGTAAAAGGCCAAATTTACCCAATCAAATTTTTATATTTCTGTATAGTTCAAGATGATACTCTTTGGACTTCAAAAATGAGTGCTTTTGAGAAATTTTCAACCTTGTAAAACAGTAAAAAGATGCAAAACAGGGTCTTTAAATGCTCAAAAGAGAGCATTTTGATACCCTATTTTGACCCATTTGTTCATCTTGTGTACAAAAGGCATCCGAGATTAATGTAAAAGTCTTCACAAATATGTATAATAAAAAGGATTGAAAGAAAATAATCAAAGTAATTTCAGATAAAAAATCCATTTCTATGGTAACGAAGCCTACAAATATGCCTCGTCCTATGAAATTCCCCAATTCTGAAACTTAAGACACGGTTACCATGGCAACGACAACCTTTTTGAAAAAACTGGGGTCGATTTGCATACTAGTACTTCATATTGAAGTTCCATACCAAAAATCTAAAAAAAAAAATCCATGACATGCCATGCCTACATGTCTTGAAATTCTTTGGTTCTTACAGAGAATTGCTGTTAAAAATTCAGGGGATGTGATTGACAAAATGAAATCAAGAAATTTTGAGGCAAATACGATATCTTCATACGACTTTTCTAATATGTACACAACGCTTCCTCACGACTGTTATACACGAATGAAAAGGAATTTATCCAAAATCTTCAAAAGCAAAAAATATGATGATGTGAAATGCTTCATTGGTACCTCTAGGTACCTGGATGATTTTTATAATCCTCTATTTATTCTTAGTTTTCAAAGGAATGTGACAATTCGGACTATACTCAGACACTTTCCTATAAGTCAAATAAGTCAAAAGTAATTTGTTTGTCTACGTTTTCTTCAAAATGTTTATTTAATCATTTCCTCAAGCAAAACTCTCATTGATGTCATTTTCTTTATAATGCCGCTTGCCTTCATTTACTTTGTTATTTGTTACTTTTAATCCTTTAATTGTTTGTATTGACACTTTCTTTGTTCTTGTATGTGTCGGATTGAGTGAAAGTGAATCGTGTGAGAGAATGAGAGATCTCGGGAGTTAGTTGACCGCCACGGAGCTGACCGGGTTCCCCTGGCTTGACGGTGATGTTCCTAGATTACCGTCCTATGGTATCTATATTTCACAGCTCATCCGGTATGCTGGAACATGTACTGATGTTTTGGATTTTCATAGTAGAAATTTACAAATTACCAAGAAACTTTTAGGACAAGGTTTTTTCTATTCAAGAAAGAGAGAAAACTATTACAAAAGAACAAATATTAATATATGAAATATCAAGAGAAGAAAGAGCACAGAGAGAGAGAGAGAGAGAGAGAGAGAGAGAGAGAGAGAGAGAGAGAGAGAGAGAGAGAGAGAGAGAGAGAGAGAGATATTATTACCCGAGTCAATTATATAAGAATTAATGAGGTGTGTACTATACTTGAAATAATTAGAGAAATAAAGGAATATTTCTGGAAACATATCATCCACTGACCTACCAAATCCGTTCAAACATTCACACATACCGTATATTTTCGCGAGTATCAAATTTCGCGATTTTATGGTAAAATGGGATGTCTTTATTTTCGCGAGTACAATTTTTCGCGATTCCTAAATTACAAACAAATATGAACACATGATGTTACTGTTTTATACCTTTCCTCATTGAATATTTAGTTAGTTCAGTCATAAGAGTACACTCAATTCACTTCTCTGAACGTTTGATAAGAAAAAATGAAGAATGACAAATGTACAATAATAACAAAATGTAACTAATATACAAATTTACAATAAACCTTATCAAACACAATATTTCGCGGAGATTTATTTTTGCGATTCCAAAACACTCGCGAATATAGCGAAAATTAGTATCTCGCGAAAATTTCTGGTTATACGGTACTTAATGTATGTAAAATATTAGTTTTTCAGTTGTCTTCATTTTCTTTCAAATTTATCATATTGATTACTTTTTTTTTACATATCTTTTTTTTCAATACTCCGAGTTGTATATACTCTTTGGATAGCTAATTGTGATAACGGAATTACATTGATAAATTTTGAGTAGTAGATAAAATGTTTGCATATGAGCATTATATGATTTAAAAACGAAGAGGCATTCTTACTACCAAGAAGGATAAAATCTGTATTTAGCATATCATTCCTACTTTCATCAGTATTTTCTAATATCCATTTTTCAATCTCTGTCCAAAAGATTCTGACGTAAGAACATTCTACAAATAGATGGATAAGGCTCTCGGGTTCACCTTTTGCAAAAAGTACAAATATTTGATTCATTCATTCCAATTTTATATATTAAGAAATTATTTGTCGTTAATATTCTGTTTATAATTCTATATTGAAAATAAACAAGTTTAGTTTCCTTTGTACATTTCCAAGGTATTTTGTAATACTCGGGAAAGTCTGTGTCTTCAATGGTTCTGATTTCCTTTTTCCATTTTTCTATTCTTGACTGTGGAGTAACAAACTGGTTATTTCTTTATTTCTGATAAATTTCTTTAATATTTTTCTGTTTTTTAAGTTTTTCCATCAAAGAAATTGTATGTATTTGATTTTCATATTGTCCTGACTGAATAAAGATTTTAATTGACCTTCTTAATTTTATTGGAATGTTATTTATTGATTGAAAGTATTTTAGAAAATTTGAACAGCCATACTCATTTTTAATATTATCAAAGCGTCTGATTTCTCCTTCATTAGTAAATAATTTACTTATGGTGTTAATTCCGTTTTGTACCCATTGAGTATAGTATTCAAATTCGGAAAAGGGACAAAAATTGCGAATATCTGAATATATATATTCATGAATAAGTACATATTTTGGCTTAACCATGCTCAATGAATCAATAACGCTTTTCCAAAAATTATTGGATGTCATTTTCTTTAATTCCAGTGATCTGTCCCGGTTAAGATACAAAATCCATTCCATTGTAATTACTTTTGATATTAAAAATATAGGATTGAAATTTTTGCCAGCTTCCAGAGGGATTATCAAAGATTCGTTTGATCCATTTTAGTTTAACGTAATGTATTAAAGATGTTAGGTCAATCATATTAAGTCCTCCCATTTCCACTGATCCCATAAGTGTTTTCTTTTTATTCTATCGCGTTTATTGCTCCATATTAATCGGAAGAATAATTGTTCAATTTGCGAAATGATATATTTTGGTGGGTTAGGTAAAGCTGAAAAGAGGTGAATTAATTTAGGAAGGGCTAAAGATTTGATTATTGCAATTTTCCCTTTTGGCGTCAAATCCCTTTTTACCCAGGTGCCCAGGAGTTTCTTTATTGAAATAATTTTTTCTCGAAAATTTACTTCCGTCATTTCTTTTAAATTGTTTTTAAATTTGATGCCTAGTAGTTTAAAACTTTCTTGTGACCACGATATATCTAATTCAGTGCAAAAATTTTTCATTGCTATCAGACTTTGAGCCTATCCATACTGCTTGTGATTTTGATAGATTCAATTTTAGACCAGATATTTTACCGAAATCTCTTATCATTTTCATGGACAGTCTTAATGATTCTTCATTTCTTTCGAGCAATAAGAAGGTGTCATCCGCATACTGATTTACTAAAAAATTCTGATTTCCGAAAGCAATCCCTAATATTTCTTTTTCTTTTTTCAGCCTTAACTTTACAATTCAACAGAAATTACAAAGATATACGGAGCTAATGGGTCTCCTTGTCGGCAGCCTCTGTGATTGAAAAAAATCTGACATATGTCCATTATTGATGATGCAGCTTTTTGAATTTGAGTACAGTACTGAAAACCACTTGCAAATAGAATCTCCAAAATTAAAACTTTTAAGTGCTTTTTCTATAAATGACCATTCCACTGAGTCGAACGCCTTTTCAAAATCTAGTAATAGTAGTAGACCCTCTTTTTTGTTTTTTTGCATATGTTCCATTAAGTCATGAAGAATTCTTATATTTTCTCAAAAAAAAACTATTTTTCAGAAAACCTTTTTGACTGTCACTTATAATAGATGGAAGAATACCTTTCAGACGGTTTGCTATTGCACTTGAACCTATTTTGAAGTCAATATTCAATAAAGAAATCGGACACCAGTTTTTGATATGTATTCTGTCTTTCGGCAAACACGTAATTATACCTTGAGATTGAAATCTGATAGTTTTCCGTTTTTATATGCAAAATTCAAAGATTTTACGACGATATCTCCGATATGTTGCCAAAAAATTTGTAAAACTCAGTGGTAAAACCATCTGAACCTGGTAATTTTTTATTTGCCATATTTTTCAATGATTCAGAAAACTCTTCTCGTGACAGTAGTCCTTCACAGCTATGTTTATCTTCGTTTGTTAGTGTAGTATTATGACTGAAAAAGTCTTGTTCAATGTCCGAATATGTATTATCATTTCTTACTGAAGATTGATATAAGGATTTAAAGAAGTGCTCTTGTTCCTATAACATTTTATTTTGATCCGTAATAGTATTTCCTTCGTATTCTATGAACTCATAAATTGTTTTATTTATATAATTTTTTCGTTCTAATTTTAGGAAATAAGCTGATTTTTTTTCACCGTTTTCATACCAATTTGTTATGGAACGCATTATTACCCAATTTGTTATCACCTTCCTTTCATTTTCTAGTTTAAATTTCAGTAATTCTAAAGCCTCCATTTTCTCAGCTGTTAGATGTGTATCAAATTCTTTTTCTGAATCAATGATTTCCTTTTCAGTTTACTTTTCTTTCTGTTTTCTTTCATAAGCCTTTCTAGATGCATATTCAATACTTATATATAGTGATCTAATTTGAACTTTCATTAGTTCCTATAAATATTGATAATTAGTATTTTCGTTAGCGTCTATATCATGTAGTATTTCATTAATACAAGTCTTTACCTGGTCTGTGTAAGATGAATCATCACTGACGAGGGTTAAGTACCCGAAACGTGCATGTCTGGTCTATGCTTTAAATTTATCAGGTTTTAAATGATGCAATACATTTAAAGACGTTTAACATTTGAACTACTTGGTGAGTGTCACTGCTGGTGGACCAAGAGTCCCCGAGGGCACATGTAGCCAAGTTCGATCAACTTTGGTTGATCGTCTGTCTCTTCAACGCATTTGAAATTTTCTGTTACAAAATTTCTTGAAATTTCTAAAACATGGGTCCTGTAGCATCATATCCCACCCATTCTGCTACGTCTTTTGGTACATTTTTGGACGTAATAATTTTCATACTTTTTGGCCATATTACATTGTTTAGACTGAGGATCACTGACGAGGGTTAAGTACCCGAAACGTGCATGTCTTGTCCATGCTGTAAATTTATCAGATTTTAAATGATTCAATACATTTAAAGACGTTTAACTTGGGATGCTTGAATAAAGACAATAGGTGTGGTTCTACTAGTCGGCACGTCGGGACGATATATATTTTAGAAAGCGAATTTGTAGAGATATATCCAAACTTGTCAACTCATAACATAGTGCTCAACCTTGAGGCCAATGGATTTTTTAAAAACGCCAATCATTCGTGAAATGCCCGTATTGCTGAAACAATTACGCCAGAATCTTTTAAACTTATGCCTGCACATAAGCCGTATAGCTTCTTAACAACTTATGCCTGCATAAGCTCTGTAGCAATTTTACAACTTATGCCTGCATAAGTCGTATAGCTTCTTACAACTTATGCCTGCATAAGCTCTGTAGAATTGTTACAACTTATGCCTGCATAAGCTCTGCAGAATTTTTACAACGTATGCCTGCATAAGCCATATACATTCTTTAACCTTATGCCTGCTTATGCCTGCATAAGCCCTATAGCGTCTTAACAGCTTATGCCTGCATAAGACGTATAAATTATTTACAACTTATGCCTGCATAAGCCGTATAGCTTCTTAACAACTTATGCCTGCATAAGCCGTATCGATTCTTTATAAATTATGCCTGCATAAGCTCTGTAGATTCTTTACAACTTATGCCTGCATAAGCGATTTGTCTGTTGACGTTGCATGCATAAGCACTATTGACATGTGTAATGCATGCATTGCATTTATACAAGTTATGAAGTCTGCATACAGTCCGTTAAGATATTCTTTATGGCGGCAAGTCTGTGGCAGTGATGTTGAAGAGTAGGGTAACGGAACGTGAACTTGAGCTGCCTGGAGTTTGGTTCAGCCGTACTACTTTTCAGGACTATATTAACGAATTTACCAAACTGACACAAAAAGTCCAAAATATTTAAGTCACAAAATCAATTTGTTTCATAGAAGCATCAAAACAAATGAGTTAAAGAAGATCCTGACGAAAAAATTAGGAAAGTTTTTTTCTGAAAACATATATGCCATTTTAAAAGAAAAAGATTTTCGCAAAATCCAAAATAATATTTTAAAAAACCATTTTGTGAATGAAATATTATCACAAACTCCATTCCATTGGTGTGATATTATACTGAAAATGTTATACATTTGCAGTCTTTATTACAAAATATCAAATTAAACCCATATATTGTAAGGAAAGTTGATTTTTATTCATTTCTCCTAGTTGAAATAGCAAATATGAAATAAAAAAATTGTAGGGACTTTTAAAAGATAAAAGAGACTCCAATATTATCAGAAATCAATCAAAGGACATATTTTAATTATTTGACTTCATTGGAATGAATCAAATGAGATGAAAATAAAATAAAATCCCGTTATGACT
This sequence comes from Pinctada imbricata, assembly GCA_033119305.1. Taxonomy (NCBI): domain Eukaryota; kingdom Metazoa; phylum Mollusca; class Bivalvia; order Pterioida; family Pteriidae; genus Pinctada; species Pinctada imbricata. Next base: position 61,179,462 of record VSWD01000013.1, read on the forward strand.
GAAATCATCTTTGAGGAAGTTCTTCGGTCGCTACGGGGGTATAATAAAAGCATATCAGACCCTCCCTGTCCAAAATGATCAGTGACATTCTAGATTGTGATGGAATTGCTCTCATTATCACCAAACAAGAAATACTTTAATGTTGTCCTACGACACTGATCGTTACATGAACACCTCACTCTATGACAAACTTGACGACTTTAATTTCAGCATTACAAACTTTCCTATGCCAGAACAAGTACCAAATCTACGGATTTTGTTCAGAGAGCTAGGCGTCTTTCAGATAAGCTTCTCAGTCTGGGATATGTTTGTGACCGACTAACATCGTCACTGAGGAAGTTCTACGGTCGATATGGGGAACTCGTCATACACTATGATGTCCCACTCTCCAGAATGTTGGATGATATTCTGTCATAGACCATTTGAACCATCCAACCAAAGATTGCACTCTATGTCTTCCAAAAATGGAAGTAACCGGATGTGACAGTTCTACCGAATTGAAGCGACGGGTGTTGCATGCAAGCAGGAGATGCTTACTCTTCCTGGGCACCTGGTCTCACTCCCATATCGGGAGTTCGCTTCTTTTCATATGGTGGAGGATTTTGTTTGTTTGCTTTGGTTCCTGTTTTATCCTGATTTTGTATGCCTTCGGTTTCTGATTTTCTGAATTATCGATTTTGTGCTGTAAACAGGGATATGGTCATTATCCATATTTGTCACTTACCTGAATTGCACATCAATATTTACATCGAGACAATCACCGAATTTAACAAGTGTCCATGGGTGTTGCATGCAATAAGGAGACATTGACTCTAATCCAACACTCGAGTATTCCTTGAATCCAAAGAAAAACTTAACATACTTGCATCAATTTAGCATCTTTTTAGATTGATCAGTTTTCAATTGAAATCACATAATTAATTTAGTCGGGTGTAAAGAATGCAAACCATAGGTACACCCTAACCTTAATTTGTGTGATTAGAATTCCATCTAAAGCTATATGTATATATATATATACCTAATATTTTCTGTGTTTGAATTCACTTTTCTTTCAACTTCTTTAGCATTTTTGTAATTCTAAGACGTTTATCAGTATAAGAGATGGATCAGAAGACGATTATTAATTGATGGACATCAAAAGAATGGATTAAGTGAGATGAAAAGAAAAACAAATTATGTTACATCTATACCTTGATTTTTGTGAAGTCTGCGGTGTGAAATTCCTACTAAACCTACATGTATATATATCTCCAATTTTCCATAACTTCAATTCAGAATCGTAATTACTTTCTAAGTATGTCTTCAATTCTTCAGTTATAAAATGGATGGGGATTCGATTAGATATCAATAGTTGGTCAATATACTACATAGAAATTGAATTATTCGGATGTAAAATATGTAAGATATAGGTACATCTAAACCTTGATTTTTCTGATTAATGTGAAGGCAGAATCCATTTAAACCTATATGTATAAATTATATACTTAATCTTTCGACTACATTTACACTATCAGAAATCAATCAGAGGACATGTTTTAACTATTTGACTTCATTGGAATGAATCAATTGAGATGAAAATAAAAAAAAATCCCGTTACGACTGAAATAATCTTTGAGGAAGTTCTTCGGTCGCTACGAGGGTATAATAAAAGCATATCAGACCGCATTGTCCAAAATGATCAGTGACATTCTAGATTGTGATGGAATGGCTCTCACTATCACAAAACACGAAATACTTACCTGAAGTGTACATGAATATGTACATCGAGACAATCACCGAATTTGACAAGTTTCCATGGAGCTGTTGCGACGGGTATTGCATGAAATCAGGAGACGTTGACTCTCCCCGGGCATCTAGTCTCACTTCGGAATTTTATTCATTACGAGGTTTGCAACCTTTCCTATGTAAATTGTAATGATTTTGCCTTGCCTTCACGAATTTTAAACTGAATAACTGATAGATATTTCTATAATGTTTATTTTCTATTCTTTGATTTTTCTATGTCTGTGATGTTAATTTCGACCTAAATCTTCATGTATAAATACCTCAAATTTTCCTATTCTAAATATAGATTTCTAAATACTTATTCTTTAGGTCTGAATTTATTCATCTTTTTAGATTGTTCAGATATTGACCAGATAGCGATAGTTTTTAATTGAAATCACATAATTAATTTAGTCGGGTGTAAAGAATGCAAACCATAGGTACACCCTAACCTTAATTTGTGTTATTAGAATTCCAGCTAAACCTATATGTATATATACCTAATATTTTCTGTGTTTGAATTCACTTTTCTCTCAACTTCTTTAGCATTTTTGTAATTCTAAGACGTTTATAAGTATAAGGGATGGATCAGAAGACGATTATTAATTGATGGACATCAAAAGAATGGATTAAGTGAGATGAAAACAAAAACAAATTATGTTACATCTATACCTTGATTTTTGTGAAGTCTGTGGTGTTAAATTCCTACTAAACCTACATGAATATATATCTCCAATTTTCCATAAATTCAATTCAGAATTGTAATTACTTTCTAAGTATGTCTTCAATTCTTCAGTTATAAAATGGATGGGGATTCGCTGAGATAGCAATAGTTCGTCAATTTACTATATAGAAATTCAATTATTCGGATGTAAAATATGTAAAATATAGGTACATCTAAACCTTGATTTTTCTGATGAATGTGAAGGCAGAATCCATTTACACCTATATGCATATTTATATTTCTTTCGACTGCATTTACACTATGAGAAATCAATCAGAGGACATATTTTAATTATTTGACTTCGTTGGAATGAATCAAATGAGATGAAAATAAAATAAAATCCCATTACGACTGAAAACATCTTTGAGAAAGTTCTTCGGTCGCTACGGGGTTATATTAAGAGCATATCAGACCGCATTGTCCAAAATGATCAGTGACATTCTAGATTGTGATGGAATGGCTCTCACTATCACCAAACACGAAATACTTACCTGAAGTGTACATGAATATGTACATTGAGACAATTACCGAATTTGACAAGTTTCCATGGAGCTGTTGCGACGGGTGTTGCATGCAATCAGGAGACGTTGACTCTGCCCAGGCACCTAGTCTCACTTCGGGATTTTATTCATTTCGAGGTTTGCAACCGTTGCTATGTAAATTGTAATGATTTTGCCTTGCCTTCTCGACTTTGAGACTGAATAACTGATAGGTATTTCTATAATGTTTATTTCCTATTCCTTGATTTTTGTATGTCTGTGATGATAATTTCGACCTAAGTCTTCATGTATAAATACCTCGACTTTTCCTATTATAAATATAGATTTCAAAATACTTATTCATTAGGTCTGAATTTATTCGGCATTTAAGATTGATCAGATATTGACCAGATAGCAATAGTTTTTAATTGACATCACAAAATCAATTTAGTCGGGTGTAAAGAATGCAAGCCATAGGTACACCCTAACCTTCCTTAATTTGTGTGATTAGAATTCCAGCTAAACCTATATGTTTATATACCTAATATTTTCTGTGTTTGAATTCACTTTTCTTTCAACTTCTTTAGCATTTTTATAATTCTAAGACGTTTATAAGTGTAAGAGATGGATCAGAAGACGATTATTAATTGAATGTCATCAAAAGAATGGATTAAGTGAGATGAAAAGAAAAACAAATTATGTTACATCTATACCTTGATTTTTGTGAAGCCTGTGGTGTTAAATTCCTACTAAACCTACATGTATATACATCTCCAATTTTCCATTACTTCAATTCAGAATTGTAATTACTTTCTAAGTATGTCTTCAATTCTTCAGTTACAAAATGGATGGGGATTCGATCAGAAAGCAATAGTTCTTCAGTTAACTACATAGAAATTCAATTATTCGGATGTAAAATATGTGAAATATAGGAAAATTTAAACCTTGATTATTCTGATGAATGTGAAGGCAGAATCCATTTACACCTATATGTATATATACTTAATTTTCTTTATATTTTTTTCGACTACATTTACACTATCAGAAATCAATCAGAGGACATATTTAAGTTATTTGACTTCATTGGAATGAATCAAATGAGATGAAAATAAAATAAAATCCCGTTACGACTGAAATAATCTTTGAGGAAGTTCTTCGGTCGCTACGAGGGTATAATAAAAGCATATCAGACCGCATTGTCCAAAATGATCAGTGACATTCTAGATTGTGATGGAATGGCTCTCATTATCACCAATCACGAAATACTTACCTGAAGTGTACATGAATATGTACATCGAGACAATTACCGAATTTGACAAGTTTCCATGGAGCTGTTGCGACGGGTGTTGTATGCAATCAGTAGACATTGACTCTCCCCGGGCATCTAGTCTCACTTCGGAATTTTATTTATTTCGAGGTTTGCAACCGTTCCTATGGAAATTGTAATGGTTTTGCCTTGCCTTCTCGACTTTGAGACTGGATAACTGATAGGTACTTCTTTAATGTTTATTTTCTATTCCTTGATTTTTCGATGTCTGTGATGTAAATTTTGACCTAAATCTACATCTATAAATACCTCAAATTTTCCTATATTAAATATAGATTTCTAAATACTTATTAATTAGGTCTGAATTTCTTCATCTCTTTAAATTGATCAGATATTGACTAGATAGCAATTGTTTTCAATTGACATCACAAAATTAATTTAGTCGGATGTAAAGAAGAATGCAAACTATAGGTACACCCTAGCCTTAATTTGTGTAAAAGGAAATCCAGCTAAACCTATATGTATATATACATAATATTTTCTGTCTTTGAATTCACTTTTCTTTCGACTTCAATTCGAAGACGTTTATAAGTATAAGAATTGGATTAGAAGACGATAATTTATTGATGGACATCATAAGAATGGATCAAGTGAGATGTGAAAATAAAAACAAATCATGTAACACCCATCCCTTGTTAAAGTGAAATTTATCATAACAACCTGGGTTTTTTTGCAGTGTTCAACCAAAGCTCACGAAGGATTGGTGTGTTTTAGTAAATTTTACAAGCGCTTAGGGTTATATCTTAGCAGAAAGGGATATGAAAGTTGTTGTTCAGACATATATAAAACAATTTACATGATTATTTCAGTAAATTTTGAAAATTCAAAAATCCTATTATTATAGCCTTTCCTTAAGGTCCGAGATCCTTTCCACCTAAATCTAAATGAATAATACCTCAATTTTTCCTATTTAGTTATAAAATGAATGGGACTTTGATCAGATAGCGATAGTTCGTTATTTTGCTACAAACAATTTTAATTATTCGGATGTATAATATAGGTACATCTAAACCTTGATTTTTGTGATGAATGTGAAGTCAGAATCCATTTAAACCTATATGTATATATACTTAATTTACTTAACTTTTAGAAATCAACCAGAGGACATATTTTAATTATTCAACTTCATTACAATGGATCCCGTTAGGGCTGAAATGATCTTTGAGAAATTTATCGGTCGCTACGGAGGTATAATAAAAGTATATCAGATCCCCAATCTCTAAAATGATCAGTGACATTCTAGATTGTTTTGAATGGCTGTCATCATCACCATACAAGAAATACTTACCTGATGTGTACATCAATATGTACATCGAGACAAATACCGAATTTGACAAGTTTCCATGGAGCTGTTGCTACGGGTGTTGCATGCAATCAGTAGACGTTGACTCTCCCCGGGCACCTAGTTTCACTTCGGAATTTTAGCCATTTCGAGGTTTGCAACCGTTCCTATTGAAATTTTAATGATTTTGCCCTGCCTTCTCGACTTTGAGATTGAATTACTGATAGGTACTACTTTAATGTTTGTTTTCTAGTCCTTGATTTTTCTATGTCTGTGATGTAAATTTCGACCTAAATCTACATGTATAAATACCTCGAATTTTCCTATTTTGAATATAGATTTCTAAAGATTTTTAAATTAGGTCTGAATTTCTTCATTTTTTTTAATTGATCAAATATTGACCAGATAGCAACAGTTTTCAAATGACATCACATAATTAATTTAGTAGGGTGTAAAGAATGCAAACTATAGGTACACCCTAACCTTAATTTGTGAGATTAGAATTCCAGCTAAACCTATATGTACATGTGTATATATACCTAATATATTATATGTTTGAATTCACTTTTCTTCAACTTCTTTAGCATTTTTGTAATTCTAAGACGTATATAAGTTTAAGAAATGGATGGGAAGACGATTATTAATTCATGGACATCATAAGAATGGATCAAGTGAGACGAAAACAAAAACGAATCATGTTACATCTATGCCTTGATTTTTGTGAAGTCTGTGGCGTTAAATTCCAACTAAACCTACATATTTATATATATCCAATTTTCCATAACTTCGATTCAGAGTTGTAATTACTTCTTAAGTATGTTTTCAATTCTTTAGTTATAAAATGGATGAGACTTTGATCAGATAGCGATATTTCGTTATTTTACTACATAAAATGTTAATTATTCGGATGTAAGATATAGGTACATCTTAAGGATGCTTTCTTCTGAGATCTCGAATTCAAAACCATCAAACTTTTTTTCTTACCATTATATTTCAATAGTACTTGACCCGATAAGTGATAAAACAAACAGAAAAGGATACCAAGATATGGACTTTATATCAGATATTTGCCATCAAAGATACCCTTCTTCAACCAGCTCCGAATATTGTGGTGAAATTGAAAATTGGCGAAATAATACTCATAAAATCTAAAATATATATATTCTTACGGAATTGTTGAATTGGATTACTCAAATATATTAGAATACATTACTTTACTACTGTTGAATACAATTTTTATGAAATAAGATGTAACGGAATGAAATTTTTAGCAAATTCGTACCTCATATGGCAATTTTTAAAGTAACGTAAGAAACAGATTTTTGGCACTAAAATGCTGATAAAAAATTAAATTCCATCAAACTTTTTTTAAAACTTCACATAGTGTATATAGGGACATTATAGCATGTTTTTATGAAAGAAAAAGTAGGGGGTGTTGTGCATTGGGAAAAAGTTTTGGCCCATTTTGCTACCCTACCCCTTCTTTCAAAATGATACAGGAAATAGAAAAAACACCATATTGCCAACAGTACGAACAGGTTTTATTGATTATGTTTGATTTTATATAGCTGTTCCATGTTCTTTCGTGTGAATATTTATATACATTCTAATAATCTGAAATTAAATATATTTTTTTTTGCATAGCTAGGGGAAAAGGGGGGGATGGTTCAGCCCCCCCCCCCCCCCTCCCCTGTCTTGAACTCACCTAAACATTTTTTTTTTGCATATTAATTGATAAATATGTTTTAAAATTCCACAAACATGGCAGATATTTCACACGTAAATTTATCGTTAACAGACCTTTCATTTTGGACCTTGACTTTTGATGTAGTGACCTTGACCTTTGAGATTTACCTATTTTTAACAAACCCGGCAATATCTCGCTACTGTATAAACCTTCACTTTTTCAACAGAAACCTATACACAGCGCGCGGCGCTGTCTTCTGACTATTTTTCTTTTCTTTTTTTTTTCTTTGTCTGTTTTGTTCTTTCCTGTGTTTAATGTACAAAATAAACAGCAAATAAAGAACAAGGATACGTATGTAGACGAGGAAACTCTCCGACCGCAGAATATATTCGATAACCTAAGACAATAAAAAAAGTATGATTGTTTCTGAATTTTTAAATCCACATTCAACGTTATCGATAAATATGTCTAAAGAACATGTAAATGTAATATAACCTCTCTCTCTCTCTCTCACACACCCCATGACACACGTTTTGTTTGTCGGAAGACGCTGTACGCCGTGCAAGTTTATTTTAATCTTTCATTATGATGATGGCATTTTTTTTCTTTAATTTGCGGAGCCCCCCCCCCCCCCACCGGATTATCAATATTTTTGTTTCAGTCCATGGGGTTACATGATTCGAATTTTTTTTTTTTTGGATGAAAAATGCATGCCTTATCTTTTCTTTTATAAAGTCTTCCTTTCTTATGACGCATGTCAGCCGTGAAATGCCCGTACGTCTTCAATGCGACAGTCGCACGAAAAAAAAGTCTGTTATCTAACACAACGAACTCTTTTGAAATATTTCGTGCCGCAGTCTTACGGCGGTCTCGAACAGTTATGGTGCAGCCGTACGGCGTGCAGGATCGCAGAGACCGTATGGCTGCGGCAATGCTGATGTGAAAGGGCCTTATTTAAGTTTTTCTTTAAAAGATTAATTATTTGTCGGACAAAATGTATGAAATAAGATGATAGCTGATGATTTTGTTATCGATTTACTAATGTAAAGTCCAAGTATTGTATCCATTTTTCCAATAAATGACAGAATTGATGAAATTGGATCATGTAAACAGGAAAATTTAGAATTGTCTGATAGAGTTCAAAATTTCAAATTTTTGCAGACATAATGCTGCTAAAAGAAATAAAGGAATTAGATTAGAAAAAAATAATAAAGATAAAGCGGGAGAAATAAATAAAAAAGTACGTGGCGATTTATTATTATTATATATTTTTTTTAATAAATAGAAATCCAGAGACGAATCGCCATTAATACATGTTTCTTTGACACAATGACAGTACAGAGTTCAATCACTGGTAAAGTTCTATTTTCCATGTTTCGGTGTATTTTACTTGCTTTTGTTGTGTCTCTGATTTGTTTCACACTGAAAATACAAAGCTATTTCTTAAAAGTATTGCTTTTATTGAATTAATCTTCTCAATTTATGTAATTTAAAGGCAAATATAAGTAATCAAACATTACATCCCTTTCCTTCAGCGTTATTTATCTGTTTTATTCATGGCGGGAAGACGAACGTCATTTTTGCTGCGTGACGTCAAAGATTCTCGCAGTGACGTAATGTTATTTGAACAAGGTTGTTTTAAAGCAAAAAGATAACATAAAATGTTTATACTTATGAAAATAACAAATATATCCTCAAACAACTCCATTTAACCATGCTATTGAATTTGATGCAGTGAACAGAAAAAACAAATGTCGTACATCTTTCTTTTACGACATTAGGAGTTATCTCCCGTCGTCTAAGAACGTTTTCTGTTCAGCTCGCCAGGAGAAAGCATCCTTAAGAGGTAACGAGTGGCTGGTAAGCGAGCTAACTCGCACAGTCAATTTCTTCGTTTCAATCCGTGTTTAACTGTTTTCCCGTTAAAGTCAGAGTCAAATTTTACAAATTATCGGAACTCTTTAACAAAGAGATACATAAAAAGGTTGCGGTTTGACTCGCACCAAAACATTTTCGCACTGGAAATATTCGCATTTGACAACCCTTTACTAGTTCAACGCGGGAATGCACGCACTACTTTTTAAAACATTGAGGATAAGATCCAAATGACTTGATCGCTAAATAATGGGAATGTTCACTCAAAATTTTACGGTTAAACGAAAAGAATCTATTTTTTCATGTAGCATTATTTTTATCAGGTCTGGTGCTCTGGATCAGTGGAAATCGTCAGGACTTATTCATTTTTCCCCGATTATTTCCTCAAAATTGTATAATTCCCCTTACCTTAAATTTCATTTTATTTGGCTGATTTTTCTCGTCTTAACATATAAATTTTATAACAACAATAGGTTAGAGGACATGCAACCCCTCCCCCCCCCCCCTAATTTGCTTGGACCCCCGCCTTGGAAAAAAAATCTAATTACGTTCATTTAGAAAGTCTAAATAATTCTTAATCGGATCAGGTTTTTATTCGAAAATGAGAAGGAAATGACGTGTCGTGTGATTGGCACTGATTGCCTTTACTTCACATGAATATATTATGCAGGAAAGATAACTCTAGCAACTTTTTTATCTGAAACTTTGAAGCTGATCAGATTTGCCGAACTGTAACATAAATGTATTGATGGATACCTCAGTGTTTCATGCTTTTTTCTACTTTTTATGTCCCAGTACATGAATATTACATAAGTTGCATCCCCCCAAAAATATTCTGCAACAGTATTTTTTTAAGATTTCTATTAGGTGTACAAATTTTGTGCATTGTCTCATGAGACTGTCATCATCCTCAATATCAGTTTCTGATGACATATTGATGGAAAGGTGTATCAAAATTACTGTCATATGCTTCAAAATCACTCATATTTTCAGTAAATAATAACAAATAACTGAAAAAAATTATTCAGATTTTTATTTTTTTTTTTTTTTCATTTATACAAGCAGACACTCGTTGCCCCTTAACCTTGATTTTTGTGATGAATGTGAAGTCAGAATCAATTTAAACTTAAATGTATATATGCTTCATTTTCTTTACTTTTAGAAATCAACCAGAGGACATATTTTAATTATTCGACTTCATTACAATAGATCCCGTTACGGCTGAAATGATCTTTGAGAAAGTTTATCGGTCGCTACGGGGGTATAATAAAAGCATATCAGATCTCCCATCTCTAAAATGATCAGTGACATTCTAGATTGTGATGGAATGGCTGTCATCATCACCAAACAAGAAATACTTATCTGATGTGTACATCAATATGTACATCGAGACAATCACCGAATTTGACAAGTTTCCATGGAGCTGTTGCTACGGGTGTTGCATGCAATCAGTAGACGTTGACTCTCTCCGGGCACCTAGTTTCTCTTCGGAATTTTATTCATTTCGAGGTTTGCAATCGTTTCTATTGAAATTTTCATGATTTTGCCTTGCCTTCTCGACTTTGAGACTGAATAACTGATAGGTACTTCTTTAATGTTCGTTTTCTATTCCTTGATTTTTCTATGTCTGTGATGTAAATTTCGACCTAAATCTACTTGTATAAATACCTCGCATTTTACTGTTTTGAATATAGATTTCAAAGATTTATTAAATAGGTCTGAATTTCTTCATCTTTTGGGATTAATCAGATATTGACCAGATAGCAACAGTTTTCAAATGACATCACATAATTAAATGCAAACTTAGGTACACCCTAACCTTAATTTGTGTGATTAGAATTCCAGCTAAACCTATATGTATATATACCTAATATATTCTGTGTTCTTCAACTTCTTTAGCATTTTTGTAATTCTAAGACGTATATAAGTATAAGAAATGGATGGGAAGACGATTATTAATTGATGGACATCATAAGAATGGATCAAGTGAGATGAAAACAAAAACGAATCATGTTACATCTATATGCCTTGATTTTTGTGAAGTCTGTGACGTTAAATTCCAACTAAACCTACATATATATATATATATATCCAATTTTCCATAACTTCAATTCAGAATTGTAATTACTTCTTAAGAATGTCTTCAATTCTTTTGTTATAAAATTGATGGAACTTTGATCAGATAACGATAGTTCGTTATTTTACTACATAATATGTTAATTATTCGGATGAAAGATATAGGTACATCTTAACCTTGATTTTTGTGATGAATGTGAAGTCAGAATCCATTTAAACCTAAATGTATATATGCTTAAATTTCTTTACTTTTAGAAATCAACCAGAGGACATATTTTAATTATTCGACTTCGTTACAATGGATCCCGTTACGGCTGAAATGATCTTTGAGAAAGTTTATCGGTCGCTAAGGGGGTATAATAAAAGCATATCAGATCTCCCATCTCTAAAATGATCAGTGACATTCTAGATTGTGATGGAATGGCTGTCATCATCACCAAACAAGAAATACTTACCTGATGTGTACATCAATATGTACATCGAGACAATCACCGAATTTGACAAGTTTCCATGGAGCTGTTGCTACGGGTGTTGCATGCAATCAGTAGACGTTGACTCTCTCCGGGCACCTAGTTTCTCTTCGGAATTTTATTCCTTTCGAGGTTTGCAATCGTTTCTATTGAAATTTTCATGATTTTGCCTTGCCTTCTCGACTTTGAGACTAAATTACTGATAGGTACTTCTTTAATGTTTGTTTTCTATTCCTTGATTTTTCTATATATGTGATGTAAATTTCGACCTAAATTTACATGTGTAAATACCTCGAATTTTCCTATTTTGAATATAGATTTCTAAAGACTTATTTGTTAGGTCTGAATTGCTTCATCTTTTTGAATTCATCAGATATTGACCAGATAGCAACAGTTTTCAAATGACATCACATTATTAATTTAGTCGGTTGTAAAGAATGCAAACTATAGGTACGCCCTAACCTTAATTTGTGTGATTAGAATTCCAGCTAAACCTATATGTATATATACCTAATATATTCTGTGTTTGAATTCACTTTTCTTCAACTTCTTTAGCATTTTTGTAATTCTAAGACGTATATAAGTATAAGAAATGGATGGGAAGACGATTATTAATTGATGGACATCATGAGAATGGATCAAGTGAGATGAAAACAAAAACGAATCATGTTACATCTAGACCTTGATTTTTGTGAAGTCTGTGGCGTTAAATTCCAACTAAACCTATATATATATATATATATATATATATATATATCCAATTTTCCATAACTTCAATTCAGAATAGTAATTACTTCTTAAGTATGTCTTCAATTCTTTTGTTATAAAATGGATGGGACTTTGATCACATAGCGATAGGTCGTTATTTAACTACATAACATTATAATTATTCGAATGTAAGATATAGGTACATCTTAACCTTGATTTTTTTATGATGAATGTGAAGTCAGAATCCATTTAAACTTATATGTATATATGCTTAATTTTCTTTACTTTAAGAAATCAACCAGGGGAAATATTATAATTATTCGACTTCATTAGAATGGATCCCCTTACGGCTGAAATGATCTTTGAGAAAGTTTATCGGTCGCTACGGGGGTATAATACAAGCATATCAGATCCCCCATCTCTAAAATAATCAGTGACATTCTAGATTGTGATGGAATGGCTGTCATCATCCCCAAACAAGAAATACTTACCTGATGTGTACATCAATATGTACATCGAGACAATCACCGAATTTGACAAGTTTCATGGAGCTGTTGCTACGGGTGTTGCATGCAATCAGTAGACGTTGACTCTCCCCGGGCACCTAGTTTCTCTTCGGAATTTTATTCATTTCGAGGTTTGCAACCGTTCCTATTGAAATTTTAATGATTTTGCCCTACTTTCTCGACTTTGAGACTGAATTACTGATAGGTACTTCTTTAATGTTCGTTTTCTATTCCTTGATTTTTCTATGTCTGTGATGTAAATTTCGACCTAAATCTGCATATATAAATACCTTGAATTTTACTGTTCTGAATATAGATTTCTAAAGATTTATTAATTAGGTCTGAATTTCTTCATCTTTTTGAATTGATCAAATATTGACCAGAAAGCAACAGTTTTCAAATGACATAACATTATTAATTTTAGTAGGGTGTAAAGAATGCAAACATAGGTACACTCTAACCTTAATTTGTGTGATTAGAATTCCAGCTAAACCTATATGTATATATACCTAATATATTCTGTGTTTGAATTCACTTTTCTTCAAGTTCTTTAGCATTTTTGTAATTCTAAGACGTATATAAGTATAAGAAATGGATGGGAAGACGATTATTAATTGATGGACATCATAAGAATGGATCAAGTGAGATGAAAACAAAAACGAATCATGTTACATCTATGCCTTGATTTTTGTAAAGTCTGTGGCGTTAAATTCCAACTAAACCTACATATATATATATATCCAATTTTCCATAACTTCAATTCAGAATAGTAATTACTTCTTAAGTATGTCTTCAATTCTTTAGTTATAAAATGAATGGGACTTTGATCAGATAGCGATAGTTCGTTATTTTACTACATAAAATTTTAATTCTTCGGATGTAAAATATAGGTACATCTAAACCTTGATTTTTGTGATGAATGTGAAGTCAGAATCCATTTAAACCTATATGTATATATGCTTAATTTTCTTTACTTTTAGAAATCAACCAGAGGACATATTTTAATTATTCGACTTCATTACAATGGATCCCGTTACGGCTGAAATGATCTTTGAAAAAGTTTATCGGTCGCTACGGAGGTATAATAAAAGCATATCAGATCCCCCATCTCTAAAATAATCAGTGACATTCTAGATTGTGATGGAATGGCTGTCATCATCACCAAACAAGAAATACTTATCTGATGTGTACATCAATATGTACATCGAGACAATCACCGAATTTGACAAGTTTCCATGGAGCTGTTGCTACGGGTGTTGCATGCAATCAGTAGACGTTGACTCTCCCGGGCACCTAGTTTCACTTCAGAATTTTATTCATTTCGTGGTTTGCAACCGTTCCTATTGAAATTTTAATGATTTTGCCCTGCCTTCTCGACTTTGAGACTGAATAACTGATAGGACCTTCTTTAATGTTTATTTTCTATTCCTTGATTTTTCTATGTCTGTGATGTAAATTTCGACCTAAATCTACTTGTATAAATACCTCGCATTTTACTGTTTTGAATATAGATTTCAAAGATTTCTTAAATAGGTCTGAATTTCTTCATCTTTTGGGATTGATCAGATATTGACCAGATAGCAACAGTTTTCAAATGACATCACATAATTAATTTAGTAGGGTGTAAAGAATGCAAACTATAGGTACACCCTAACCTTAATTTGTGAGATTAGAATTCCAGCTAAACCTATATGTACATGTGTATATATACCTAATATATTATATGTTTGAATTCACTTTTCTTCAACTTCTTTAGCATTTTTGTAATTCTAAGACGTATATAAGTTTAAGAAATGGATGGGAAGACGATTATTAATTCATGGACATCATAAGAATGGATCAAGTGAGACGAAAACAAAAACGAATCATGTTACATCTATGCCTTGATTTTTGTGAAGTCTGTGGCGTTAAATTCCAACTAAACCTACATATTTATATATATCCAATTTTCCATAACTTCGATTCAGAGTTGTAATTACTTCTTAAGTATGTTTTCAATTCTTTAGTTATAAAATGGATGAGACTTTGATCAGATAGCGATATTTCGTTATTTTACTACATAAAATGTTAATTATTCGGATGTAAGATATAGGTACATCTTAAGGATGCTTTCTTCTGAGATCTCGAATTCAAAACCATCAAACTTTTTTTCTTACCATTATATTTCAATAGTACTTGACCCGATAAGTGATAAAACAAACAGAAAAGGATACCAAGATATGGACTTTATATCAGATATTTGCCATCAAAGATACCCTTCTTCAACCAGCTCCGAATATTGTGGTGAAATTGAAAATTGGCGAAATAATACTCATAAAATCTAAAATATATATATTCTTACGGAATTGTTGAATTGGATTACTCAAATATATTAGAATACATTACTTTACTACTGTTGAATACAATTTTTATGACATAAGATGTAACGGAATGAAATTTTTAGCAAATTCGTACCTCATATGGCAATTTTTAAAGTAACGTAAGAAACAGATTTTTGGCACTAAAATGCTGATAAAAAATTAAATTCCATCAAACTTTTTTTAAAACTTCACATAGTGTATATAGGGACATTATAGCATGTTTTTATGAAAGAAAAAGTAGGGGGTGTTGTGCATTGGGAAAAAGTTTTGGCCCATTTTGCTACCCTACCCTTTCTTTCAAAATGATACAGGAAATAGAAAAAACACCATATTGCCAACAGTACGAACAGGTTTTATTGATTATGTTTGATTTTATATAGCTGTTCCATGTTCTTTCGTGTGAATATTTATATACATTCTAATAATCTGAAATTAAATATATTTTTTTTTTTGCATAGCTAGGGGAAAAGGGGGGGATGGTTCAGCCCCCCCCCCCCCTCCCCTGTCTTGAACTCACCTAAACATTTTTTTTTTTTTTGCATATTAATTGATAAATATGTTTTAAAATTCCACAAACATGGCAGATATTTCACACGTAAATTTATCGTTAACAGACCTTTCATTATGGACCTTGACTTTTGATGTAGTGACCTTGACCTTTGAGATTTACCTATTTTTAACAAACCCGGCAATATCTCGCTACTGTATAAACCTTCACTTTTTCAACAGAAACCTATACACAGCGCGCGGCGCTGTCTTCTGACTATTTTTCTTTTCTTTTTTTTTTTTTTCTTTGTCTGTTTTGTTCTTTCCTGTGTTTAATGTACAAAATAAACAGCAAATAAAGAACAAGGATACGTATGTAGACGAGGAAACTCTCCGACCGCAGAATATATTCGATAACCTAAGACAATAAAAAAAGTATGATTGTTTCTGAATTTTTAAATCCACATTCAACGTTATCGATAAATATGTCTAAAGAACATGTAAATGTAATATAACCTCTCTGTCTCTCTCTCACACACCCCATGACACACGTTTTGTTTGTCGGAAGACGCTGTACGCCGTGCAAGTTTATTTTAATCTTTCATTATGATGATGGCATTTTTTTTTCTTTAATTTGCGGAGCCCCCCCCCCCCCCCACCGGATTATCAATATTTTTGTTTCAGTCCATGGGGTTACATGATTCGAATTTTTTTTTTTTTTGGATGAAAAATGCATGCCTTATCTTTTCTTTTATAAAGTCTTCCTTTCTTATGACGCATGTCAGCCGTGAAATGCCCGTACGTCTTCAATGCGACAGTCGCACGAAAAAAAAGTCTGTTATCTAACACAACGAACTCTTTTGAAATATTTCGTGCCGCAGTCTTACGGCGGTCTCGAACAGTTATGGTGCAGCCGTACGGCGTGCAGGATCGCAGAGACCGTATGGCTGCGGCAATGCTGATGTGAAAGGGCCTTATTTAAGTTTTCCTTTAAAAGATTAATTATTTGTCGGACAAAATGTATGAAATAAGA
The DNA here is from genome assembly GCA_033119305.1 of Pinctada imbricata. NCBI lineage: Eukaryota > Metazoa > Mollusca > Bivalvia > Pterioida > Pteriidae > Pinctada > Pinctada imbricata. The sequence continues at coordinate 61,196,239 of VSWD01000013.1, forward strand.
TGATAGCTGATGATTTTGTTATCGATTTACTAATGTAAAGTCCAAGTATTGTATCCATTTTTCCAATAAATGACAGAATTGATGAAATTGGATCATGTAAACAGGAAAATTTAGAATTGTCTGATAGAGTTCAAAATTTCAAATTTTTGCAGACATAATGCTGCTAAAAGAAATAAAGGAATTAGATTAGAAAAAAATAATAAAGATAAAGCGGGAGAAATAAAAAAAAAGTACGTGGCGATTTATTATTATTATATATTTTTTTTAATAAATAGAAATCCAGAGACGAATCGCCATTAATACATGTTTCTTTGACACAATGACAGTACAGAGTTCAATCACTGGTAAAGTTCTATTTTCCATGTTTCGGTGTATTTTACTTGCTTTTGTTGTGTCTCTGATTTGTTTCACACTGAAAATACAAAGCTATTTCTTAAAAGTATTGCTTTTATTGAATTAATCTTCTCAATTTATGTAATTTAAAGGCAAATATAAGTAATCAAACATTACATCCCTTTCCTTCAGCGTTATTTATCTGTTTTATTCATGGCGGGAAGACGAACGTCATTTTTGCTGCGTGACGTCAAAGATTCTCGCAGTGACGTAATGTTATTTGAACAAGGTTGTTTTAAAGCAAAAAGATAACATAAAATGTTTATACTTATGAAAATAACAAATATATCCTCAAACAACTCCATTTAACCATGCTATTGAATTTGATGCAGTGAACAGAAAAAACAAATGTCGTACATCTTTCTTTTACGACATTAGGAGCTATCTCCCGTCGTCTAAGAACGTTTTCTGTTCAGCTCGCCAGGAGAAAGCATCCTTAAGAGGTAACGAGTGGCTGGTAAGCGAGCTAACTCGCACAGTCAATTTCTTCGTTTCAATCCGTGTTTAACTGTTTTCCCGTTAAAGTCAGAGTCAAATTTTACAAATTATCGGAACTCTTTAACAAAGAGATACATAAAAGGTTGCGGTTTGACTCGCACCAAAACATTTTCGCACTGGAAATATTCGCATTTGACAACCCTTTACTAGTTCAACGCGGGAATGCACGCACTACTTTTTAAAACATTGAGGATAAGATCCAAATGACTTGATCGCTAAATAATGGGAATGTTCACTCAAAATTTTACGGTTAAACGAAAAGAATCTATTTTTTCATGTAGCATTATTTTTATCAGGTCTGGTGCTCTGGATCAGTGGAAATCGTCAGGACTTATTCATTTTTCCCCGATTATTTCCTCAAAATTGTATAATTCCCCTTACCTTAAATTTCATTTTATTTGGCTGATTTTTCTCGTCTTAACATATAAATTTTATAACAACAATAGGTTAGAGGACATGCAACCCCTCCCCCCCCCCCCCCCCGCTCATTTGCTTGGACCCCCGCCTTGGAAAAAAAATCTAATTACGTTCATTTAGAAAGTCTAAATAATTCTTAATCGGATCAGGTTTTTATTCGAAAATGAGAAGGAAATGACGTGTCGTGTGATTGGCACTGATTGCCTTTACTTCACATGAATATATTATACAGGAAAGATAACTCTAGCAACTTTTTTATCTGAAACTTTGAAGCTGATCAGATTTGCCGAACTGTAACATAAATGTATTGATGGATACCTCAGTGTTTCATGCTTTTTTCTACTTTTTATGTCCCAGTACATGAATATTACATAAGTTGCATCCCCCCAAAAATATTCTGCAACAGTAATTTTTTAAGATTTCTATTAGGTGTACAAATTTTGTGCATTGTCTCATGAGACTGTCATCATCCTCAATATCAGTTTCTGATGACATATTGATGGAAAGGTGTATCAAAATTACTGTCATATGCTTCAAAATCACTCATATTTTCAGTAAATAATAACAAATAACTGAAAAAAATTATTCAGATTTTTTTTTTTTTTTTTTTTTTTTCATTTATACAAGCAGACACTCGTTGCCCCTTAACCTTGATTTTTGTGATGAATGTGAAGTCAGAATCAATTTAAACTTAAATGTATATATGCTTCATTTTCTTTACTTTTAGAAATCAACCAGAGGACATATTTTAATTATTCGACTTCATTACAATAGATCCCGTTACGGCTGAAATGATCTTTGAGAAAGTTTATCGGTCGCTACGGGGGTATAATAAAAGCATATCAGATCTCCCATCTCTAAAATGATCAGTGACATTCTAGATTGTGATGGAATGGCTGTCATCATCACCAAACAAGAAATACTTATCTGATGTGTACATCAATATGTACATCGAGACAATCACCGAATTTGACAAGTTTCCATGGAGCTGTTGCTACGGGTGTTGCATGCAATCAGTAGACGTTGACTCTCTCCGGGCACCTAGTTTCTCTTCGGAATTTTATTCATTTCGAGGTTTGCAATCGTTTCTATTGAAATTTTCATGATTTTGCCTTGCCTTCTCGACTTTGAGACTGAATTACTGATAGGTACTTCTTTAATGTTCGTTTTCTATTCCTTGATTTTTCTATGTCTGTGATGTAAATTTCGACCTAAATCTACTTGTATAAATACCTCGCATTTTACTGTTTTGAATATAGATTTCAAAGATTTATTAAATAGGTCTGAATTTCTTCATCTTTTGGGATTAATCAGATATTGACCAGATAGCAACAGTTTTCAAATGACATCACATAATTAAATGCAAACTTAGGTACACCCTAACCTTAATTTGTGTGATTAGAATTCCAGCTAAACCTATATGTATATATACCTAATATATTCTGTGTTCTTCAACTTCTTTAGCATTTTTGTAATTCTAAGACGTATATAAGTATAAGAAATGGATGGGAAGACGATTATTAATTGATGGACATCATAAGAATGGATCAAGTGAGATGAAAACAAAAACGAATCATGTTACATCTATATGCCTTGATTTTTGTGAAGTCTGTGACGTTTAATTCCAACTAAACCTACATATATATATATATATATATCCAATTTTCCATAACTTCAATTCAGAATTGTAATTACTTCTTAAGAATGTCTTCAATTCTTTTGTTATAAAATTGATGGAACTTTGATCAGATAACGATAGTTCGTTATTTTACTACATAATATGTTAATTATTCGGATGAAAGATATAGGTACATCTTAACCTTGATTTTTGTGATGAATGTGAAGTCAGAATCCATTTAAACCTAAATGTATATATGCTTAAATTTCTTTACTTTTAGAAATCAACCAGAGGACATATTTTAATTATTCGACTTCATTACAATGGATCCCGTTACGGCTGAAATGATCTTTGAGAAAGTTTATCGGTCGCTAAGGGGGTATAATAAAAGCATATCAGATCTCCCATCTCTAAAATGATCAGTGACATTCTAGATTGTGATGGAATGGCTGTCATCATCACCAAACAAGAAATACTTACCTGATGTGTACATCAATATGTACATCGAGACAATCACCGAATTTGACAAGTTTCCATGGAGCTGTTGCTACGGGTGTTGCATACAATCAGTAGACGTTGACTCTCTCCGGGCACCTAGTTTCTCTTCGGAATTTTATTCCTTTCGAGGTTTGCAATCGTTTCTATTGAAATTTTCATGATTTTGCCTTGCCTTCTCGACTTTGAGACTGAATTACTGATAGGTACTTCTTTAATGTTTGTTTTCTATTCCTTGATTTTTCTATATATGTGATGTAAATTTCGACCTAAATTTACATGTGTAAATACCTCGAATTTTCCTATTTTGAATATAGATTTCTAAAGACTTATTTGTTAGGTCTGAATTGCTTCATCTTTTTGAATTCATCAGATATTGACCAGATAGCAACAGTTTTCAAATGACATCACATTATTAATTTAGTCGGTTGTAAAGAATGCAAACTATAGGTACGCCCTAACCTTAATTTGTGTGATTAGAATTCCAGCTAAACCTATATGTATATATACCTAATATATTCTGTGTTTGAATTCACTTTTCTTCAACTTCTTTAGCATTTTTGTAATTCTAAGACGTATATAAGTATAAGAAATGGATGGGAAGACGATTATTAATTGATGGACATCATAAGAATGGATCAAGTGAGATGAAAACAAAAACGAATCATGTTACATCTAGACCTTGATTTTTGTGAAGTCTGTGGCGTTAAATTCCAACTAAACCTATATATATATATACATATATATATATATCCAATTTTCCATAACTTCAATTCAGCATAGTAATTACTTCTTAAGTATGTCTTCAATTCTTTTGTTATAAAATGGATGGGACTTTGATCACATAGCGATAGGTCGTTATTTAACTACATAACATTATAATTATTCGAATGTAAGATATAGGTACATCTTAACCTTGATTTTTTTATGATGAATGTGAAGTCAGAATCCATTTAAACTTATATGTATATATGCTTAATTTTCTTTACTTTAAGAAATCAACCAGGGGAAATATTATAATTATTCGACTTCATTAGAATGGATCCCCTTACGGCTGAAATGATCTTTGAGAAAGTTTATCGGTCGCTACGGGGGTATAATACAAGCATATCAGATCCCCCATCTCTAAAATAATCAGTGACATTCTAGATTGTGATGGAATGGCTGTCATCATCCCCAAACAAGAAATACTTACCTGATGTGTACATCAATATGTACATCGAGACAATCACCGAATTTGACAAGTTTCCATGGAGCTGTTGCTACGGGTGTTGCATGCAATCAGTAGACGTTGACTCTCCCCGGGCACCTAGTTTCTCTTCGGAATTTTATTCATTTCGAGGTTTGCAACCGTTCCTATTGAAATTTTAATGATTTTGCCCTACTTTCTCGACTTTGAGACTGAATTACTGATAGGTACTTCTTTAATGTTCGTTTTCTATTCCTTGATTTTTCTATGTCTGTGATGTAAATTTCGACCTAAATCTGCATATATAAATACCTTGAATTTTACTGTTCTGAATATAGATTTCTAAAGATTTATTAATTAGGTCTGAATTTCTTCATCTTTTTGAATTGATCAAATATTGACCAGAAAGCAACAGTTTTCAAATGACATAACATTATTAATTTTAGTAGGGTGTAAAGAATGCAAACATAGGTACACTCTAACCTTAATTTGTGTGATTAGAATTCCAGCTAAACCTATATGTATATATACCTAATATATTCTGTGTTTGAATTCACTTTTCTTCAAGTTCTTTAGCATTTTTGTAATTCTAAGACGTATATAAGTATAAGAAATGGATGGGAAGACGATTATTAATTGATGGACATCATAAGAATGGATCAAGTGAGATGAAAACAAAAACGAATCATGTTACATCTATGCCTTGATTTTTGTAAAGTCTGTGGCGTTAAATTCCAACTAAACCTACATATATATATATATCCAATTTTCCATAACTTCAATTCAGAATAGTAATTACTTCTTAAGTATGTCTTCAATTCTTTAGTTATAAAATGAATGGGACTTTGATCAGATAGCGATAGTTCGTTATTTTACTACATAAAATTTTAATTCTTCGGATGTAAAATATAGGTACATCTAAACCTTGATTTTTGTGATGAATGTGAAGTCAGAATCCATTTAAACCTATATGTATATATGCTTAATTTTCTTTACTTTTAGAAATCAACCAGAGGACATATTTTAATTATTCGACTTCATTACAATGGATCCCGTTACGGCTGAAATGATCTTTGAAAAAGTTTATCGGTCGCTACGGAGGTATAATAAAAGCATATCAGATCCCCCATCTCTAAAATGATCAGTGACATTCTAGATTGTGATGGAATGACTGTCATCATCACCAAACAAGAAATACTTACCTGATAAGTACATCAATATGTACATCGAGACAATCACCGAGTTTGACAAGTTTCCATGGAGCTGTTGCTACGGGTGTTGCATGCAATCAGTAGACGTTGACTCTCCCGGGCACCTAGTTTCACTTCAGAATTTTATTCATTTCGTGGTTTGCAACCGTTCCTATTGAAATTTTAATGATTTTGCCCTGCCTTCTCGACTTTGAGACTGAATAACTGATAGGACCTTCTTTAATGTTTATTTTCTATTCCTTGATTTTTCTACGTCTGTGATGTAAATTTCGACCTAAATCTACTTGTATAAATACCTCGCATTTTACTGTTTTGAATATAGATTTCAAAGATTTCTTAAATAGGTCTGAATTTCTTCATCTTTTGGGATTGATCAGATATTGACCAGATAGCAACAGTTTTCAAATGACATCACATAATTAATTTAGTAGGGTGTAAAGAATGCAAACTTAGGTACACCCTAACCTTAATTTGTGTGATTAGAATTCCAGCTAAACCTATATGTATATATATACCTAATATATTCTGTGTTCTTCAACTTCTTTAGCATTTTTGTAATTCTAAGACGTATATAAGTATAAGAAATGGATGGGAAGACGATTATTAATTGATGGACATCATAAGAATGGATCAAGTGAGATGAAAACAAAAACGAATCATGTTACATCTATATGCCTTGATTTTTGTGAAGTCTGTGACGTTAAATTCCAACTAAACCTACATATATATATATATATCCAATTTTCCATAACTTCAATTCAGAATTGTAATTACTTCTTAAGAATGTCTTCAATTCTTTTGTTATAAAATGGATGGGACTTTGATCAGATAGCGATAGTTCGTTATAATATGTTAATTATTCGGATGAAAGATATAGGTACATCTTAACCTTGATTTTTGTGATGAATGTGAAGTCAGAATCCATTTAAACCTATATGTATATATGCTAAAATTTCTTTACTTTTAGAAATCAACCAGAGGACATATTTCAATTATTCGACTTCATTACATTGGATCCCGTTACGGCTGAAATGATCTTTGAGAAAGTTTATCGGTCGCTACGGGGGTATAATAAAAGCATATCAGATCTCCCATCTCTAAAATGATCAGTGACAATCTAGATTGTGATTGAATGGCTGTCATCATCACCAAACAAGAAATACTTACCTGATGTGTACATCATTATGTACATCGAGACAATCACCGAATTTGACAAGTTTCCATGGAGCTGTTGCTACGGGTGTTGCATGCAATCAGTAGACGTTGACTCTCTCCGGGCACCTAGTTTCTCTTCGGAATTTTATTCATTTCGAGGTTTGCAATCGTTTCTATTGAAATTTTCATGATTTTGCCTTGCCTTCTCGACTTTGAGACTGAATTACTGATAGGTACTTCTTTAATGTTTGTTTTCTATTCCTTGATTTTTCTATGTATGTGATGTAAATTTCGACCTAAATTTACATGTGTAAATACCTCGAATTTTCCTATTTTGAATATAGTTTTCTAAAAACTTATTTATTAGGTCTGAATTGCTTCATCTTTTTGAATTCATCAGATATTAACCAGATAGCAACAGTTTTCAAATGACATCACATTATTAATTTAGTCGGGTGTAAAGAATGCAAACTATAGGTACACCCTAACCTTAATTTGTGTGATTAGAATTCCAGCTAAACCTATATGTATATATACCTAATATATTCTGTGTTTGAATTCACTTTTCTTCAACTTCTTTAGCATTTTTGTAATTCTAAGACGTATATAAGTATAAGAAATGGATGGGAAGACGATTATTAATTGATGGACATCATCAGAATGGATCAAGTGAGATGAAAACAAAAACGAATCATGTTACATCTATGCCTTGATTTTTGTGAAGTCTGTGGCGTTAAATTCCAACTAAACCTACATATATATATATCCAATTTTCCATAACTTCAATTCAGAATAGTAATTACTTCTTAAGTATGTATTCAATTCTTTAGTTATAAAATGGATGGGACTTTGATCAGATAGCGATAGTTCGTTATTTTACTACATAAAATTTTAATTATTCGGATGTAAAATATAGTTACATCTAAACCTTGATTTTTGTGATGAATGTGAAGTCAGAATCCATTTAAACCTATATGTATATATGCTTAAATTTCTTTACTTTTAGAAATCAACCAGAGGACATATTTTAATTATTCGACTTCATTACAATGGATCCCGTTACGGCTGAAATGATCTTTGAGAAAGTTTATCGGTCGCTACGGGGGTATAATAAAAGCATATCAGATCCCCCATCTCTAAAATGATCAGTGACATTCTAGATTGTGATGGAATGGCTGTCATCATCACCAAACAAGAAATACTTACCTGATGTGTACATCAATATGTACATCGAGACAATCACCGAATTTGACAAGTTTCCATGGAGCGGTTGCTACGGGTGTTGCATGCAATCAGTAGACGTTGACTCTCTCCGGGCACCTAGTTTCTCTTCGGAATTTTATTCATTTCGAGGTTTGCAATCGTTTTTATTGAAATTTTCATGATTTTGCCTTGCCTTCTCGACTTTGAGACTGAATGACTGATAGGTACTTCTTTAATGTTCGTTTTCTATTCCTTGATTTTTCTATGTCTGTGATGTAAATTTCCACCTAAATCTACTTGTATAAATACCTCGCATTTTACTGTTTTGAATATAGATTTCAAAGATTTATTAAATAGGTCTGAATTTCTTCATCTTTTTGGATTGATCAGATATTGACCAGATAGCAACAGTTTTCAAATGACATCACATAATTAAATGCAAACTTAGGTACACCCTAACCTTAATTTGTGTGATTAGAATTCCAGCTAAACCTATATGTATATATACCTAATATATTCTGTGTTCTTCAACTTCTTTAGCATTTTTGTAATTCTAAGACGTATATAAGTATAAGAAATGGATGGGAAGACGATTATTAATTGATGGACATCATAAGAATGGATCAAGTGAGATGAAAACAAAAACGAATCATGTTACATCTATATGCCTTGATTTTTGTGAAGTCTGTGACGTTAAATTCCAACTAAACCTACATATATATATATATATCCAATTTTCCATAACTTCAATTCAGAATTGTAATTACTTCTTAAGAATGTCTTCAATTCTTTTGTTATAAAATGGATGGGACTTTGATCAGATAGCGATAGTTCGTTATTTTACTACATAATATGTTAATTATTCGGATGAAAGATATAGGTACATCTTATCCTTGATTTTTGTGATGAATGTGAAGTCAGAATCCATTTAAACCTAAATGTATATATGCTTAAATTTCTTTACTTTTAGAAATCAACCAGAGGACATATTTTAATTATTCGACTTCATTACAATGGATCCCGTTACGGCTGAAATGATCTTTGAGAAAGTTTATCGGTCGCTACGGGGGTATAATAAAAGCATATCAGATCTCCCATCTCTAAAATGATCAGTGACATTCTAGATTGTGATGGAATGGCTGTCATCATCACCAAACAAGAAATACTTACCTGATGTGTACATCAATATGTACATCGAGACAATCACCGAATTTGACAAGTTTCCATGGAGCTGTTGCTACGGGTGTTGCATGCAATCAGTAGACGTTGACTCTCTCCGGGCACCTAGTTTCTCTTCGGAATTTTATTCATTTCGAGGTTTGCAATCGTTTCTATTGAAATTTTCATGATTTTGCCTTGCCTTCTCGACTTTGAGACTGAATTACTGATAGGTACTTCTTTAATGTTTGTTTTCTATTCCTTGATTTTTCTATGTATGTGATGTAAATTTCGACCTAAATTTACATGTGTAAATACCTCGAATTTTCCTATTTTGAATATAGTTTTCTAAAAACTTATTTATTAGGTCTGAATTGCTTCATCTTTTTGAATTCATCAGATATTGACCAGATAGAAACAGTTTTCAAATGACATCACATTATTAATTTAGACGGGTGTAAAGAATGCAAACTATAGGTACACCCTAACCTTAATTTGTGTGATTAGAATTCCAGCTAAACCTATATGTATATATACCTAATATATTCTGTGTTTGAATTCACTTTTCTTCAACTTCTTTAGCATTTTTGTAATTCTAAGACGTATATAAGTATAAGAAATGGATGGGAAGACGATTATTAATTGATGGACATCATAAGAATGGATCAAGTGAGATGAAAACAAAAACGAATCATGTTACATCTATGCCTTGATTTTTGTGAAGTCTGTGGCGTTAAATTCCAACTAAACCTACATATATATATATCCAATTTTCCATAACTTCAATTCAGAATAGTAATTACTTCTTAAGTATGTATTCAATTCTTTAGTTATAAAATGGATGGGACTTTGATCAGATAGCGATAGTTCGTTATTTTACTACATAAAATTTTAATTATTCGGATGTAAAATATAGGTACATCTAAACCTTGGTTTTTGTGATGAATGTGAAGTCAGAATCCATTTAAACCTATATGTATATATGCTTAAATTTCTTTACTTTTAGAAATCAACCAGAGGACATATTTTAATTATTCGACTTCATTACAATGGATCCCGTTACGGCTGAAATGATCTTTGAGAAAGTTTATCGGTCGCTACGGGGGTATAATAAAAGCATATCAGATCCCCCATCTCTAAAATGATCAGTGACATTCTAGATTGTGATGGAATGGCTGTCATCATCACCAAACAAGAAATACTTACCTGATGTGTACATCAATATGTACATCGAGACAATCACCGAATTTGACAAGTTTCCATGGAGCTGTTGCTACGGGTGTTGCATGCAATCAGTAGACGTTGACTCTCTCCGGGCACCTAGTTTCTCTTCGGAATTTTATTCATTTCGAGGTTTGCAATCGTTTCTATTGAAATTTTCATGATTTTGCCTTGCCTTCTCGACTTTGAGACTGAATTACTGATAGGTACTTCTTTAATGTTCGTTTTCTATTCCTTGATTTTTCTATGTCTGTGATTTAAATTTCCACCTAAATCTACTTTATAAATACCTCGCATTTTACTGTTTTGAATATAGATTTCAAAGATTTATTAAATAGGTCTGAATTTCTTCATCCTTTGGGATTGATCAGATATTGACCAGATAGCAACAGTTTTCAAATGACATCACATAATTAAATGCAAACTTAGGTACACCCTAACCTTAATTTGTGTGATTAGAATTCCAGCTAAACCTATATGTATATATACCTAATATATTCTGTGTTCTTCAACTTCTTTAGCATTTTTGTAATTCTAAGACGTATATAAGTATAAGAAATGGATGGGAAGACGATTATTAATTGATGGACATCATAAGAATGGATCAAGTGAGATGAAAACAAAAACGAATCATGTTACATCTATATACCTTGATTTTTGTGAAGTCTGTGACGTTAAATTCCAACTAAACCTACATATATATATATATATATCCAATTTTCCATAACCTCAATTCAGAATTGTAATTACTTCTTAAGGGGTATGGACAAACTGTTATTCGCCATATTGGATTTTATGTAGTGTGTTTATGAAAATCTTTCCTTACACCGAGTCATGGCTCCATCTTTAACTATTTTAATCCCAAGTATTCTCAACCCCAATAACTACATTTTCCCATATTTGCTACGGAAAATTACATTAAGATTTTAACATTAGAAACTTTTTAAATTCATGTACCGAACTGCACAGCTGCACCTCAGAAGAATATATTAATAATACTATAACTTACCTTAAACATTACATTGATACTATATCTACAACCATTTGTCCTTCGATTTTGAGTACAAGGTCTCATTATCATATAAATCTTTTGTTAATACAACACGGTGTCTTTTCGAACACGAGTTTTTACAGGTAGCCATTTTCACGTGCCGATCCGCCCCAACATAGGTAGAAAAAATAAACGATTTCAAAGTTCCTGGGGCAATTCACTAGAATTTCGACTGTTTGCGATTCAATTATTAATTATTTACATGATATATATTAGAAAAGTGGGATAGTCATGAGAATTATAGGTGACAAATTACAACTGTGCAACATTCCGGGGATCCGCCCCTGGATTCTTTCTATGTTGATAAGGCTACTAGCCCCTTAAGGCCCTTGCGTGTAAAATGAAGATACCCGGTATTTTGAGAAAGTATGATCAAAATTGGAGGACAAATGTTTGTACACATATGATGATAGTAACGTTTAAGGTAGGTTATAGTATTAATCATGAATCCTGCAAACCTGTAGCTGCGCAGATCGGTGCACTAAGTTCAAATGGTTGTCATGTAAAAATATTGATGCAGTTTTTGTTTAAAATAATGGGAAAATGACGATGTTGAGGTAAAGGAAATGTAGTATTAAAATGGTTAAGATTGGAGTCTTAATTCTGCAGAACGACAGATTTTCAATTATGCTTCGCGTCAATTCCAATATGGCCGATAAACTTTTGTCCATACCCCTTAAGAATGTCTTCAATTCTTTTGTTATAAAATGGATGGGACTTTGATCAGATAGCGATAGTTCGTTATTTTACTACATAATATGTTAATTATTCGGATGAAAGATATAGGTACATCTTAACCTTGATTTTTGTGATGAATGTGAAGTCAGAATCCATTTAAACCTAAATGTATATATGCTTAAATTTCTTTACTTTTAGAAATCAACCAGAGGACATATTTTAATTATTCGACTTCATTACAATGGATCCCGTTACGGCTGAAATGATCTTTGAGAAAGTTTATCGGTCGCTACGGGGGTATAATAAAAGCATATCAGATCCCCCATCTCTAAAATGATCAGTGACATTCTAGATTGTGATGGAATGGCTGTCATCATCACCAAACAAGAAATACTTACCTGATGTGTACATCAATATGTACATCGAGACAATCACCGAATTTGACAAGTTTCCATGGAGCTGTTGCTACGGGTGTTACATGCAATCAGTAGACGTTGACTCTCTCCGGGCACCTAGTTTCTCTTCGGAATTTTATTCATTTCGAGGTTTGCAATCGTTTCTATTGAAATTTTCATGATTTTGCCTTGCCTTCTCGACTTTGAGACTGAATTACTGATAGGTACTTCTTTAATGTTCGTTTTCTATTCCTTGATTTTTTCTATGTCTGTGATGTAAATTTCCACCTAAATCTACTTGTATAAATACCTCGCATTTTACTGTTTTGAATATAGATTTCAAAGATTTATTAAATAGGTCTGAATTTCTTCATCCTTTGGGATTGATCAGATATTGACCAGATAGCAACAGTTTTCAAATGACATCACATAATTAAATGCAAACTTAGGTACACCCTAACCTTAATTTGTGTGATTAGAATTCCAGCTAAACCTATATGTATATATACCTAATATATTCTGTGTTCTTCAACTTCTTTAGCATTTTTGTAATTCTAAGACGTATATAAGTATAAGAAATGGATGGGAAGACGATTATTAATTGATGGACATCATAAGAATGGATCAAGTGAGATGAAAACAAAAACGAATCGGGTTACATCTATATGCCTTGATTTTTGTGAAGTCTGTGACGTTAAATTCCAACTAAACCTACATATATATATATATATATCCAATTTTCCATAACTTCAATTCAGAATTGTAATTACTTCTTAAGAATGTCTTCAATTCTTTTGTTATAAAATGGATGGGACTTTGATCAGATAGCGATAGTTCGTTATTTTACTACATAATATGTTAATTATTCGGATGAAAGATATAGGTACATCTTAACCTTGATTTTTGTGATGAATGTGAAGTCAGAATCCATTTAAACCTAAATGTATATATGCTTAAATTTCTTTACTTTTAGAAATCAACCAGAGGACATATTTTAATTATTCGACTTCATTACAATGGATCCCGTTACGGCTGAAATGATCTTTGAGAAAGTTTATCGGTCGCTACGGGGGTATAATAAAAGCATATCAGATCTCCCATCTCTAAAATGATCAGTGACATTCTAGATTGTGATGGAATGGCTGTCATCATCACCAAACAAGAAATACTTACCTGATGTGTACATCAATATGTACATCGAGACAATCACCGAATTTGACAAGTTTCCATGGAGCTGTTGCTACGGGTGTTGCATGCAATCAGTAGACGTTGACTCTCTCCGGGCACCTAGTTTCTCTTCGGAATTTTATTCATTTCGAGGTTTGCAATCGTTTCTATTGAAATTTTCATGATTTTGCCTTGCCTTCTCGACTTTGAGACTAAATTACTAATAGGTACTTCTTTAATGTTTGTTTTCTATTCCTTGATTTTTCTATATATGTGATGTAAAATTCGACCTAAATCTACATGTGTAAATACCTCGAATTTTCCTATTTTGAATATAGATTTCTAAAGACTTATTTATTAGGTCTGAATTGCTTCATCTTTTTGAATTGATCAGATATTGACCAGATAGCAACAGTTTTCAAATGCCATTACATTATTAATTTAGTCGGTTGTAAAGAATGCAAACTATAGGTACGCCCTAACCTTAATTTGTGTCATTAGAATTCCAGCTAAACCTATATGTATATATACCTAATATATTCTGTGTTTGAATTCACTTTTCTTCAACTTCTTTAGCATTTTTGTAATTCTAAGACGTATATAAGTATAAGAAATGGATGGGAAGACGATTATTAATTGATAGACATCATAAGAATGGATCAAGTGAGATGACAACAAAAACGAATCATGTTACATCTAGACCTTGATTTTTGTGAAGTCTGTGGCGTTAAATTCCAACTTAACCTATATATATATATATATATCCAATTTTCCATAACTTCAATTCAGTATAGTAATTACTTCTTAAGTATGTCTTCAATTCTTTTGTTATAAAATGGATGGGACTTTGATCACATAGCGATAGTTCGTTATTTAACTACATAACATTATAATTATTCGAATGTAAGATATAGGTACTTCTTAACCTTGATTTTTTTATGATGAATGTGAAGTCAGAATCCATTTAAACCTATATGTATATATGCTTAATTTTCTTTACTTTAAGAAATCAACCAGGGGACATATTATAATTATTCGACTTCATTAGAATGGATCCCCTTACGGCTGAAATGATCTTTGAGAAAGTTTATCGGTCGCTACGGGGGTATAATACAAGCATATCAGATCCCCCATCTCTAAAATAATCAGTGACATTCTAGATTGTGATGGAATGGCTGTCATCATCCCCAAACAAGAAATACTTACCTGATGTGTACATCAATATGTACATCGAGACAATCACCGAATTTGACAAGTTTCCATGGAGCTGTTGCTACGGGTGTTGCATGCAATCAGTAGACGTTGACTCTCCCGGGCACCTAGTTTCACTTCAGAATTTTATTCATTTCGTGGTTTGCAACCGTTCCTATTGAAATTTTAATGATTTTGCCCTGCCTTCTCGACTTTGAGACTGAATTACTGATAGGACCTTCTTTAATGTTTATTTTCTATTCCTTGATTTTTCTATGTCTGTGATGTAAATTTCGACCTAAATCTACTTGTATAAATACCTCGCATTTTACTGTTTTGAATATAGATTTCAAAGATTTCTTAAATAGGTCTGAATTTCTTCATCTTTTGGGATTGATCAGATATTGACCAGATAGCAACAGTTTTCAAATGACATCACATAATTAATTTAGTAGGGTGTAAAGAATGCAAACTTAGGTACACCCTAACCTTAATTTGTGTGATTAGAATTCCAGCTAAACCTATATGTATATATATACCTAATATATTCTGTGTTCTTCAACTTCTTTAGCATTTTTGTAATTCTAAGACGTATATAAGTATAAGAAATGGATGGGAAGACGATTATTAATTGATGGGTATCATAAGAATGGATCAAGTGAGATGAAAACAAAAACGAATCATGTTACATCTATATGCCTTGATTTTTGTGAAGTCTGTGACGTTAAATTCCAACTAAACCTACATATATATATATATATCCAATTTTCCATAACTTCAATTCAGAATTGTAATTACTTCTTAAGAATGTCTTCAATTCTTTTGTTATAAAATGGATGGGACTTTGATCAGATAGCGATAGTTCGTTATAATATGTTAATTATTCGGATGAAAGATATAGGTACATCTTAACCTTGATTTTTGTGATGAATGTGAAGTCAGAATCCATTTAAACCTATATGTATATATGCTAAAATTTCTTTACTTTTAGAAATCAACCAGAGGACATATTTTAATTATTCGACTTCATTACATTGGATCCCGTTACGGTTGAAATGATCTTTGAGAAAGTTTATCGGTCGCAACGGGGGTATAATAAAAGCATATCAGATCTCCCATCTCTAAAATGATCAGTGACAATCTAGATTGTGATTGAATGGCTGTCATCATCACCAAACAAGAAATACTTACCTGATGTGTACATCATTATGTACATCGAGACAATCACCGAATTTGACAAGTTTCCATGGAGCTGTTGCTACGGGTGTTGCATGCAATCAGTAGACGTTGACTCTCTCCGGGCACCTAGTTTCTCTTCGGAATTTTATTCATTTCGAGGTTTGCAATCGTTTCTATTGAAATTTTCATGATTTTGCCTTGCCTTCTCGACTTTGAGACTGAATTACTGATAGGTACTTCTTTAATGTTTGTTTTCTATTCCTTGATTTTTCTATGTATGTGATGTAAATTTCGACCTAAATTTACATGTGTAAATACCTCGAATTTTCCTATTTTGAATATAGTTTTCTAAAAACTTATTTATTAGGTCTGAATTGCTTCATCTTTTTGAATTCATCAGATATTGACCAGATAGCAACAGTTTTCAAATGACATCACATTATTAATTTAGTCGGGTGTAAAGAATGCAAACTATAGGTACACCCTAACCTTAATTTGTGTGATTAGAATTCCAGCTAAACCTATATGTATATATACCTAATATATTCTGTGTTTGAATTCACTTTTCTTCAACTTCTTTAGCATTTTTGTAATTCTAAGACGTATATAAGTATAAGAAATGGATGGGAAGACGATTATTAATTGATGGACATCGTCAGAATGGATCAAGCGAGATGAAAAACAAAACGAATCATGTTACATCTATGCCTTGATTTTTGTGAAGTCTGTGGCGTTAAATTCCAACTAAACCTACATATATATATATCCAATTTTCCATAACTTCAATTCAGAATAGTAATTACTTCTTAAGTATGTATTCAATTCTTTAGTTATAAAATGGATGGGACTTTGATCAGATAGCGATAGTTCGTTATTTTACTACATAAAATTTTAATTATTCGGATGTAAAATATAGGTACATCTAAACCATGATTTTTGTGATGAATGTGAAGTCAGAATCCATTTAAACCTATATGTATATATGCTTAAATTTCTTTACTTTTAGAAATCAACCAGAGGACATATTTTAATTATTCGACTTCATTACAATGGATCCCGTTACGGCTGAAATGATCTTTGAGAAAGTTTATCGGTCGCTACGGGGGTATAATAAAAGCATATCAGATCCCCCATCTCTAAAATGATCAGTGACATTCTAGATTGTGACGGAATGGCTGTCATCATCACCAAACAAGAAATACTTACCTGATGTGTACATCAATATGTACATCGAGACAATCACCGAATTTGACAAGTTTCCATGGAGCTGTTGCTACGGGTGTTGCATGCAATCAGTAGACGTTGACTCTCTCCGGGCACCTAGTTTCTCTTCGGAATTTTATTCATTTCGAGGTTTGCAATCGTTTTTATTGAAATTTTCATGATTTTGCCTTGCCTTCTCGACTTTGAGACTGAATTACTGATAGGTACTTCTTTAATGTTCGTTTTCTATTCCTTGATTTTTCTATGTCTGTGATGTAAATTTCCACCTAAATCTACTTGTATAAATACCTCGCATTTTACTGTTTTGAATATAGATTTCAAAGATTTATTAAATAGGTCTGAATTTCTTTATCTTTTGGGATTGATCAGATATTGACCAGATAGCAACAGTTTTCAAATGACATCACATAATTAAATGCAAACTTAGGTACACCCTAACCTTAATTTGTGTGATTAGAATTCCAGCTAAACCTATATGTATATATACCTAATATATTCTGTGTTCTTCAACTTCTTTAGCATTTTTGTAATTCTAAGACGTATATAAGTATAAGAAATGGATGGGAAGACGATTATTAATTGATGGACATCATAAGAATGGATCAAGTGAGATGAAAACAAAAACGAATCATGTTACATCTATATGCCTTGATTTTTGTGAAGTCTGTGACGTTAAATTCCAACTAAACCTACATATATATATATATATCCAATTTTCCATAACTTCAATTCAGAATTGTAATTACTTCTTAAGAATGTCTTCAATTCTTTTGTTATAAAATGGATGGGACTTTGATCAGATAGCGATAGTTCGTTATTTTACTACATAATATGTTAATTATTCGGATGAAAGATATAGGTACATCTTATCCTTGATTTTTGTGATGAATGTGAAGTCAGAATCCATTTAAACCTAAATGTATATATGCTTAAATTTCTTACTTTTAGAAATCAACCAGAGGACATATTTTAATTATTCGACTTCATTACAATGGATCCCGTTACGGCTGAAATGATCTTTGAGAAAGTTTATCGGTCGCTACGGGGGTATAATAAAAGCATATCAGATCTCCCATCTCTAAAATGATCAGTGACATTCTAGATTGTGATGGAATGGCTGTCATCATCACCAAACAAGAAATACTTACCTGATGTGTACATCAATATGTACATCGAGACAATCACCGAATTTGACAAGTTTCCATGGAGCTGTTGCTACGGGTGTTGCATGCAATCAGTAGACGTTGACTCTCTCCGGGCACCTAGTTTCTCTTCGGAATTTTATTCATTTCGAGGTTTGCAATCGTTTCTATTGAAATTTTCATGATTTTGCCTTGCCTTCTCGACTTTGAGACTGAATTACTGATAGGTACTTCTTTAATGTTTGTTTTCTATTCCTTGATTTTTCTATGTATGTGATGTAAAGGAGAAGGTACGTTATGGGCCAAAATCGGCCCTATCTGAGAAATGAAGCAAACTTTGAACAATGAAAATACAAGATATACAGAATGTAAATCAGTTTAAATTTTGAGAATCGGATATTCCGTTGCGATTTTATAGCAATTTGAAAACATGTAGGTAAGCTTTCTGTTTCACTGACTTTGACGTCATGTGACGTTATGATCACGTCGTGACATAACGTTGTCAGATAACAAATTGCTGTAAACGTACATTATTCATAATGATTGTTTTGCTCAAGTTTTTGCCATGAAACGATTACATGAATCATCGAAAATCTGCGATTGATAAAGAATTGTACGTCGTCTTTTAACTTCTGGAGACTGTCTCATTTTAATGCTACAACTGATTCTAGAATTTCAGGGAATTACGGTGTTTTAAAAAATCATATCCTTGCATATATTACACAGTCATTCAAACGAACGAACGAAAAGACAAGAGATATTACAGCTTAAATTTGAGATGGGGGATGTAGTGAATATCAGAAAGTCAATGAGTCTAGGAGAGCGACTAGGGTCCCTGTCCAAGGGGTCTAGGGCGTTCCTGAAAGGGGCGAAAAATTATCTTGCGGCGATTGACCGTATTGCTTGATGAAGGAAGTATTGAAATAGCCATTGGAAATCTTTATCATGGTTATTGGATTGTTATGAAAAGCTATATTTTATGATTGAAAATTATCTGATGAGCAAAGCAAGCCAGCGATTTTTAGGGGGGGGGGGGTTACACAAACCTTGCTGTAAGGGTATGTTGACTTACTTAGTATAATTATCACAAAAAGCCGGAGTTTCTTTTAGAGCAATTAGATATGCAAACAACAAACAGCTACGTGGCGAGCGGCCGGGAGCGAGAAAATATTTTTTCGAAAGTTCGACAACAAAACTCAAGTATAAGCCCACCTGATGCGAATGTACCTTACTTACGGATTTTTTTTTTTTTTTGGTTGTGGCGCCCAAAACGCCCATCTAAATACGTCAATAAGCATTAATTTAAAATGAACCTTAGTTTGTTTAATAAATGTATATTAATATATCTAGCTGCAATTAATGAATTAGGAATATACAAATAAAACATATAATGAAACAAATTAATAGAATAAATCTTGCGTATACAGTTATCACGGCCGTTGCAAGAAACTGTGATAGATGGCGCCACTGAAAGAATTCGATAAAATAACGGTAAATAACAGGGTCTACAGTACACAGGGAGTACAATATAAATACGAGCCCCCCTTATAATACGTAAACATTTTTTGTTTATGTATTATAAGTGGGGGATTTATTTTGTACCCTGTGAGTAAATTTCGATTTATTGATGTATTTACGAGAAGTCACAAGATTGCGAGAAAGCTACCAAAAGACAGACTCAGACTATATTTTTCTTATGGCTATACTGTTCAATTCCATTTACTGATTTAATTATTTTATATACATAGTAACTAATGTATATCAGGGTGATGTACTTTTCCAAAACAGTGTGTATTTGGTTTGGTTTGGTTTTGTTTTTCTTTCACCTAAACACCCAAATGCACATGGTTCACAAACTGAACAGTTTGTAATTGTTTTACATTTGTATTGAATCGCTGGCATATTTTTTTATATAAAATCGATATGCTATTTCATAATTTAAACGCGGAAAACGTTGGTGATGTTGGTGGTGGTGGGGTGGAGAGAGAGGGATTCGGAACCCTTCTAGATCAAATAGTACGGCACACACGTTTCAAAAGATGCTGCGCTTGTCTCAAAAGCCCATATACATTTCACTTTGGTCAATAAACAGGGGCACTAGGAGTAATGAAACTGAAAAGGACACTAATAGAGGACTTGTTCTGAAAAAAAAAAACAATTTAACGTCTCGCTATCGCTCGCAATTTTTTTACATATCATTAATCAAGTACAATGATGTGAAAATTCAAGGTTTTAGTACTATGATGTGAAAATTCAAGAATTTAAGCTTTTTGCTCGCTTTTTAGCCCGCCAGTCATCTGTTTTATTTAAGGCCCGGTCACACTGCGCTTTACGGCTTGATCACGGCCAAAACACGTCCAAAAAAGGTCTCCCGTGAAGCAGACGTTGTTGTTCGCTTTTCAGACGCGCTATAGACGATTTGTAGACGTGGTAGGACGCGGTGAAAAATCTGAACGGCGTTGGACGCGGAAAGAAGTTTTGAACTGCTCAAAATTTTATACCGCGGACAACCACGGACATTGTACGTGGTAAAGACGTGCAACGCACGCGAAACACACGTGATAATCCGTGTTCCGGCAGTGATTAACACTTGGAAAAGACGCGATAAGACGCAGAAGCTTAAGCGGTCTGTCACGGTCAGAGCACGGCCATTGCACGGCTGTTCCGCGTTGGTATCACGTCTTGTCACGAACACTTTTAATATTACACGTGGTTGGACGTTGTTAGCCGTGTTTAGGCAGTGTTTCAGCAGTGGAACAGCCGCCGGCGGTCATACCCCGTACAAAGCACAGCCATTGCACAAATTACCACGTACGACCACGTCCAGCAGATTTTTGAACGTGATATGGACGTGGAGTGCAGTGTGACCGGGCCTTTATACATGTAATGAAAAATAGAAAATAGAAAAATAGAACTGACAGTCATTAATCAAAGACTTTATTGTCTGGTGTGTAACCCCCCCCCCCCCTTTTTTTTCCTATTCAGAAAAATTCGGACTTACGGACCAATCCTGAAATAAAAAATCCTGGATCCGCCCATGATCTTGACCCTCTACAGAGATTTGTCGGGTTGATCATGCCAATAGAATGCGAGGCGAAGCAGAGCCTTCTATGGGCTTGATCTCCGTGGGCGGTCAGTCACAAACCTAATTACTGCAACGCATAGTTTTTTTGTTTTTTTTTGGGGGGGGGGTGTTTTGTTTTATTTTTTGTTTGTTTGTTGCTGAAGATTTCTGTTTCGCGACTCCTTTTATGTACATGCAAATTTATTTATACGGAAATAGCTGAATTGCCGACGGTCTACAGAAAGGAGCTGTTAAAATAAGGCGTAAAATCTGCCCTGAAAAGTGGAATTTTGAAAATTGAAATTTCAAGAACTTTTTTGTAAAATGTATACCTATACGGCATCCCATCGGAATATGCAGTTATTGTTCATCTGTTTTGCATAATATTGCTAGTTTTGGGGTCAAAACGTATCTTTTTCTCATAGAAATTACAGAAAGCCTCTTTTACTGGAGGTGTGTATCCATGATACAATCTTTTTTTTTTTTGGCAAAGTGCGGTTCTGTATCTCCGGGGGGAACACTATCCCAGAGACGAGAAACAAAATATGGAAAGGGGGGTGCATTTTTAAGAATCGACATTTTTTACCACAAAAGTAAAATTGGAATAATTCTCAAATACATGTATGTTACTTTGGCCTTGCATGTGACTGCATTTTCTTACATCCCTATCAGTTATAGTGGATTCGTGATCCTTGAATCAACTAATCTAAATTCTGGTTAACTTGCTCGGTTTTTTTTCCACTATTTTACTCCTAAATTCAAGTTATTTTACCGGCGGAGATTTTATTCGACATGCTCGGTGAACACCTTCCCACTATGATAGTAAAATATATCAATGTTGAGCCTTTTTTTTTGTTTTGTTTTTTGGGGTTTTTTTTGTGTTTTTACTACAAACGTTTATAAATCAAACCGAAATTCCAAGAGAAAACCGATTCCTGATTTATATATATGTCACGCCAGTGCATACACCTGCTATGTCAATCAAATGACGTCATTATAATGACGTCATAAGACCGTGCCGACGTGGTCCATGCATTTTCCATATACATTCTACGCAAGACAAATCATTAATTTTCAACTAGAGCAAGAGCGTCTGCTACTAATTTTTCACCTTTAATCGACAGATATGGAGGTTATTGATCCATTTTTCTACTTTTATTTTTAGCAGATCGTCTTGCTCTATATGAAATTCTCGAAAATGTATGTGAATTTCTAGAAAAAAATCCGGATTTGTTAATCCTTCCTTGGTTTGATGAGCTATAATTTCGTAGGGGTGCATCAAAATGAAAAGCGCATTTTATGTATATATGTTATTGATCTTGTAGATAAATAAAATAAATCCATTTGATCAATTTTCACGATTTGAATTTTTCAGGAAACAACAGGGCCGATATGGGGTCTTAATGTACCTTCTCCTTTCGACCTAAATTTACATGTGTAAATACCTCGAATTTTCCTATTTTGAATATAGTTTTCTAAAAACTTATTTATTAGGTCTGAATTGCTTCATCTTTTTGAATTCATCAGATATTGACCAGATAGCAACAGTTTTCAAATGACATCACATTATTAATTTAGTCGGGTGTAAAGAATGCAAACTATAGGTACACCCTAACCTTAATTTGTGTGATTAGAATTCCAGCTAAACCTATATGTATATATACCTAATATATTCTGTGTTTGAATTCACTTTTCTTCAACTTCTTTAGCATTTTTGTAATTCTAAGACGTATATAAGTATAAGAAATGGATGGGAAGACGATTATTAATTGATGGACATCATAAGAATGGATCAAGTGAGATGAAAACAAAAACGAATCATGTTACATCTATGCCTTGATTTTTGTGAAGTCTGTGGCGTTAAATTCCAACTAAACCTACATATATATATATATCCAATTTTCCATAACTTCAATTCAGAATTGTAATTACTTCTTAAGTATGAATTCAATTCTTTAGTTATAAAATGGATGGGACTTTGATCAGATAGCGATAGTTCGTTATTTTACTACATAAAATTTTAATTATTCGGATGTAAAATATAGGTACATCTAAACCTTGATTTTTGTGATGAATGTGAAGTCAGAATCCATTTAAACCTATATGTATATATGCTTAAATTTCTTTACTTTTAGAAATCAACCAGAGGACATATTTTAATTATTCGACTTCATTACAATGGATCCCGTTACGGCTGAAATGATCTTTGAGGAAGTTTATCGGTCGCTACGGGGGTATAATAAAAGCATATCAGATCCCCCATCTCTAAAATGATCAGTGACATTCTAGATTGTGATGGAATGGCTGTCATCATCACCAAACAAGAAATACTTACCTGATGTGTACATCAATATGTACATCGAGACAATCACCGAATTTGACAAGTTTCCATGGAGCTGTTGCTACGGGTGTTGCATGCAATCAGTAGACGTTGACTCTCTCCGGGCACCTAGTTTCTCTTCGGAATTTTATTCATTTCGAGGTTTGCAATCGTTTCTATTGAAATTTTCATGATTTTGCCTTGCCTTCTCGACTTTGAGACTGAATTACTGATAGGTACTTCTTTAATGTTCGTTTTCTATTCCTTGATTTTTCTATGTCTGTGATTTAAATTTCCACCTAAATCTACTTGTATAAATACCTCGCATTTTACTGTTTTGAATATAGATTTCAAAGATTTATTAAATAGGTCTGAATTTCTTCATCCTTTGGGATTGATCAGATATTGACCAGATAGCAACAGTTTTCAAATGACATCACATAATTAAATGCAAACTTAGGTACACCCTAACCTTAATTTGTGTGATTAGAATTCCAGCTAAACCTATATGTATATATACCTAATATATTCTGTGTTCTTCAACTTCTTTAGCATTTTTGTAATTCTAAGACGTATATAAGTATAAGAAATGGATGGGAAGACGATTATTAATTGATGGACATCATAAGAATGGATCAAGTGAGATGAAAACAAAAACGAATCATGTTACATCTATATGCCTTGATTTTTGTGAAGTCTGTGACGTTAAATTCCAACTAAACCTACATATATATATATATATATATCCAATTTTCCATAACCTCAATTCAGAATTGTAATTACTTCTTAAGGGGTATGGACAAACTGTTATTCGCCATATTGGATTTTATGTAGTGTGTTTATGAAAATCTTTCCTTACACCGAGTCATGGCTCCATCTTTAACTATTTTAATCCCAAGTATTCTCAACCCCAATAACTACATTTTCCCATATTTGCTACGGAAAATTACATTAAGATTTTAACATTAGAAACTTTTTAAATTCATGTACCGAACTGCACAGCTGCACCTCAGAAGAATATATTAATAATACTATAACTTACCTTAAACATTACATTGATACTATATCTACAACCATTTGTCCTTCGATTTTGAGTACAAGGTCTCATTATCATATAAATCTTTTGTTAATACAACACGGTGTCTTTTCGAACACGAGTTTTTACAGGTAGCCATTTTCACGTGCCGATCCGCCCCAACATAGGTAGAAAAAATAAACGATTTCAAAGTTCCTGGGGCAATTCACTAGAATTTCGACTGTTTGCGATTCAATTATTAATTATTTACATGATATATATTAGAAAAGTGGGATAGTCATGAGAATTATAGGTGACAA
This sequence comes from Pinctada imbricata, assembly GCA_033119305.1. Classification (NCBI taxonomy): domain Eukaryota; kingdom Metazoa; phylum Mollusca; class Bivalvia; order Pterioida; family Pteriidae; genus Pinctada; species Pinctada imbricata. Next base: position 61,221,543 of record VSWD01000013.1, read on the forward strand.
ATTACAACTGTGCAACATTCCGGGGATCCGCCCCTGGATTCTTTCTATGTTGATAAGGCTACTAGCCCCTTAAGGCCCTTGCGTGTAAAATGAAGATACCCGGTATTTTGAGAAAGTATGATCAAAATTGGAGGACAAATGTTTGTACACATATGATGATAGTAACGTTTAAGGTAGGTTATAGTATTAATCATGAATCCTGCAAACCTGTAGCTGCGCAGTTCGGTGCACTAAGTTCAAATGGTTGTCATGTAAAAATATTGATGCAGTTTTTGTTTAAAATAATGGGAAAATGACGATGTTGAGGTAAAGGAAATGTAGTATTAAAATGGTTAAGATTGGAGTCTTAATTCTGCAGAACGACAGATTTTCAATTATGCTTCGCGTCAATTCCAATATGGCCGATAAACTTTTGTCCATACCCCTTAACAATGTCTTCAATTCTTTTGTTATAAAATGGATGGGACTTTGATCAGATAGCGATAGTTCGTTATTTTACTACATAATATGTTAATTATTCGGATGAAAGATATAGGTACATCTTAACCTTGATTTTTGTGATGAATGTGAAGTCAGAATCCATTTAAACCTAAATGTATATATGCTTAAATTTCTTTAATTTTAGAAATCAACCAGAGGACATATTTTAATTATTCGACTTCATTACAATGGATCCCGTTACGGCTGAAATGATCTTTGAGAAAGTTTATCGGTCGCTACGGGAATATAATAAAAGCATATCAGATCCCCCATCTCTAAAATGATCAGTGACATTCTAGATTGTGATGGAATGGCTGTCATCATCACCAAACAAGAAATACTTACCTGATGTGTACATCAATATGTACATCGAGACAATCACCGAATTTGACAAGTTTCCATGGAGCTGTTGCTACGGGTGTTACATGCAATCAGTAGACGTTGACTCTCTCCGGGCACCTAGTTTCTCTTCGGAATTTTATTCATTTCGAGGTTTGCAATCGTTTCTATTGAAATTTTCATGATTTTGCCTTGCCTTCTCGACTTTGAGACTGAATTACTGATAGGTACTTCTTTAATGTTCGTTTTCTATTCCTTGATTTTTCTATGTCTGTGATGTAAATTTCCACCTAAATCTACTTGTATAAATACCTCGCATTTTACTGTTTTGAATATAGATTTCAAAGATTTATTAAATAGGTCTGAATTTCTTTATCTTTTGGGATTGATCAGATATTGACCAGATAGCAACAGTTTTCAAATGGCATCACATAATTTAATGCAAACTTAGGTACACCCTAACCTTAATTTGTGTGATTAGAATTCCAGCTAAACCTATATGTATATATACCTAATATATTCTGTGTTCTTCAACTTCTTTAGCATTTTTGTAATTCTAAGACGTATATAAGTATAAGAAATGGATGGGAAGACGATTATTAATTGATGGACATCATAAGAATGGATCAAGTGAGATGAAAACAAAAACGAATCGTGTTACATCTATATGCCTTGATTTTTGTGAAGTCTGTGACGTTAAATTCCAACTAAACCTACATATATATATATATATATCCAATTTTCCATAACTTCAATTCAGAATTGTAATTACTTCTTAAGAATGTCTTCAATTCTTTTGTTATAAAATGGATGGGACTTTGATCAGATAGCGATAGTTCGTTATTTTACTACATAATATGTTAATTATTCGGATGAAAGATATAGGTACATCTTAACCTTGATTTTTGTGATGAATGTGAAGTCAGAATCCATTTAAACCTAAATGTATATATGCTTAAATTTCTTTACTTTTAGAAATCAACCAGAGGACATATTTTAATTATTCGACTTCATTACAATGGATCCCGTTACGGCTGAAATGATCTTTGAGAAAGTTTATCGGTCGCTACGGGGGTATAATAAAAGCATATCAGATCTCCCATCTCTAAAATGATCAGTGACATTCTAGATTGTGATGGAATGGATGTCATCATCACCAAACAAGAAATACTTACCTGATGTGTACATCAATATGTACATCGAGACAATCACCGAATTTGACAAGTTTCCATGGAGCTGTTGCTACGGGTGTTGCATGCAATCAGTAGACGTTGACTCTCTCCGGGCACCTAGTTTCTCTTCGGAATTTTATTCATTTCGAGGTTTGCAATCGTTTCTATTGAAATTTTCATGATTTTGCCTTGCCTTCTCGACTTTGAGACTAAATTACTGATAGGTACTTCTTTAATGTTTGTTTTCTATTCCTTGATTTTTCTATATATGTGATGTAAATTTCGACCTAAATCTACACGTGTAAATACCTCGAATTTTCCTATTTTGAATATAGATTTCTAAAGACTTATTTATTAGGTCTGAATTGCTTCATCTTTTTGAATTGATCAGATATTGACCAGATAGCAACAGTTTTCAAATGACATTACATTATTAATTTAGTCGGTTGTAAAGAATGCAAACTATAGGTACGCCCTATCCTTAATTTGTGTGATTAGAATTCCAGCTAAACCTATATGTATATATACCTAATATATTCTGTGTTTGAATTCACTTTTCTTCAACTTCTTTAGCATTTTTGTAATTCTAAGACGTATATAAGTATAAGAAATGGATGGGAAGACGATTATTAATTGATGGACATCATAAGAATGGATCAAGTGAGATGAAAACAAAAACGAATCATGTTACATCTAGACCTTGATTTTTGTGAAGTCTGTGGCGTTAAATTCCAACTTAACCTATATATATATATATATATATATATCCAATTTTCCATAACTTCAATTCAGTATAGTAATTACTTCTTAAGTATGTCTTCAATTCTTTTGTTATAAAATGGATGGGACTTTGATCACATAGCGATAGTTCGTTATTTAACTACATAACATTATAATTATTCGAATGTAAGATATAGGTACATCTTAACCTTGATTTTTTTATGATGAATGTGAAGTCAGAATCCATTTAAACCTATATGTATATATGCTTAATTTTCTTTACTTTAAGAAATCAACCAGGGGACATATTATAATTATTCGACTTCATTAGAATGGATCCCCTTACGGCTGAAATGATCTTTGAGAAAGTTTATCGGTCGCTACGGGGGTATAATACAAGCATATCAGATCCCCCATATCTGAAATAATCAGTGACATTCTAGATTGTGATGGAATGGCTGTCATCATCCCCAAACAAGAAATACTTACCTGATGTGTACATCAATATGTACATCGAGACAATCACCGAATTTGACAAGTTTCCATGGAGCTGTTGCTACGGGTGTTGCATGCAATCAGTAGACGTTGACTCTCCCCGGGCACCTAGTTTTACTTCGGAATTTTATTCATTTCGAGGTTTGCAACCGTTCCTATTGAAATTTTAATGATTTTGCCCTACTTTCTCGACTTTGAGACTGAATTACTGATAGGTACTTCTTTAATGTTCGTTTTCTATTCCTTGATTTTTCTATGTCTGTGATGTAAATTTCGACCTAAATCTGCATATATAAATACCTTGAATTTTACTGTTCTGAATATAGATTTCTAAAGATTTATTAATTAGGTCTGAATTTCTTCATCTTTTTGAATTGATCAAATATTGACCAGAAAGCAACAGTTTTCAAATGACATCACATTATTAATTTAGTCGGGTGTAAAGAATGTAAACTATAGGTACACCCAAACCTTAATTTGTGTGATTAGAATTCCAGCTAAACCTATATGTATATATACCTAATATATTCTGTGTTTGAATTCACTTTTCTTCAAGTTCTTTAGCATTTTTGTAATTCTAAGACGTATATAAGTATAAGAAATGGATGGGAAGACGATTATTAATTGATGGACATCATAAGAATGGATCAAGTGAGATGAAAACAAAAACGAATCATGTTACATCTATGCCTTGATTTTTGTGAAGTCTGTGGCGTTAAATTCCAACTAAACCTACATATATATATATATCCAATTTTCCATAACTTCAATTCAGAATAGTAATTACTTCTTAAGTATGTCTTCAATTCTTTAGTTATAAAATGAATGGGACTTTGATCAGATAGCGATACTTCGTTATTTTACTACATAAAATTTTAATTCTTCGGATGTAAAATATAGGTACATCTAAACCTTGATTTTTGTGATGAATGTGAAGTCAGAATCCATTTAAACCTATATGTATTCTTTACTTTTAGAAATCAACCAGAGGACATATTTTAATTATTCGACTTCATTACAATGGATCCCGTTACGGCTGAAATGATCTTTGAAAAAGTTTATCGGTCGCTACGGAGGTATAATGAAAGCATATCAGATCCCCCATCTCTAAAATGATCAGTGACATTCTAGATTGTGATGGAATGACTGTCATCATCACCAAACAAGAAATACTTACCTGATAAGTACATCAATATGTACATCGAGACAATCACCGAGTTTGACAAGTTTCCATGGAGCTGTTGCTACGGGTGTTGCATGCAATCAGTAGACGTTGACTCTCCCGGGCACCTAGTTTCACTTCAGAATTTTATTCATTTCGTGGTTTGCAACCGTTCCTATTGAAATTTTAATGATTTTGCCCTGCCTTCTCGACTTTGAGACTGAATTACTGATAGGACCTTCTTTAATGTTTATTTTCTATTCCTTGATTTTTCTATGTCTGTGATTTAAATTTCGACCTAAATCTACTTGTATAAATACCTCGCATTTTACTGTTTTGAATATAGATTTCAAAGATTTATTAAATAGGTCTGAATTTCTTCATCTTTTGGGATTGATCAGATATTGACCACATAGCAACAGTTTTCAAATGACATCACATAATTAATTTAGTAGGGTGTAAAGAATGCAAACTTAGGTACACCCTAACCTTAATTTGTGTGATTAGAATTCCAGCTAAACCTATATGTATATATATACCTAATATATTCTGTGTTCTTCAACTTCTTTAGCATTTTTGTAATTCTAAGACGTATATAAGTATAAGAAATGGATGGGAAGACGATTATTAATTGATGGACATCATAAAAATGGATCAAGTGAGATGAAAACAAAAACGAATCATGTTACATCTATATGCCTTGATTTTTGTGAAGTCTGTGACGTTAAATTCCAACTAAACCTACATATATATATATATATATATATATATCCAATTTTCCATAACTTCAATTCAGAATTGTAATTACTTCTTAAGAATGTCTTCAATTCTTTTGTTATAAAATGGATGGGACTTTGATCAGATAGCGATAGTTCGTTATTTTACTACATAATATGTTAATTATTCGGATGAAAGATAAAGGTACATCTTAACCTTGATTTTGTGATGAATGTGAAGTCAGAATCCATTTAAACCTATATGTATATATGCTAAAATTTCTTTACTTTTAGAAATCAACCAGAGGACATATTTTAATTATTCGACTTCATTACATTGGATCCCGTTACGGCTGAAATGATCTTTGAGAAAGTTTATCGGTCGCTACGGGGGTATAATAAAAGCATATCAGATCTCCCATCTCTAAAATGATCAGTGACAATCTAGATTGTGATGGAATGGCTGTTATCATCACCAAACAAGAAATACTTACCTGATGTGTACATCATTATGTACATCGAGACAATCACCGAATTTGACAAGTTTCCATGGAGCTGTTGCTACGGGTGTTGCATGCAATCAGTAGACGTTGACTCTCCCCGGGCACCTAGTTTCACTTCGGAATTTTATTCATTTCGAGGTTTGCAACCGTTCCGATTGAAATTTTAATGATTTTGCCCTACTTTCTCGACTTTGAGACTGAATTACTGATAGGTACTTCTTTAATGTTCGTTTTCTATTCCTTGATTTTTCTATGTCTGTGATGTAAATTTCGACCTAAATCTGCATATATAAATACCTTGAATTTTACTGTTCTGAATATAGATTTCTAAAGATTTATTAATTAGGTCTGAATTTCTTCATCTTTTTGAATTGATCAAATATTGACCAGAAAGCAACAGTTTTCAAATGACATCACATTATTAATTTAGTCGGGTGTAAAGAATGTAAACTATAGGTACACCCTAACCTTAATTTGTGTGATTAGAATTCCAGCTAAACCTATATGTATATATACCTAATATATTCTGTGTTTGAATTCACTTTTCTTCAACTTCTTTAGCATTTTTGTAATTCTAAGAGGTATATAAGTATAAGAAATGGATGGGAAGACGATTATTAATTGATGGACATCATAAGAATGGATCAAGTGAGATGAAAACAAAAACGAATCATGTTACATCTATGCCTTGATTTTTGTGAAGTCTGTGACGTTAAATTCCAACTAAACCTACATATATATATATATCCAATTTTCCATAACTTCAATTCAGAATAGTAATTACTTCTTAAGTATGTATTCAATTCTTTAGTTATAAAATGGATGGGACTTTGATCAGATAGCGATAGTTCGTTATTTTACTACATAAAATTTTAATTATTCGGATGTAAAATATAGGTACATCTAAACCTTGATTTTTGTGATGAATGTGAAGTCAGAATCCATTTAAACCTATATGTATATATGCTTAAATTTCTTTACTTTTAGAAATCAACCAGAGGACATATTTTAATTATTCGACTTCATTACAATGGATCCCGTTACGGCTGAAATGATCTTTGAGAAAGTTTATCGGTCGCTACGGGGGTATAATAAAAGCATATCAGATCCCCCATCTCTAAAATGATCAGTGACATTCTAGATTGTGATGGAATGGCTGTCATCATCACCAAACAAGAAATACTTACCTGATGTGTACATCAATATGTACATCGAGACAATCACCGAATTTGACAAGTTTCCATGGAGCTGTTGCTACGGGTGTTGCATGCAATCAGTAGACGTTGACTCTCCCGGGCACCTAGTTTCACTTCGGAATTTTATTCATTTCGAGGTTTGCAACTGTTCCTATTGAAATTTTAATGATTTTGCCCTGCCTTCTCGACTTTTAGACTGAATTACTAATAGGTACTTCTTTGATGTTTATTTTCTATTCCTTGATTTTTCTATGTCTGTGATGTAAATTTCGACCTAAATCTACATTATAAATACCTCGAATTTTACTGTTTTGAATATAGATTTCAAAGATTTATTAAATAGGTCTGAATTTCTTCATCTTTTGGGATTGATCAGATGTAGACAAGATAGCAACAGTTTTCAAATGACATCACATAATTAATTTAGTAGGGTGTAAAGAATGCAAACTATAGGCACACCCTAACCTTAATTTGTGAGATTAGAATTCCAGCTAAACCTATATGTATATATACCTAATATCTGAATTCACTTTTCTTCAACTTCTTTAGCATTTTTGTAATTCTAAGACATATATAAGTATAAGAAATGGATGGGAAGACGATTTCTAATTGATGGACATCATGAGAATGGATCATGTGAGATGAAAACAAAAACGAATCATGTTACATCTATGCCTTGATTTTTGTAAAGTCTGTGGCGTTAAATTCCAACTAAACCTACATGTATATATATATATCCAATTTTCCATAACAACTTCAATTCAGAATTGTAATTACTTTTAAACTATGTCTTCAATTCTTCAGTTATAAAATGGATGGGACTTCGATCAGATAGCGATATTTCGTCAATTTACTACAAATAATTTAAATTATTCGGATGTAAAATGTGAAAAATAAAGGTACTTCTAAATCTTGATTTTTGTTATCAATGTCAAGTCAGAATCCATTTAAACCTATATGTATATATACTTAATTTTCTTTACTTTTCTTTTTGCTTCATTAACACTATCAGAATCAATCTGGGGACATATTTTAATTATTCGATATCATTTGAATGGATCCCGTTACGGCTGAAATCACCTTTGAGAAAGTTTATCGGTCGCTACGGTGGTATAATAAAAGCATATCAGATCTCCCATCTCTAAAATGATCAGTGACATTCTAGATTGTAATGGAATGGCTGTCATCATCACCAAACAAGAAATACTTACGTGATTATGTGCATCAATATGTACATCGAGACAATTACCGAATTTGACAAGTTTCCATGGAGCTGTTGTAACCGATGTTGCATGCAATCAGTAGACATTGACTAGCCCCGGGCACCTAGTCTGACTTCGGAATTTTATTCATAACGAGGTTGGCACCCGTTCCTATGGCAATTTTAATGATTTTGCCCTGCCTTCTCGACTTTGAGACTGAATAAGTGATAGGTACTTTTTCTATGTTTATTTTCTATTCCTTGATATCTGTGATGTAAATTTCGACCTTATGTATAAATACCTCTAATTTTCCTATTTTGAATATAGATTTCTAAATACTTATTAATTAGGTCTGAATTTCTTCATCTTTTTAAATTGATCAGATATTGACCAGATAGCAATAGTTTTCAATTGACATCACATAATTAATTTAGTAGGGTGTAAAGAATGCAAACTAAAGGTACACCTTAACCTTAATTTGTGCGATTTGAATTCCAGCTAAACCTATATGTATATATACCTAATATATTCTGTGTTTGAATTCACTTTTCTTTCAACTTCTTTAGCATTCTAGTAATTTTAAGACATTTATAAGTATAAGAAATAGATGAGCAGACGATTATTAATTGATGGACATCATAAGATTGGATCAAGTGAGATGTGAAAACAAAAACGAAGCATGTTACATCTATGCCTTGATTTTTGTGAAGTCTGTGGCGTTAAATTCCAACTAAACCTACATGTATAGATATCTCCAATTTTCCATAACTTCAATTTAGAATTGTAATTACTTTTTAAGTATGTCTTCAATTCTTTAGTTATAAAATGGATAGGACTTTGATCAGATAGCAATAGTTCGTTATTTTACTACATATAATTTTAATTATTCGGATGCAAAATATGTGAAACATAGGTACATCTAAACCTTGATTTTTGTGATGATTGTGTGATGTATGTAACCGTTATGGATTCTCATTTTATTGTGTACCTGCGTATGAATACATTTGGTAATTTGATACACAAAAGTAGTTCCGAATAAACGCCATGTTGAAATGTGTATTGGACTTTGTGTCTGAATATTGAACGCCCACATACTGTGTGTATGAACAAACAACAAAACATTACATGGTGTCAGTAAGTAAAACAAATAACAATGGATCAACTCAAACCACCATCGGAGCTCAGTTTCGAAGGAAACATCGCCGAAAACTGGCGAGAATGGGAACAAGGATTTCGTTTGTATCTCACTGCGACAGGCATGGATGAGAAATCGGAGAAAATCCAGGTTGCTACGTTCTTACATGTTGCAGGCGTTGAGGCACGCAGAATTTATAACACACTTGAGATAGCTGATGATGATAAGGACAAAATTGAGCCTTTGATCACGAAGTTCAAAGAGTACTGCGAACCACGTAAAAATCTTACTTACCTAAGGCATGTATTCTTCACGAGAGCACAATCTCCACATGAGTCCATAGACACTTATGTTACTGATCTTAAGAACAAAGCTCAAAAGTGCGAATTTGGTACTCTAAATGACAGTCTTATAAAAGATCGCATCGTGTGTGGTATCACTGATGAATCCTGTCGTGCACGTCTTCTTCGTGAAAATGACCTAACGTTAAATAAGGCATTGGACATTTGTCGTTCATCAGAAGCTAGTTCGTTACAAATTAAGTCGCTTCACAACCCTATGGTCGCTACGGACGCTGTCCAGAAGAAAAAGCCTCCGTTTAACAAGCCGCAACGTAGGTTTGGTCAGAAACCAAATAAGGGCCAAAGCGTGAGTGACAAGTCTAATGATAGACCGCGCAACAATCTACAAACTATATCATGCAAAAACTGTGGTAAAAAGCATGTAATAAATAACTGTCCTGCGTTTGGTAAAATATGCTACAACTGTAAAGGGAGGAATCATTATTCCAATTTATGTCCTAAACCGAGGTCAAACCCGAATAAGCATAAAGTTGACACAGTTGATCAGAGCGATGACCTATTTCTTGGAATGCTCAGCATTGACTCGCTCTCCGATGCAGAAGATACATGGATTGAACCGATCAAGATTCACCGCAAAACCGTGAACTTTAAGCTCGATACCGGAGCAGAGGCTAACATCATACCAGCTAAAATCTTCGATACTTTGAGATTGCGTAATGAAAAGCTCAAATCTACCAATGTAAATCTCATTACATATGATGGTACTTGCATGTCACCGAAAGGATCTGTTACCTTGCCGTGTGTTGTCCGTAAAAAGACTCACCATGTTAATTTCTTCGTGACAAAATCAGGTTCGAAACCTATACTAGGGCACGCGTCGTGTACGAAACTAGGGCTAGTACAACGCATACCTGCATCTGTAGATTCTGTTGAGATCACTAAGGACTCAATTATCAAAAACTATAAGGATGTCTTTGAGGGGTTGGGTAAACTTCCCACTGAGTATCATATTGAAGTCGACCCGAGTGTCAAACCGGTAATTCACCCGCCACGGAAAATTCCGTCAGCCCTACAAAAGCAAGTTAAAGAGGAACTCGACAGAATGGAAAATCTGGGAGTTATAACTAAGCAAGATGAACCAACCGATTGGGTTCATAGTATGGTAATTGCTCGGAAACCGGGGAAAATTCGAATTTGTATAGATCCCAAGGATCTAAATGCTGCGATAAAGCGAGAGCATTATCACTTAGTAACAGTTGAGGAAATAGCTGAACGCTTACCGAACTCTACCGTATTTTCGAAGTTTGATGCATCAAGTGGATTTTGGCACATAGAACTGGACGATGAGAGTTCAAAGTTACTTACCTTTAACACACCCTTCGGGAGGTACCGTTACCTCAGGCTTCCGTTCGGAATCACCTCAGCATCCGAAGTCTTCTCTAAACGGCTACAAGACCTTATGAAAGACTTACCAGGTGTCGAATGTCTGGTCGATGACATATTAGTTCATGGAGCTACCAACCATGAGCATGATGAAAATGTCACCCGTATGCTAGAGCGTTGTAGAGAAGTTAATCTGAAACTTAACCGTAACAAAATTGAACTTCGTGTACCGGAAGTCAGATATGTCGGGCATGTCATCAGTAAGGATGGTCTTAAGGTTGATAACGAAAAAGTCAACGCTATCATCAAAATGCCGGAACCTACTGACGCACAAGGTGTTCGTCGCTTCCTAGGCTTAGTACAGTATGTAGGAAAATTCATACCGAACTTATCAGATCTATCTGCACCATTGCGTGATCTTACGAAAAATGACGTAGCTTGGCATTGGGACAAACCCCAACAGGAGAGTTTTGACAACCTTAAAAAGGTGCTTACGTCTACTCCCGTATTGAAATTCTATGACTTAAACAAAGAGGTTACAATTTCTGTTGACGCAAGCTCAAAGGGGCTAGGAGCTGTTTTGTTGCAAGATAAACAACCCGTTGCATTCGCTTCACGTGCATTAACTGAAACTCAAACTCGTTATGCGCAGATTGAACGTGAACTGTTAGCAGTTCTGTATGGATGTGAAAAGTTTCACCACTACATATATGGTCGCACCGTTACCATAGAAACTGACCACAAACCATTATTGGCTATTCATAGCAAACCGCTATACCGTGCAACACCGAGACTTCAACGGATGTTGATGAAACTTCAGCGCTACGATGTCAAACTAGTATATGTACCGGGAAAGGAAATGTACATATCCGATGCACTTAGCCGAGCGTATCTAAGTGAAACTAAGGAAACACTCGTTGATGAGGATCTCGATATTAACTCCATAGAACAATCTCTGCCTATGAGTGCTGAAAAACTTGCACAGTTTAAATTATGCACAGCACAAGATGACCAACTACAATCGTTAGCCGAAACTGTTGTGCAAGGTTGGCCAGAAAATCGTCATGATGTACCGATGAATATAAGAGCGTATTGGCACTATAGAGATGAAATATCGTTCATCAATGGATTGCTGTACAAGGGGTCAGCTATTATCATACCAAGTGCATTACGTCGAGAAACACTGAACAAGTTACATGAATCGCATTTGGGTATTGTAAAAACCAAGCAACGCGCTCGAGAGATCATATTTTGGCCTGGAATGACCAGTAATATTGAAGATGTTATTCAGAAATGTGCGACTTGCAACAAATTTCAAAGGTCAAATCCGCACCAGCCTTTGATTCCACAGGAAATACCGGACCTACCATGGTCAAAAGTTGGAGCAGATTTATTTCATTTCAAGAACAATGAATATCTACTTTGTGTTGATTACTACTCCAAGTATCCTGAGATTATTCCGCTAAAAGACATGACATCTGCTACTACTATATCAGCATTAAAGTCCATATTTGCTCGTCATGGCATACCGTCAGAAGTATTCACCGACAACGGTCCGCAATTCAATAATGCGAACTTTCGAAAATTCTCTTATGATTGGGAATTTACGCATAATACTTCAAGTCCTTACTACCCAAGATCCAACGGACAGGCTGAACGCTGTGTGCAAACCGTCAAAAATCTACTAAAGAAAGCAGAAGATAGCGGAAATGACGTATATATTGCGTTACTGGAATACCGGAATTCACCACTCGATGATATCGGATTATCACCAGCACAACTACTCATGAACCGTCAATTGCGTACAAAACTACCGATTGCGAAGGCATTACTCCGACCGTCAGGAATCGACAATGCAAAACCGCAACTTGATAAAAGGCAAGCAAAGCAGAAGTTTTATCACGATAAAAATGTTGTCATGCTTCCGAAAGTTTCACCAGGTGAAATAGTGCGCATGCGTGATACGCAAAATGCTACTTGGCAAAAAGCCAAAATCGAGGAGAATCTGGGAAACAGATCATATATTCTGAAATCCGACAAAGGATCACTCTATAGGAGAAATCGCGAACACGTCTTGAAATCGCATGAGGATTCATTCCGTGTGCAAATTCCAGTCGATCAGCAGTTCCAGGATGATTGCAATTCTACTCCGTCCGTAATTACTCCTCAACCGGAACCACCTACTGCATCCGATAAACCGCCGAATACTCCAGTTACAACAAGATCCGGGAGGGTATCTAAGAAACCAGGGTACCTATCCGATTATGTATAAATTTCATCCGTGTGTGCATCTTATTAGTGCTTATCCGTGTGCAAAAAGTCATTGCTAGAATGTGAAAATTTCTATATTGTGAAATTTCTATATTGTGAAATTTGATGTAAAATTTAATGTCATTTCATGTTGATCATACATATACATATATATTTCATTCATGTGCATGATTATTTTCATTTCAGGATTGACTCTGAACTATTAAATGACATTAATTTTGATTTCATAAAAAAATTTACAATTGATAATTGGATAATTTTAATTTGAATTGATTGTACATCTCTCTGGGGTATTATTAAAGAAAATTCTAAAGAAGGGGGATGTGATGTATGTAACCGTTATGGATTCTCATTTTATTGTGTACCTGCGTATGAATACATTTGGTAATTTGATACACAAAAGTAGTTCCGAATAAACGCCATGTTGAAATGTGTATTGGACTTTGTGTCTGAATATTGAACGCCCACATACTGTGTGTATGAACAAACAACAAAACATTACATGGTGTCAGTAAGTAAAACAAATAACAATGGATCAACTCAAACCACCATCGGAGCTCAGTTTCGAAGGAAACATCGCCGAAAACTGGCGAGAATGGGAACAAGGATTTCGTTTGTATCTCACTGCGACAGGCATGGATGAGAAATCGGAGAAAATCCAGGTTGCTACGTTCTTACATGTTGCAGGCGTTGAGGCACGCAGAATTTATAACACACTTGAGATAGCTGATGATGATAAGGACAAAATTGAGCCTTTGATCACGAAGTTCAAAGAGTACTGCGAACCACGTAAAAATCTTACTTACCTAAGGCATGTATTCTTCACGAGAGCACAATCTCCACATGAGTCCATAGACACTTATGTTACTGATCTTAAGAACAAAGCTCAAAAGTGCGAATTTGGTACTCTAAATGACAGTCTTATAAAAGATCGCATCGTGTGTGGTATCACTGATGAATCCTGTCGTGCACGTCTTCTTCGTGAAAATGACCTAACGTTAAATAAGGCATTGGACATTTGTCGTTCATCAGAAGCTAGTTCGTTACAAATTAAGTCGCTTCACAACCCTATGGTCGCTGCGGACGCTGTCCAGAAGAAAAAGCCTCCGTTTAACAAGCCGCAACGTAGGTTTGGTCAGAAACCAAATAAGGGCCGAAGCGTGAGTGACAAGTCTAATGATAGACCGCGCAACAATCTACAAACTATATCATGCAAAAACTGTGGTAAAAAGCATGTAATAAATAACTGTCCTGCGTTTGGTAAAATATGCTACAACTGTAAAGGGAGGAATCATTATTCCAATTTATGTCCTAAACCGAGGTCAAACCCGAATAAGCATAAAGTTGACACAGTTGATCAGAGCGATGACCTATTTCTTGGAATGCTCAGCATTGACTCGCTCTCCGATGCAGAAGATACATGGATTGAACCGATCAAGATTCACCGCAAAGCCGTGAACTTTAAGCTCGATACCGGAGCAGAGGCTAACATCATACCAGCTAAAATCTTCGATACTTTGAGATTGCGTAATGAAAAGCTCAAATCTACCAATGTAAATCTCATTACATATGATGGTACTTGCATGTCACCGAAAGGATCTGTTACCTTGCCGTGTGTTGTCCGTAAAAAGACTCACCATGTTAATTTCTTCGTGACAAAATCAGGTTCGAAACCTATACTAGGGCACGCGTCGTGTACGAAACTAGGGCTAGTACAACGCATACCTGCATCTGTAGATTCTGTTGAGATCACTAAGGACTCAATTATCAAAAACTATAAGGATGTCTTTGAGGGGTTGGGTAAACTTCCCACTGAGTATCATATTGAAGTCGACCCGAGTGTCAAACCGGTAATTCACCCGCCACGGAAAATTCCGTCAGCCCTACAAAAGCAAGTTAAAGAGGAACTCGACAGAATGGAAAATCTGGGAGTTATAACTAAGCAAGATGAACCAACCGATTGGGTTCATAGTATGGTAATTGCTCGGAAACCGGGGAAAATTCGAATTTGTATAGATCCCAAGGATCTAAATGCTGCGATAAAGCGAGAGCATTATCACTTAGTAACAGTTGAGGAAATAGCTGAACGCTTACCGAACTCTACCGTATTTTCGAAGTTTGATGCATCCAGTGGATTTTGGCACATAGAACTGGACGATGAGAGTTCAAAGTTACTTACCTTTAACACACCCTTCGGGAGGTACCGTTACCTCAGGCTTCCGTTCGGAATCACCTCAGCATCCGAAGTCTTCTCTAAACGGCTACAAGACCTTATGAAAGACTTACCAGGTGTCGAATGTCTGGTCGATGACATATTAGTTCATGGAGCTACCAACCATGAGCATGATGAAAATGTCACCCGTATGCTAGAGCGTTGTAGAGAAATTAATCTGAAACTTAACCGTAACAAAATTGAACTTCGTGTACCGGAAGTCAGATATGTCGGGCATGTCATCAGTAAGGATGGTCTTAAGGTTGATAACGAAAAAGTCAACGCTATCATCAAAATGCCGGAACCTACTGACGCACAAGGTGTTCGTCGCTTCCTAGGCTTAGTACAGTATGTAGGAAAATTCATACCGAACTTATCAGATCTATCTGCACCATTGCGTGATCTTACGAAAAATGACGTAGCTTGGCATTGGGACAAACCCCAACAGGAGAGTTTTGACAACCTTAAAAAGGTGCTTACGTCTACTCCCGTATTGAAATTCTATGACTTAAACAAAGAGGTTACAATTTCTGTTGACGCAAGCTCAAAGGGGCTAGGAGCTGTTTTGTTGCAAGATAAACAACCCGTTGCATTCGCTTCACGTGCATTAACTGAAACTCAAACTCGTTATGCGCAGATTGAACGTGAACTGTTAGCAGTTCTGTATGGATGTGAAAAGTTTCACCACTACATATATGGTCGCACCGTTACCATAGAAACTGACCACAAACCATTATTGGCTATTCATAGCAAACCGCTATACCGTGCAACACCGAGACTTCAACGGATGTTGATGAAACTTCAGCGCTACGATGTCAAACTAGTATATGTACCGGGAAAGGAAATGTACATATCCGATGCACTTAGCCGAGCGTATCTAAGTGAAACTAAGGAAACACTCGTTGATGAGGATCTCGATATTAACTCCATAGAACAATCTCTGCCTATGAGTGCTGAAAAACTTGCACAGTTTAAATTATGCACAGCACAAGATGACCAACTACAATCGTTAGCCGAAACTGTTGTGCAAGGTTGGCCAGAAAATCGTCATGATGTACCGATGAATATAAGAGCGTATTGGCACTATAGAGATGAAATATCGTTCATCAATGGATTGCTGTACAAGGGGTCAGCTATTATCATACCAAGTGCATTACGTCGAGAAACACTGAACAAGTTACATGAATCGCATTTGGGTATTGTAAAAACCAAGCAACGCGCTCGAGAGATCATATTTTGGCCTGGAATGACCAGTAATATTGAAGATGTTATTCAGAAATGTGCGACTTGCAACAAATTTCAAAGGTCAAATCCGCACCAGCCTTTGATTCCACAGGAAATACCGGACCTACCATGGTCAAAAGTTGGAGCAGATTTATTTCATTTCAAGAACAATGAATATCTACTTTGTGTTGATTACTACTCCAAGTATCCTGAGATTATTCCGCTAAAAGACATGACATCTGCTACTACTATATCAGCATTAAAGTCCATATTTGCTCGTCATGGCATACCGTCAGAAGTATTCACCGACAACGGTCCGCAATTCAATAATGCGAACTTTCGAAAATTCTCTTATGATTGGGAATTTACGCATAATACTTCAAGTCCTTACTACCCAAGATCCAACGGACAGGCTGAACGCTGTGTGCAAACCGTCAAAAATCTACTAAAGAAAGCAGAAGATAGCGGAAATGACGTATATATTGCGTTACTGGAATACCGGAATTCACCACTCGATGATATCGGATTATCACCAGCACAACTACTCATGAACCGTCAATTGCGTACAAAACTACCGATTGCGAAGGCATTACTCCGACCGTCAGGAATCGACAATGCAAAACCGCAACTTGATAAAAGGCAAGCAAAGCAGAAGTTTTATCACGATAAAAATGTTGTCATGCTTCCGAAAGTTTCACCAGGTGAAATAGTGCGCATGCGTGATACGCAAAATGCTACTTGGCAAAAAGCCAAAATCGAGGAGAATCTGGGAAACAGATCATATATTCTGAAATCCGACAAAGGATCACTCTATAGGAGAAATCGCGAACACGTCTTGAAATCGCATGAGGATTCATTCCGTGTGCAAATTCCAGTCGATCAGCAGTTCCAGGATGATTGCAATTCTACTCCGTCCGTAATTACTCCTCAACCGGAACCACCTACTGCATCCGATAAACCGCCGAATACTCCAGTTACAACAAGATCCGGGAGGGTATCTAAGAAACCAGGGTACCTATCCGATTATGTATAAATTTCATCCGTGTGTGCATCTTATTAGTGCTTATCCGTGTGCAAAAAGTCATTGCTAGAATGTGAAAATTTCTATATTGTGAAATTTCTATATTGTGAAATTTGATGTAAAATTTAATGTCATTTCATGTTGATCATACATATACATATATATTTCATTCATGTGCATGATTATTTTCATTTCAGGATTGACTCTGAACTATTAAATGACATTAATTTTGATTTCATAAAAAAATTTACAATTGATAATTGGATAATTTTAATTTGAATTGATTGTACATCTCTCTGGGGTATTATTAAAGAAAATTCTAAAGAAGGGGGATGTGATGTATGTAACCGTTATGGATTCTCATTTTATTGTGTACCTGCGTATGAATACATTTGGTAATTTGATACACAAAAGTAGTTCCGAATAAACGCCATGTTGAAATGTGTATTGGACTTTGTGTCTGAATATTGAACGCCCACATACTGTGTGTATGAACAAACAACTAAACATTACAGATTGTGAAGTTAGAATCCATTTAAACCTATATGTATATATGAAATGGATCCCGTTACGGCTGAAATGATCTTTGGGAAAGTTTATCGGTCGCTACGGGGGTATAATAAAAGTATATCAGATCTCCCATCTCTAAAATGATCAGTGACATTCTAGATTGTGATGGAATGGCTGTCATCATCACCAAACAAGAAATACTTACCTGATGAGTATATCAATATGTGCATCGAGACAATCACCGAATTTGACAAGTTTCCATGGAGCTGTTTTGACGGGTGTTGCATGCATCATTAAATGGTGTTTTGATCGAGAGCAAAAAACTTTCATTTGTACATCTGAATCGAAGGGTTTCTTTTCCTCGACAGACTACAAATCATACAAATCATGGACATGTAGTGACCTGTGTAATTCTTTGTTCTTCCTCTTGGACAATATTTATGTTAGATTTGGTGAGGATCTGTACAAGCAGGTTGTAGGAATTCCTGTTGGTACTAACTGTGCGCCTCTTGTTGCAGATTTGTTTTTATACACTTATGAAAAAATATTTATCCAAAATCTTCAAAAGCAAAGAAAATTTGATGATCTGAAATGTTTCAATGACAAATATGGATAATGACCATATCCCTGTTTACAGCACAAAATCGATAACCCAGAAAATCAGAAACCGAAGGCATACAAAATCAGGATAAAACAGAAACCAAAGCAAACAAACAAAAACCTCCACCATATGAAAAGAAGCGAACTCCCGATATGAGAGTGAGACCAGGTACCCAGGAAGAGAAAGCATCTCCTGCTTGCATGCAACACCCGTCGCTTCAATTCGGTAGAACTGTCACATCCGGTTACTTCCATTTTGGAAGATATAGAGTACAATCTTTGGTTGGATGGTTCAAACGGTCTATGACAGAATATTATCCACCATTCTGAAAAGTGGGACATCATAGTGTATGACGAGTTCCCCATATCGACCGTAGAACTTCCTCAGAGACGATGTTAGTCGGTCACAAATATATCCCTGACTGAGAAGCTTATCTGAAAGACGCCTAGCTCTCAGAACAAAATCCGTATATTTGGTACTTGCTCTGGCATAGCGTATCAGCTGAGATATGAACACGCCATAAGCAGGCGATGAAGGGATGTTGCTACTCAGAAAAGGAAAGTTTGTAATGCTGAAATTGAAGTCGTCACGTTTGTCATAGAGTGAGGTGTTCATGTGACCATCAGTGTCGTAGGACAACATTATGTCCAAATAGGATGCTGAATTATTTGTCTCTGTAGTTTCTTTGACTTCAAGCTCCGAAGGATAGATACTGCTCAGGTAATCCGCGAATTTTGAATTATTGATGGACAACACATCGTCTATGTATCTGTAAGTGAAGTTGAAGTCAGTGCTAAGTATCTTTTCCCTTCAGAGACCAAACATTGAATGAATTCAGCTTCGTACGAGTAAAGGAAAATGTCGGCAAGGAGTGGGGCACAATTGGTCCCCATTGGAATTCCGACAATTTGCTGGAAGACCTTTCCTCCAAACACCACAAAAATGTTGTCGATCAGAAAGTTTAACATCTGAATAATGTCTGTTTCAGTGTACTTATTTTCAGAATCGGACTTTTCTTTTACAAAGTAGGTTTTGTCATAGTTTACAACAATAAATTTGTATATGCGATTACCGTTCTTACTTGTAAACGCATTACTTATAATTTTTGTGAGTCTTTCTTTCAATTTAGAATGTGGAATTGTAGTGTAAAGTGTCGAAAAATCAAAGGCTTTGATCGAATGGACTCTACTAAAATGAGTGGATTTCAGATGTTCTAAAAGTTCCTTCGAATTCTTTAAAATCCACATCTGGTTGATACCACTGCGAGAATATACTGTCGAACAATATTTTTGAAGCCCAGATTTGATTTCAGATAAAACTTTGGTGAGTAAGATCGATACAGATTTGGTAGAACATGTTGAGGAACCAGCGATGAAACGTTGTCTGTACGGATTCTTATGCATTTTAGGTATGCAGTATAAGTATGGTAAATCTAAATCTAAATTGGTAGTGTCGAAGCCAAAGGAAGCAAGAGCTGATTTGTGGTTATCTATTATTTCAGAGGCAGAAAGGTTTGTTGGGGGTGTAAGTGGGATTTCCAGGTGTCGAATTTAAACCCAACTCAATAATACTTCTAGGTATCTGGATGATATTCTAACCATTAACAATCCTGCTTTTGATTTATATAAGAATGAAATTTATCCAAAAGAATTAACACTTAACAAGGCAAACCTTTCAAATACAGAAACGCCGTTTTTGGACCTAAATATCAAAATTGTAAACGGAAAGATTCATACAAGTGTATATGACAAAAGGGATGATTTTGGATTCAACATAGTAAATTTCCCCTGGCTTGACGGTGATGTTCCAAGATTACCGTCATACGGCATTTACATATCACAGCTCATCCGGTACGCTAGAGCATGTACTGATATTTTGGATGTTCACAGTAGAAATTTACAAATTACCAAAAACTTTTAGGTCAAGGTTTCCGCTTTCATAAACTAGCTAAGACTTTCTGGAAATTTTACAAAAATTACAGTCTACTTCTTTTAAAATTCGGATCTATACATGCAACAGAGTACATTACCATGGGTATTACACAACCTGTCTTTTATGGTAATGTGATAAACAAAATAAAAAGGATCAAAGGTAATCAGCATAACCATCGAAAATGCGTCAGAATCATCAAACGCCTTTTATACCGTGGATATGATTTTAATGTCACCAGACGGACACTAGGCTTGGTACTTAACCAATCTACAGTCTTGCACGAGCGCATCCTTGAAACTTGCACTCTGAGTGACAGTGACGACGGGACTCCACGACGGCCCTGTCCAAAGCTCTTTAGAGAAGACAGGGCCCCGACCACCTGTCCTCTCTGAATGTCAGTCGGACTCCTCGAGTGATTACATACATGAACTCGCCACAGCCGACAGAGCACGGACTGTATTACGCATCCCCTCTCTTTACATCCATTTACATGTTAAGCGTCTTCAAATTGAATAGCATCATTTAAGGAGGTATTGAACACTTGGACGCCTAATTTAATTTTTCTCAAAATATCTGAAATTATACATTTCTTGTCTGTCCATGATTATGCAAACTTACATTTGATATTATCCACAGGAAAATTTTCTGCGAGTCGTCGAAATATGCATAAATCGATGTTTTCGTTATTTCCTTGATGACGTCATAATATTGAAAGTGTCATTCCAGTTTTCATTAAGCTATTGCAAATTAATTTTGATTTAACTTCCAAAATCTTCATAAATGTAATGCACTTACATATGGAAAAGATGAGATTAATTGTGTGTTAAACAAAGGCATGATACTGGAATGAAAGATGACACTGTTGCTCAAACATTTGCTATTTCAAGCCATTTGACTGTAGTTGATAGTCAGTAATTAGGAATCGTGTGGATGAATCTTTATCAAAAACTAACAAAACTATCAACAATGGACTGTCCAGAGATGATTTCATGATTAAATGAGAAAAATTGAATTATGGATTAAAATATTGCAAAGCTTTATATCATCCAATTTTTCTTTCGAAAATCGTCCATTTTCAATGAAGTGACATCCACTTTCCTGTGTTGGTAATTTGTCAACGAATTCTTTGTAATGAAGATTCAATTCTCTATTTTATACATGCAAAGTTTCAATGCGATACGTTTGGTTTTGATGTTTTTATTACATTTTAAATACGAAGGTTTGTGACGCCATTTTCCCTGATAACGTCGAAATGACGTCGTGGTTTGCTCAGGGATAAAACTTCCAAAATCCACAATTTCGAAAATCGTCATAATTTCTTCAAATGAGGCCGAAAATTATTCAAACTCCATCGGGATACTCAAATGTGAATATCAATCAGCGTATCAAATGTTTTGAGGGAGTTAAGACTGTACTTTTCCTAGGAAGTGAGAAAACAAATAATGCCGCCGCCATCTTGGTGTTTAAACCCTCCTTAAGAACAGATAGATTGACAACATGGACCAGACATGCACGTTTCGGGTACTTAACCATATTCACCTGTGTCTCTGGGGCCTCTACGTTTCACGGTCTTGTTTGTGTGATGTCATCTAACAGTGAGGAGGTTGTTTTACACCACAATTGTACGTTCTTCGAGACCTCTGGGTAATTGGAGAAGTGAGAGGGTTGTGTGCACGTAATCCAGGATAACCACACCATTTGCTACTTGCGTGACAAATGGCCGTCCAAAGTCGGCACCGGTTGTCCATTGGTCTCGTCGGTTTATGTGTAGCACCCACAGCAACACCCCAATACACCCAATGCAAAAACACAAAGCAGACAAGCACAAAGAGACGCGTAAGGGACAAGGAACGTCAACGCACAACACAGAAACATCAAACACAAAGGACTACACATAAACCAACGAGACCAATGGGCAACCGGTGCCGACTTAGGACGGCCATCTGCCACGGAAATAGAGGAAGGTATAGTTATCCTTGATTACGTGCGCACAACCCTCCCACTTTTCCGATTACCTAGAGGTATCGAAGAACGTACAATTGTGGTGTAAAACAACCTCCTCACTGTCAGATGACCACACACACACAAGACCGCAAAATGCAGGGGCCCAAGCAACACAGATGAATATGCAAATGGATATAAAAAGAGGGCGTACGTAATACAATCCGTGCTCTGCCGCCGCGAGCTCATGTTTGTTATCACCCGAGGAGTCCGACTGACATTCAGAGAGGACAGGTGGTCGGGGCCCTGTCTTCTCTAAAGAGCTTTGGACAGGACCCGTCATGGAGTCCCGTCGTCACAGTCAGTCGATTTCATTGAAATGGATCCCGTTACGGCTGAAATCACAGTTGCGGAAGTTTTTCGGTCGCTACGGGGGTATAATAAAAGCATATCAGATCCCCCATCTCTAAAATGATCAGTGACATTCTAGATTGTGATGGAATGGCTGTCATCGTCACCAAACAAGAAATAACAAAAAATACTTACCTGATGTGTACATCACTGTACATTGAGACAATTACCGTATTTGACAAGTTTCCATGGAGCTGTTGCGACGGGTGTTGCATGCAATCAGTTCTAAAAACTTATTAATTAGGTCTGAATTTCTTCATCTCTTTAAATTGATAAGATATTCACCAGATAGCAATAGTTTTCAATTGACATCACATAATTAATTTAGTTGGGTGTAAGGGATGCAAACTATAGATACACCCTAACCTTAATTTATGTGATTAGAATTCCAGCTAAAACTATATGTATATATACCTTATATTTTCTGTGTTTGAATTCACTTTTCTTTCAATTTCTTTAGCATTTTTGTAATTCTAAGGCGTTTATAAGTATAAGAAATTGATTTGAAGACGATTATTAATTGATGGACATCATAAGAATATCAAAAAATTAAAATTTTAGTATAAAATACATATCAAAGCATTTAGTGACTCAAATGTGCAGGAAATGAATGTGTAAAATCATACACATATTGAGTTATTTAAAGAATAGTGCAAAAATGTGCATTTCTGACAAAGTCTGAAAAGACGTCAAAAACGCGTGAAAAATTTGACTTCCACGTAGAACCAAAAATAACAACACTTCTTAAGACATCTCTCTAGATCATTCTTATGCTTTCGGTTTGTCGATACGTGCTTCCGGTTTGGAGAAGAAGTTTGTCAAAGGAGGGTACCCCCCGTAACCTACTTTTGCCTGTGGTGGCGCCACCTGTTGATGGATCCGGACGAAAAACAACAACACTTGTAGGCAACCATGAGTACTTCATTCCTACCAAGTTTCATGAAAATCTGTTCAGTGGTTCTGGAGAAGTCGAAAATGTTGAAAAGTTTACAACGGACGACAGACGCCGGACGGTGCGCTATGACAATAGCTCACGACAGACGCCGGACGGTGCGCTATGACAATAGCTCACTAAAAGCCGCTGTTTTCCATATATAATTTCAAATGCCCCATTCCCAAAATACCCTTCAAATACAGCCCTTCAATAATATATGGTGGCTACATGCGAGTTAAAGAAGATCCTGACGATAACACACCACTTCATGGGACTCGAGTATTTATAGTAGAAAAATAACAGTTTTTTTTCCCCTTCAATTAGTGTGAAAGATCCCATACAGAATTATCTCAGTGCTTATTTGGATATGGCATGGGTAAGCAATGGCCGCATTAAATCGATGCAGTACTTGTTAGAAACCTGAAACTTGCATGGATGATGCATCTGAGGATGCTTACTACAATGCATGGTACAAAGGCTTCATCTGACCTTAATTTCACACTTGAGTGAGCAGGTTAGGTTAATAGGACAGGTCCATTCCCGCCTTTCAACCAGACGAGTGAGCAGGTTAGGTAAAATGGTCTATGTCCCTTCCCGTCTTACTATAAGTCCTAGGCAAACCAAACTTGTATGGATGATACATCTGAGGATGCTTACTGCAAGGCATGGTACGGAGGCTTTATCTGACCCAAGTTTTACACTTGAGTGAGCAGGTCAGGTAAATTGAATCGGGTCCATTCACTGCCTAATTACAAGTCCTACATCAACCAAACTTGTATGGATGATGCATCTGAAGTTGCTTACTACAATATAGTACGGAGGCTGCATCTGATCCACATTTCATGCTTGAGTGGGCAGGTTAGGTAAATGGGACAGGTCGATTCCTACCTAACTATAAGTCCAAGGTCATCCAAAGTTGTGTGGTTGATGCATTTAAGGATGCTTACAACAATGCATGGTACGGAGGCTGCATCCGACCTTCATTTCAGGTTTAGTTAAATGGGACAGGTCCATTCCTGCCTGACTTTAAGTCCTACATCAACCAATCTACTGAGGGTGGTGCATCTAAGGATGCTTAATGCAATGTATGGTACAGATCCAGCATCTGACCCACATTCCATGCTTGAGCAATCAGGTTAAGTAAAATGGGACAGGTCCATTTCCGGCCTATTGCAACCTAGATCAATAAAAGAAACTTGGGTGATGTGTCTGAGGATGCTTACTGCAATGCACTGTACAGATGCTGCATCTGACCTATATTTCACACTTGATTGACCAGGTATGGTAAAATTAGAATCTTCATTTCCAGCCTTCTTTGAATTTTTCATCAACATAACTTATATGGATGATGCATCTGGAAATACTTTGTGAAATGTAGGTGCAGATGCTGGTCATGGGACATTGATGCCGTCGAGGTGATCGCTTCAGCATCACAAACTTCCCCTTTCTGAGCTGCAACATCCCTTCATCGGCAGCTTATGGTAAGTTCATATCCCAATTGATACGTTATGCCAGAGCAAGTAGCAAATATACAGATTTGAAGACGTTTTTCAGATAAGCTTCTCAGTCAAGGATAGGTTTGCTACTGAAATATGGAAGTCTTGTTTTGAAAATTACTTGAGTTAGGTCATCAGGGACAGAGTGCTAATAAAATAAACAGCTTGATTGACCAGATGGAAGAAGCCATTCATGTAGGGCTCTTGCAAGGAAATATAAGATTCAAAGACTCTAGTCAAATGTTAAGATTTTAATTAAAATTTCAATAACTAGCAAACTGAAGATTGAAGTCATGTTGATTTGTTGAAAAACTGCAGTTAACAGTATACACATATTTATAGCCTTGAATAATAAAGATAAGAATCTTGTACAGAAATTGCATTTAGAGTCAAAACAGTAAAAAAATAGAAATAACCAATGGCAATTAAATAGGAATAAAAATATTTTATACAGTCTCTAAATAAGGTGGTTATCAACATATAAAAATGAATTGCACAAAAAGGAACAAAATGAGATACATGTACTAGTAGAAATAAACAAGTATGTATAAACAACAGCATAAAAATTGTCATGGTTCAATTATTTCATCATAAGATAAACAAAACAAGAATGTTAATGTGAAAACAGATCAATTACCATGGTAACTGAACATTAACATAAGAGATAAGACATACAAAATCCTCTATTCATACGACTCCCTACGAGAAAAATAGCCTGTCAGGATTCATATATCATTCCTCCCATTACACACAATTTCTCAATTATGCAACTTGTTACATGATATTTATAAGAACATCCTTTCTTATATATAAAAGAATTCACAAATGATGTTTCAATTTCATAATGTATTTATTAAACTTGTAAGATGTGGCTAAAAGATGTAACCAGCAGTCTCTGATGAGAATGAAGCTCTCCTAGTTTCTTGCTTAAATAAATCTGGTTGACACACCAATTTTCCAAGACTCTGAGGATCGGGGGGCTTAAACAAAATAGGAAACCAGAGAATGATTGAAAAAAAAACTCTCTATCAATTATACTTTCAGAGAATTAGTGTTCACAAGATGATAGAGTTATACATGTATAGGAAAAATGACCACACCCATTTTCCAAGACCCTGGGGGTCAGGGGCTCAAACAAAATATCAGGTGCACAACTACACCATTGGCCGATTACAATACAAAGAATTTATTTTGCACTATTCACAGATTCAGAGGATTCGCACTAACAAGAATAGTTTAACTGATGGACGGATGCCGAACACAGGGCAATCGCATAAGCTGAAATACTGATTTTTAATGAATTTTAAAATCTTTTCTTGCAAAAAAGCTATTTAAGCCTGAAAATGTCCTTGACCTTGATGACTGACCTTAAGTTATCTTAAATATTTAAATGGGAAAAATGCAATGATCGCTGTGCGATATAAGTCCCCTACCGGCGGCATAAATTTTTGACTTGCATCTCTGTTCATCTTCTTCAACAACAGCCAAGAAATGTCTGGGAAACTGAATTCACGAAATTTGCTAAGTCCAAGGGCCATAACTCTTGTGAAAATTAGTCAATCTAAATTAAACTCAAGTCTGCATCACACTATATTGTATTCACATACAAAAAATCAGCTCATTATCTGCAATAACAGGCATGAAAAAGTCCAGAAAACTGTAAATTTCAAGAAATTTGCTAAGTCCAAGGGCCATTACTCTTGTAAAAACAGGCCAATGGAAACCAAACTCAAACTTGGTCTGTATCACACTGAGATGTATTCATTTACCAAAAATCAGTGCATTATTTGCAATAGAACAAAAGAAAAGTCCGGAAAACGGAAATTTTCATAAAATTTGCTAAGTCCAAGGGCCATAACTCTTTTAGAAATAGGTGAATCTAAAGCAAACTCAAACTTGATCTGTATCCCATTTAGATATATCCACATACCAAAGATGAGTTCAATTTATCCAACAACAGTGGAAAAAAAGTCCGGAAAACCGAAATTTTCATAAAATTTCTCTAAGTCCAAGGGCCATTACTCTTGTAAAATTAGGTCAATCAAAAGCAAACTCACACTTGATCTGTATCACATTGAGATAGATCGACATACCAAAGATGAGTTCAATTTATCCAACAACAGCGGAAAAAAGTCCCGGAAAACCGAAATTTTCAGAAAATTTGCTAAGTCCAAGGGCCATAACTCTTGTAAAATTAGGTCAATCAAAAGCAAACTCAAACTTGATCTGTATCACATTGAGATATATCCACATACCAAAAATGAGTTCAATATATGCATTAACAGCGGAAAAAAGTCCGGAAAACTGAAACTTTCATAAAATTTGCTAAGTCCAAGGGCCATTACTCTTGCAAAATTAGGTCAATTGAAAGCAAACTCAATCTTGATCTGTATCACATTGAGATATATCCACATACCAAAAATGAGTTCAATATATGCAACAACAGCGGAAAAAAGTCCGGAAAACTGAAACTTTCATAAAATTTGCTAAGTCCAAGGGCAATAACTCTTGTAAAATTAGGTCAATCGAAAGCAAACTCAAACTTGATCTGTATCACATTGAGATATATCCACATACCAAAAATGAGTTCAATATATGCAACAACAGCGAAAAAAAGTCCGGAAAACTGAAAATGGGAAAGACGGACAGACAGACAGACAGACTGACAGACGGACAGACAGACCGAGAGGAAACTAAGAGTCTTCTTCGGTGTTGCCGGTAGGGGACTAATTATACACTGTAAGACTATGAAATCTCCACTAAAAAAAAAGTTGCTCATCTTCTTGAATTATTGTTGTGACATATGATAACAGCATAAAAATTTATGGAGCATAAATAATCTATGTTTAAATACTGGACTATTTCAAAAATTACTGATAAAGTAGAACTAATTCAATTTCTGAATTAAGTTTGCAGACAAGGTTGCATATAAAATAATTAAGTGAAGTGTCAATATAGGTTTGATGCTTTGAAAATGAATGCACACTAGATTGAACCAATAAACGCCATTCTTACACTAAATAGGGCTGTGTAATGGAGGCATGAACCTCCCTATTCAAAAGAAAGTGGTGTGGAATCCTCTAAATAACCTACTAGATCAATAATAATCATAAAATAAAAATGAAAACCAGCAAGTTATGTACCTCTGAAAGGAAGCAACTTGAACAATTTTGATTGAAAAAGTTCTCTCTCATGTTGTTTTCTAACGAGCTCAAACCATCTACTCAGTAATTAAATGGAGTGAAGTTTTACATTTGCAATTAAAATATAACTTACACATGATAATGATCAAATCTTGATGTTTTGCACTTGTAATCAGATCGTTTTAAAAAAGCCAAATAAGTCTAAAACCTACTTAACAGCTATCTTGATGAATTTCTACCAAAGGGGTAGGGTCACAAAGCTCCTAAAACAGCCCTGCAATTTTCCTTAGAATAAAACTTAATGAGAAATACTCGATATATCACATAAAATATAATGAATGTGTCCCACTTTTGATGAAAGGAACATATCACTAACCAAAGCATCATAGGAAATCTTATGACGTCATCAAGTGACGTCATTTTGACGTTAGTGACAAAACCTGGATAAAAACACTCAAAAATGTGTCTTTAGTGGAGAATTTCCATGTGGCCACATGCGTTGAAAAACATAAAACTCTTATGACAAGAAGATAAAAGCTTAAAATACATCAAAGATGTAAGTATGAATATGCAGATTTAATATACATGAATTGTATAACTATATGGTATCGACAGATGGTAAACATTACTGGCACTTTCAGGTTGATACACATTTATAATTCAGAAACCATTCTAAATTACCCGAGTCCTATGAATTTGATCTTTGACCTTTTGACCTATGATCAATAGGGGTCATCCTTGATTCATTCCCGACACATTTCATGATCATAGGTGCAATACAGGCTCAAATATGGTCAGGAAACTATCTTCAATTATTAGAGTCCTATGACCTTGACCTATGACATTTTGACCCCAAAATCAATAGGGGTCATTCTTCAGTTATAAACCAGAAACCATTTTCAATCATCAGAGTTCAATTACCTTGACCTTTGATTCATGGGAAACCTTTCCGGCAAGTTTCGTGATTATAGGTGCTATACAGGCTCTAATATGGTCCGGAAACCATTCATCTGAGTCCTATGACCTTGACCTTTAACCTCAAAATCAATAGGAGTCATCCTTAATTCATGGGGAACGTTTCTGGCAAGTTTCATGATCATAGGTGCAATACAGGCTCTAATATGGTCTGGAACTATTTTCTATAATCAGTGTCCTGTGACCTTGGCCTTGGACCTTTTGACCCCAAATCAATAGGGTTCATCCTTGACTTATGCTGAGTTAGTGAATGATGTTTTATTGCCCTAGCATGTACCATACTTGACTTACAGTCAGGAAACCAATTGTTCACGCCTGCTCACCCGCCCACCCGTCTCACATCAAATCAAGAACCGAGTTTTGCAACTCAGCTAATAATTTGTATCTTCCATGTGTAAATTTTTCTTGTTTCTCGATGCATGTGGCCAATGGTAACTTTAAAGAAACATGAAGGTTTAGAACAAATTCATGAAAAATTGCAAATTTTGGGGTATTCAAAGGGCTTAAAACTACTGATAAATGTATTATTCACAAAACCTCAACACATAATTTAGAAAAGAACTTAAAAATGAATAGATCACAAAATATATACAATCAATTCATATGTTATGAAACAGGGCCGATTTAGTGGCTTTGTGGCCCTACCCCTTCAACCTAGTCATATAGAGGTAAGAATTTGTTTTCATTACTTCAATAACACCAGAAGTCTCGAACAGACTGTAGCTCTCCTGATTGTTTTTTTCCTAAAACATAAATTTCCTGTCTTTTTTCTTTAAAACAAAAGGCCATAGGGAGCAGGCGCTCTAACAAATTATAAGTAGCACGACAAAATTACATATCCATTAAAGTGCAAGTAGAATAAGGGTTGTAT
This sequence comes from Pinctada imbricata, assembly GCA_033119305.1. Taxonomy (NCBI): domain Eukaryota; kingdom Metazoa; phylum Mollusca; class Bivalvia; order Pterioida; family Pteriidae; genus Pinctada; species Pinctada imbricata. Next base: position 61,251,890 of record VSWD01000013.1, read on the forward strand.
AATTCATAATATCCAATATATAGTATTTCAAAAAGAATGCCACAAGATTACAGAGACTTATATAGGAGAAAATGACCACACCCATTTCCTAAGACCCTGGGGGTCAGTGGCTCAGACTAAATATCAGGTGCACAACTAGACCACAGACAAATCATATTGCAAAAAGAATTAAGACTCCATCATTTATAGTGTTAGAAGAGCTGGGAGCAGAAGATTACATAGAATTATATAGGACAGAATGAACACACCCACTTTCTAAGACCATGGGGGTCAGGAGCTCAAACAAAATATCAGGTGCACAACTAGACCAGATACAAATCATTTTGCAATAAGAATTAAGTCTCCATCATTTATAGTGTCAGAGGAGTTGGGAGCACAAGATTATATAGAGTTATATAGGACAAAATGACCACACCCATTTTTAAGACCCTAGGGTTCAGGGGCTCGAACAAAATATCAAGCAAAACTAGATCATAGACTCATCATATTGCAAAAAGAATTTAGTCTCCATCTTTTATAGTGTCAGAGAAGTTGCGAGCACAATCTTACATAGACTAAATAGGAGAAAATAACCACACCCATTTCCTAAGACCCTAGGGATCAGGGGCTCAAACAAAATATCAGGTGCACAACTAGACCACAGACAAATCATTTAACAAAAAGAATTAAGTCTCCATCATTTATAGTGTCAGAGGTGTTGAGAGCACAAGATTACATAGAGTTATATAGGTGAAAATGACCACACCCATTTTCCAAGATCCTGGGGGTCAGGGGCTCAAACAAAATATCAGGTGCACAACTAAACCACAGACCCATCATAATGCAAAAAGAATAAAGTCTCAATCATTTATAGTGTCAGAGGTGTCGCAAGCACAAGATTACATAGAGTTATATAGGTGAAAAATTACCACACCAATTTTCTTAGACCCTGGGGGTCAGGGGCTCAAACAAAATATCAGGTGCACAACTAGACCACAGACAAATCATATTGCAAAAAGAATTAAGTCTCCATCATTTATAGTGTCAGAGGAGTTGCGAGCACAAGATTTCATAGATTTTCATATCCACGCCCATTTTCTAGGACCCTGGGGGTCAGGGGCTGAAACCAAATGTCAGGTGCACAACTAGACCACATACTGAGTAGAATGCAAAAAGAATTAACTTTGTATCTCCAATGGTTTCAGAGGAGTTGCGAGAACAAGAATTGTTTACAGACGGACGGACAGAGAGACGGTGGACGACGGGGTATCGCATAAGCTCGACTGGTCAGAGACCAGTAGAGCTAATAAAAATGGCTTTTAGGCTGGATTACAAAGCAATTCCGATTGATGGATTGACAAAATCCGTTCGTCCTTTTGTCTATCTGTCATCAAAGTTTCTTCTGGTTGAAGCAAAATCTATGACAAGACCTTTTAAATTATGTCATTGAATTTGATTTAATAACCTTGACCTTGGAATTTGACCTACAAGTAGTTAAAAGATTCTTGTTTAAGAAGGTTGCCCATGACAAGACCATTCAATTTGTGCCGTAAAGTTTGACCAAGTAACTTGACCTTTGACCTACTTATTTTTTTTCACTTTAGCTACATCTCTTTATTCATTAGAGATAGGGCTTTGATGTCCTTGTGATATGAGCTTTAAGTTGATACTATGACCCTTAACCTAGTGACCTTGATCTAGTCACCTTTGACAATTTATGTTATTTCCAAACACTTTTATACCTAAACAAACAAGCAACAACATAAGTTTAGTCATGAAATATGCATGGGACACTTACCACAGAGATAAATTTGAGTGATATAGGCCAGAACATATAGCCATCCTTTTACATTTTACTGACAAAAACTTACTCTACCATCCGATCATACTAGTGTTTTATGTTTAAGAAACCAGTTAATTATATCACCTGTCTGCAACAAATGGTTCATAACCTCCAGTTTGCACATATCCAAACCAAAATAACAATTTTAACATGTCCTTCCTATCCTTCTCATCAAGAAAGTCGAAAGGCCTTGTGTACATAATGCTTGCTTTATGGTTAAATATTCTAGTCTTCTTTGCTATTTTCTCCAAATGCAGCTTTGTGATATCAAGGTAGGTAAACACAACCTGTAAAAAAAAAAGAAACAAGGGACCAAAATTAGCTTACATTACCTCACATGAAAAACGTTTTTGGCTGGATTGCGAAGCAAATCCGTCGCAATCCGGTCTATGAAATGGCAAAGTCTAGTCGATTTGAAAATTTCAGAATCTAGAAATGCCCTTTCCTATGACATTTTTGATGATTCTTATCTATGGGATAGTGCTGAACGATTCTAGCTTGGTTGTCACTCTGGCAACCTTGGGCAACTGTTTTTATCAGCAGAAATTCAAAATGGCTGCCAAATGCCTTCCACCAATAGATGATATTAAATTCTTTCTTTTAATATTAAGGAGGGTTTGAACACCAAGATGGCGGCGGCATTATTTGTTTTCTCACTTCCTAGGAAAAGTTAGTCTTAACTTCCTTAAAACATTTGATACGCTGTTTGATATAAACATTTGTGTATCCTTATGAAGTTTGAATAATTCCCGGCGTCATTTGAAGAAATTATGACAATTTTCGAAATTGTAGATTTTGGGAGTTTTATCCATGAGCAAACCACGACGTCACTTCGACGTTATCAGGGAAAATGGCATCACAAACCTTCGCATTCAAAATGCAATAAAAACATTAATACCAAACGTATCGCATTGAAACTTTCCATGCATAAAATAGAAAATTAAATCTTCATCACAGTGAAATGGTTGACAAATTAACATGAAAGGAGAGCGGATGTCACTTCATTGAAAATGGACGATTTTCGAAAGGAAAATTTGATAAGATCATGTAAAATAAAATCTATGTTTCTCAGACACCGCCGCGCGCTATAATTCGCCGCCGCAGAGACGTTTTTATTGCAACTTCAGAAAAAAATATACGCCGTGTCTCATCCTCGATCGTCGATTAAAAACGAAATATCCATTTATTTCATTGAACATGTTTATTGTCCTTTAAAATCGTCAAAACTGTACCAGATAAATAAATACTTTTAAAAGACCGTATAAATCACGTCGCGTTCCGTATTTACGTTACGGGTAAAGAATTATCCACGCGTCGTTTAAAGGGAATTGTATAGGATATACTGACAACGTGCCGCGGACACTTGGACGGGTGGCTATTCGCGTGTTTAATACATCGAGCATTACACGTATAGTTTTCTTTATTGATCTCCACAGCATATGTAAATACCTATGCCGAACAATAGCAAGTGTCCATTGTAATACTTCCGAATCTATTAATAATGACATTCACGTTGTAAAAAGTATAAGCAAGGACCGCCGACGAACGCAAGAGAAACATAGTTAAATCCTTAAATCTGTGAATAAAAGAATGTATATTGTACCCGGGCCGTGTACATTATTTTATCAGACGATGGTTAATGCTGAACACTTCATTCGATTTCTAAAGATTCTGCTTCATCCAGACTTGACTTCCGAAGATATACGCTATCGGCCAAATTTTTATTCACCATATGAACGGATCCATCCGAGGAAGTGAGGAGTCGTATTTAATTTGAACTGGGTTTAAACAAGATGTGAGCAAATACTATAACAGCCGTCGAGTCTCTTACGCGATTCTACTAAATATACTCACGACAATCAAAACATGTCATACTTCGTATATCAAATTTTGAATCGATTAGCTTCTTCCATTCGGACAGATGAGCTACGACTCCCCGTTCTCAGAAGGAATATGTTATTTTACTTTTAAACAAGAGCCCCAGGGGGCACAACGCTCACCTGATACCCATGCACGCTCTAATTGACATACTGACATTGAATACTGATAGTGCCAGTACCGGGATTTTAGCCCACAACCTTTCTAAAAAGATTTTTGCCGGATGCAGAGAAGTTTTTTTTTCAGACAACCTTTAAAAGTACAAACAAGAAAAAATAGTCACATTTCAAAACAATAACTTTTTTTAAGTCATATGCCCAACTAGTATAGTTCAATTATGCAACATCAAAAATACAAGTTAAAAGTCATGTTTGTAAAACATTAATGCCCCCCTACCCCTTCTGTGATTAAAGTCTGTCACAACTTTATACTTGCATTGATACAACCTATGGGGGTATAAAGTAACAGTTTCATTTCAATATGTAACTCCACTCAAGAGATATTGAACAGAAACCCTGAAGTTTTGGTATTTTTCAAAGTGCAAGGGGCATAACTCTGTCCAAATTTTTTTGATCGGACCTAAATATGAACTTGACCTAGATTTTCATTTGATGTGTCTGTATACAAAATTTCATTTTTATATGTAACTCCACTCAAGAGATATTGAACGGAAACCCTGAAATTTTGGTATTTTTGAAGACCTAGATTGTCATTTGATGTATCCATATACAAAATTTCATTTCAATATGTAACTCCACTCAAGAGATATTGAACGAAACCCTGAAATTTTGGTTTTTTTTCGAAGTGCAAGGGGCATAACTCTGTCAAAATTTTGCTGATTGGACCCAAATAAGAACTTGACCTAGATTGTCATTTGATGTATCCGTATACAAAATTTCATTTCAATATGTAACTCCACTCAAGAGATATTGAACGGAAACCCTGAAATTTTGGTTTTTTAGCTCACCTGAGCCATAGGCTCAAGTGAGCTATTGTCATAGCGTGGCGTCCGTCGTCCGTCGTAAACTTTTCACATTTTCAACTTCTTCTCCAGAACGGCTGAAGGGATTTTGATGAAACTTGGTAGGTATGAAGTACTCATGGTCCCCTACAAGTGTTGTTGTTTTTCGTCCGGATCTGTCAACAGGTGGCGCCACCACAGCCAAAAGTAGGTAGGGGTACCCTCCTTTGACAAACTTCTTCTTCAGAACCGAAGCATGTATCGACAAACCGAAAGCATCAGGATGATCTAGAGAGATGTCTTAAGAAGTGTTGTTATTTTTGGTTCCACTTCGAAGTCAAATTTTTGACGCGTTTTTGACGTCTTTTCGTACTTAGTCAGAAATGCACATTTTTGCACTACTTCTTTAAATAACTCAATAAGTGTATGATTTTACACACTCATTTACTACATATTTATCATATTTAACTTACTTAATGCTTTGATATGTATTTTATGCTTAAAATTTATTTTTTTGATTTTTAAGCGAATAGCTTTAAGAGATCACCTGAATTTTTTCACGCTAGAGAGCCCCGATTCTGTATAATTTGGAGCACGAACCAATCAAATCACAGGAATTCATATCGTGTGACGTATGAAGTCTTCTGAAAGAGAAGGGTCACTGCTGCTTTGAAATGTGTAAACGATGTAACTCTGTTTATGTCGTGTTACTTATTGTCGGCTTCCAGAAGCTGGACACACTAGGGATATTTTTTACTTCCGCACATACTTCGAAGAGGTAGCATACGAGCAATCTGCCAGTTCTAATGACAGCAAGCAAGCTGTCGACGGAAACGACCGACTGCAAACAAAGACAACGTCATGTTAATTTCTAATTGGAGGATTCCTGGACCGACTTTGAGAACAAAAAGGTTCGATATATGGGTTCAGCACTTCAGTCGTACGATTTTTGTATTTGTATATGGATATATTTCTTCTCTCCTTATTTCTTTTCCCTACAATTCGTTCGTTTTCTTAATTTATTTTATCCGATCCTGCATATGAGTCCCACTTTTAGTGCAAGCTTCATTTGGCGCGGGGGGGGGGGGGGGGGGGGGGGGGTGCGGAGGGGGCGTCCGCCCCCCGGCACTGGCCCAAAATTTTCCAAAAAACCCTACATTTTTGCCCATTTTCAGTAAAAATCGGCAAAATTCGCCCTTTAACCCCCCGGCAAAGGGGGCGCTGGATCTGCCACTGGATATAGTTCTGCATAGGGCTCCATGGCAGCCTCGATCTAATCGGGTAAACTCATTTAATTATCCAATTATGTATTAACAGCCTTTTCCAATGAAAGGCAATTTATTTATTCATTTGATCTTAGGAAAATTCAAGGAGTACTAATTTAACGGAAGATACTAGTATTTGTTAAAGACTGTCTCAGATTGCTCAACTACCCACTTCCCCTTCAACTTGACTTACCTGCCCTATTCCATTAGTCAACCCTCTGGGTCGGCCACTAGAAGTATTGACTCTTTGGAAAATGCAAGTTCGAGAACTGTGTTCTTTTAATTCTAACGAAATCTTTATTGGATTTGCATTTCGGTATTATTGTATATTTTCATAAACTTGTCTATGAAGGAAAGGTTGATTACATACATAATAAATGATATACTAGTAGTGTTATTTAAGCTATTCGCTTTCAGTACCTTCAGTGCTTTGATTTATGAATTTTTTTCTTATGGGGGGGGGGGGTTGATTTTCATACATTTTCTGCTTCTTTTCTATAACCACTCTTCAGATTGTCATGACAATTTGTAGGTATGAGGTACTCATGCATGGTACCCTACAAGTGAAAGAATTTTGTCAAGATATCTACTTTTGGATTTTTAAGGAATATTTTTTAAGATTGTACATAGGTATAATGTATGTTTTCCATGCCAAATGGACCCATGGGGAGTAGCTTCAAACCCCGGCGGGACCCCAACAATTTTTTTTTCCCTTTTTCAGTTTTTTTTCTCTTTTTATTTTTATATTTATCGCTAGAAATGAAACTGTGAAAGAATTTTGTCAAAATATCAACTTTTAGATTTTTAATGATTTTTTAAATAAGATAAGCTATAGCTAGTTTGGCTTTGTGTACTTATTTTCATACTTCGAATTAACTTGGCCACATACACTATCAAATATACGCTGAATTTATTTTTTAGATGTTGACTTTTTGTGTCGCCTGCGAAGCACAGCGACACTTAGGGATCACTTTGTCTGTTGTTCGTCTGTCATTCCATCTGTCCCTCCGTCTGTCTGTCACACTTGGGTGTCACACCCCATAACTTTTGATTGGTAAGTGATAGGGCTTTGATATTTCACATGTGTATTCCTTGTGACAAGACCTTTATACACATATAATAATTTTTGACCTTTTGACCTTGACCTAGATATTTGACCTACTTTTCTAAAAATCTAATATTGGCTATATCTCTTGATTGATTAGTGATAGGGCTTTGATATTTCACATGTGTATTCCTTGTGATTAGACCTTTCTACACATATAATGTTTGACCTTGTGACCTTGATCTAGATATTTGACCTACTTTTCTAAAAATCTAATATTGGCTATATCTCTTGATTGGCAAGTGATAGGGCTTTGATATTTCACATGTGTAATCTTTGTGACAAGACCTTTCTACGCAAACCATATTTTTTGACCTCGTGACCTTGACCTAGATATTTGACCTACTTTTCAAAAAATCTTAGATTGGCTATTTCTTTTGATTGCTGAGTGATAGGCTTTGATATTTCACATGTGCATTCCATGTGACAAGACCTTTCTTCACATACCATCATTTTTAGCTCAACTCGACGAAGTTGAGTGAGCTTATGCTATAACCCCACGCGTCCGTGTATCTGACAAAGTACTGATGCTACAGTAACCAAACTGGCACAAGTGATTCATTTTTGGATGCTGAGGTAAACCCATGCATCGGATGCAGCATCTGACCTACATTTTCCGCTTGAGTGACTTGGTTAAGAAGTTTGGGGTAGCTCAGTATCTGACAAAGTACTGATGCTACAGTAACCAAACTTGCACAAGTGATTCATCTTTGGATGCTGAGGTGAACCCATGCATTGGATGCAGCATCTGACCTACATTTTCCGCTTGAGTGATTTGGATAAGAAGTTTGGGGTAGCTTCATCTTTGGATGCCGAGATGGACCCATGCACCGGATGCAGCATCTGACCTACTTTTTCCACTTGAGTGATTTCGCTTTTAAAAGCCAATATTGAGCAGAGTATAAGTGCTACATGTACCAAACTTGCATATTGGATGTATCTTTGATCAAACTTTCATAAAATGACCTTGACCTACTTTTTCTGCTTGAGTGGTTTTGCCTTTAAAAGCCAATATACATGTACTAAGAAATATGTTTGAACTGAATTTTGCTGTCACGAGGTGAGCTTCGTAATCTGTGATTACCTATGTTTTACCTCGTGCACTTGCCCTATATATTTGACCTACTTTTCAACAAATCTATGATTTGCTATATCTTTTGAGTGGTAAGTGATAGGGCTTTGATATTTCACATTTGTATTCCTTATGAAAAGACCTTTCTAAACATTCCATAATTTTTAACCTAGTGATCTTGCCCTTGATATTTGACCTAATTTCAATAAAAAAAATCCGCTACGCAGGCGACACAAGCATTCCTTGGATTGCTTTTTTTTCATACATGCATATTTCAGAACAATTTCCCTATTTAATGATTATTTTCTCTGTCTTATTTCTGTATCTATGGTAAACATAGTCGCCATATATCTTGTGTTACAGATTTGATTGGTTCAATACCTCCTTGCCCCTTTAGTAGGGGTAACTACAGGAAATAAAAAGGTGCACACTAAAAATTTTGACTGACTTGAAATGCCCGGAAGTCTGTAAAATTTGTCTTTTTTGATTGCGAATCTTTGGCACGCATAAAAATGTAAAGAAAAAGGGGAGGGGGGGTCATGCATGTCCTTTTTTCGCAAATTTCACTTTTTTTACAGGAACTCTGCGTCCTCATCGAAAATGTTCCGAATTTTGCATATTTTCAAACCTATCTGTAGATTGCATAAAAGACAAGATCAAGTTCGAAGTTAAATTTATCACGACTATTGATTCAATATGCTAAAAATACATTTCCAAGCACCGCATTTCAGCATATTTACCGAAAATAATTTGTCCAAGTGGCTTCACTGGGTCATGAGGTTTGATACACCGTACACTGCTGTTTGGAAAATAAATTGGCTCAATTTCTGCACAACTCACTTGAATTAATATTGTCCGCTAACAACTTGTCTGTGTTAATTGGATTAACACGATTTTGACTGTACGTTACATGTATTAAGATGAAATCAATACCTTTCAAAAGCTCTCATTCATAGATTTCTGTATAATTTAATATGAATAAAGGCAAAACCGAAAAGTCTTTGTTTTTTATGCTTCCGGAATCAAAGATACGGGGGCATATAGTTTTTGGCCTGTCCGTCTGTCTGTTTGTCCGAAAAACTTTACATTGGGCATAACTTTTGATAGGAAGATGATAGAGCTTTCATATTTCACATGTGTATTCCTTGTGACAATACCTTTCCATTGATACCAAAATTTTTGACCTCGTGACCTTGACCTTGACCTTTGACCTACTTTTCAAAAACTTTAACATTGGGCATAACTTTTGAATGGTTAGTGATAGGGCTTCATATTGTACATGTGTATTCTTTGTGACAAGATCTTTCCATTGATACCAACATTACTCTGACCCTGACCTCTCACATACTTAACAGAAAATGGTGTTTATACCAACAAAGATGCCACCGCGGGGCATTCGTGTTTCACAAACACAGGCTTTATTATTTTCTGGCATACTAGCTATTAATAATGAAAGGTTTGGTGTTCAATTTTAAATAAACTTAATTTATGAAATCATTTCATTGTTTTATTCTGTTTCTGTTGCACATTAATGTGGAATTTTACACACCGGGTAAACGGATTTTACGAACCGGGCAGGATTTTACGAATCGGGCAAATTCGTTCTTAATGATAAAGGGGTGCCGTCAAAAGTACTAGTATATCTCTTTTCTTACACAGCTTGTATCAATGCGAAGACTAGATTCTTCGAGTACTCATACTTCTTTATAATGTGTCCAGTGTTCCCGCTAGGTCAAAATAGAAGGGCGCCGCGCCCTTGATGCCCTCCCTTGCGCCCTTGATGCCCTCCCTTGCGCCCTTGATGCCCTTTTGTTGCGCCATTGATGCCCTCCCGTTTTCCTCTTGTTGCCCTTCTCGATCCGCCCTTCAAGTTTCGATTATGTTGTCCGTTTGCGGTAATTAATGCATTACCGTCTTAAATATGTACTTTGCTTAATTGAATTGTTTGTACCCCTTTACGATTTAGCCCCTTTACGATTAGCACAAACGACTGCCTAAATAAGACGTTTTGATGAAATACGCAGGTATACTTGTACAACTGGAAGATAGGTTTTATTGATCGCGCGCGAGATATATTTCTGAAAAAAATTCACTTCATATTTTGACGTTTTTTAAAGTTGACCGCACAGTGCACAACAACTACCGGTAACAGCATGACTTCCAGAAAACGTTAGCAAAGACTGAGAATGAAAAGTCAAAAATTGTAAAGCAATCTATAACTTCATTGTTAAAATGCGCCAATATAGCCTCGAGTCGTTAACAACGGCTCCAACATATAAACACATGAATCCGTCTTGATGAATTTATACTGTTTAATTTCTGATGTTAATGATGACATTTTACACGTACATTGTATCTATGCTTTCCGTCTCAAAACTTAAGTTCCCAAGCTAAGACGGACACCTATTATATACGAGTATTCGCGTGGGTCCGTTTAGAAATCGACGATAAGATTATCTATCATCTATTTTTATTCACTTAATATTTAATGCACCCAAAGTCTTTTTGACCGCGGAAATTGCTCTCACAAAACACGTACCGACGTAATTCACGGCCTATCAGCGTCAATACTTTCAAAGACATTCAATATACAAAATAATCATGACCATAAACAGATAAGTACGCGAAATAAATTAAGAATATACATAGACGAATATACATTGTTACGCAGATGACTACCGCAATCTCCAAAAATCTGGTAACACAAAAGAGGAATTTTATAAAACGGAAAACCAAGGACGCTGGTTTCGTTGTACAGTGTACAGGGGATGACAGAGTCAGTTGCATCATAACATTTATGCTTCTGTAAATGGGCACTATAGGAAAGTAGTCTCAGACAACAGTGCATAGCAAGTACATGTATTACAGACTGAAACAATAAAACTTGTGAAATTATGATTATGTTTGTACTTTAATTTGGTTAATGAAGATGCACTGCAAAAGAAATAAAGTGCCATATTTGCAAAAAAAAAAGAGCTTATACCTTATAAAATATACTCTCCTTTGACTTTTTAATGCAAAAATGTGCCCTCCCTTGCTTACCGCACGCCTATAAATGTGCCCACCCTTGCCCCCCTCACGTGCATTATGTGCCCTCTTTGGCCCATCGCACGCAGAAGTGCCCTACCTGGCGCCCTGCCCTTTTTGTTTTCTAGCTGGAACACTGGTGTCTTTTGCGTTTCTTTTTACATTTTGAAATTTTTGCGTAATGACGAGATGAAATATTTTTCCTTCTACATTTTCACATAAACATGAAATATTTCCGAGCAGGGTTCTTTTGCAATCCATATTATACATGGAATTTCAAGACGGGACATCTGTAAATCTGAATCGTAAAAATATATCATGGGCAACGAAGTATTCACGAGTTAAACGGCATTCTACAGGACAGGGGTATTCGAAAATGGATTTTACGAATGCGGGCAAGTAAGGAAAATGGATTTTACGAACGTGGGCACTGGATTTTACGAACACGCTTTACAAAACACATAATTTCCCATTTTTACTGTAGTGAAAGGGAAAATAGCATTCTAAACATGACTTACACGTATAACTTAATGCATAGGAAAAGAAGAGATCAACAGGAAATCTTTCAAAACAGCAAAGCGAAAATTTGGGTTTGAGAGTCTGATGATCATGATAATCTTTTGAAAAAAAAATGACAATATAATTTACTTTAATACTTTATATAGTATAAATATAATATCACATCGCATATTAGGAACGAATACTCTTTTATTTAAGATTGGAATAAGCGATACTATCATACATGTGCTCCTTTTGTAACACATTTCCTGAATCCATTTCACATATATTTTGTTTTTGCTCTCATTCACAACACTTTTGGCTTGATCTTAACATTTGGCTACATGATATCTGCAACATAGATAAAAACTTAGATGTAAAAAGCATATTAATGTTTGGGATAGTAAATGATAATAATAGCAATATCAACATCATAATTAATCTAGTGAAAAAGTACATTTTTAGACAAAAAACTATAATCTAAAATGCCATCCCTCTCTAGAAGGTGCAAAAAAATTGATATAATATCTTATCTTAAAATTGAAAAGTATATCTTTAAGAAAAATATGTAAATGAAATGTTTTCAGAGAAATGGGGAAAACTCTCCATACTATTAGATTAATATAAAAGTATGCAAGACGTGTGAATGGTGTATGAGTGTTAATGTCTGATGTATTGTCTATGTATTGTTTAACTGTATATAATACAAAAATACCAAAAAAAAAAAAAATAAATAAATAAAGATAATAGATAATTTTTTTTAAAAGGCAGTATTATAGTTTGTCGTGAATTATATCTGTTACATTAATGAAATAAAATGGTCTTCAATTCAAACCACCAGAAACAGATCATAAAAAATGCAAGCGATACAGAAATGCATATATATTTCAAGATGGTCGATGATGAAACTTGACGAGTCTACACTGAATAACGAATTTATCCCACCGATGGCTTTCTGTTTCTTGCCTTTTTTCGGAAGATATTATTTTCTTTTCCCGACAACGCCTGTTCCAATTTTTATTTTCGAGAATATCAAGGACTTATAAACCGTGAGAATATAAAATAGATGTTTTTTTTTATGAATATGTACGAAATACCGGGAATAGTTCTTGTGAAGGCCATGTCAGTGGAGAGGTTGGCGTAAGGGGCTTTCGCCCCTTCCACCCTCCCACCCCCAAATATTTTCAAATCGCTGGTAATATAATAATTTTCCATCCCCCCCCCCCCCCCAAAAAAAAATTGCCAAATTGCCAAATATTTTTTTCGCTCTAGAAATAAAGATTGATTCCTACCATATCTCTCATCCCTCCTAGGATTTTTGCCCGAAGGACATTGCCGCCTCTCCCATCCACACTTGAAAAGGCTATAGGAAAAATTCTCATCAGCATTTTAGCTAGAAATTTACTTAGATGTAGACTGCTGAGTAATTGTGTGTGAATTACGTTACATATGAGGGCATATGTTGATAATTCAATTTTCTGACAATGAAACACGTCGTAAGTGTTCAGTATTTTGCTTTATTTGTAACTTTAGTCATTATGGCGGTCAACGAATGCATTAAATATAGATTTTCATATATTCGTGAAGGAGAGCAGCTATGATAAATAGTAGCGTAAACCTATTCGTGCAAATTAATCACGGAGTTTAAGTTATTGATGTTTTGCAATTATGATAGTTTAATTTAAGGGAGAACAGAGTAACACAGATTCCCCATACCAGATTTTGCTTTAAGTTAATAGTGAAAACATATAAACTACAAAATCTACAATAACTCAGAGGGAATGGCTAGAAAATAAAGACATACATTGAAAGTACCTCGTAACTTAATTTTCGAATCGAGATATGCTGCCACCTTTTAAGCAAGATTTCATTTGTTTTATCTCTGATAGAATTTTATAGCAAGAAGACACGAATAGTACTTGAAAAAATTAAAATAAAATATTGCATTTAAAAGCTAAATGGTCTCAAACATTGTCATGCAATGTATTATGATTAAGAGTGTTCACATGTATTTAGCTTTTCAAATTCATTTTTACACTGACATATTTTGACAACCACAGTCCCAATTCATAAAAACTTTAACAGAAGACCCCAAAAATTATTATGTTTAGTTTCCAATTTTTAGACTTTTCATACCTGAATGTCTGAATGTGCCGTAACGTGATTCACATTTTTTAAAAAAAGTTTTATTGTCCATGAAATAATTATGTTTAACTTAACACTTCCTTGCCGATCCATTGCTCTGTAGACCTTCAAACAGGATCTGAATCTATGCTAGATCAAATTATATCACAAACTTGAATCATCTGGCACGTTTTAACATACTTGAAATAGAACATCTTACAGACAAGGAAAGCAAAGTGATTTTATACATATAGCTGCTTTATATTAGTGTATTTCTTTCTTTCTATCTTCAATATTATCTCTTGTATACATGTGTGATTCAGTATTACTCTGTGCAATCATTGTCCTCTGTAATCAATAAAGATAGTATTACCCAAAAGTGAATTACGTTACAGAGTGTGAATTACGTTATGGCAGGAATTCTCGTCTGTTTTGGAAACTTCAGCATTATCTGATTACTATTGTTCTCAGTACACATGCGTATTAGATACATTCAAATGTTGCAACTACAAACTTTATCAAATAACCTGCAAAATGAAGAATATTGTGATTAAAAAGAATGCCTACTAGCTAATCAAAGAAGTGCCTAACAGTTATGCAGTCTCAAAGTCGAGAGGGCAAGGCCAAATCGTGAGAATTTGTTAAATTGTACATATTTGACATTTTAAATGGTGTTTCTGCCCACAGATTGTTAATTATGAAGATAAATCCCATCACCTCAGGAATAGATATTTCTCTGAATTTAGTATCTACTACGTAACGTAATTCACCGATACATGATTCACGGTCATGTTTTTTATCTGTGTTTATTATCTGCCTCTCCGAACGTAAGGGAGCTTAAATTTAATGATATTGTGATTGTCTTTATATAAAGGCATAAGCACCCGATTACGACATGACCATAGAAATGCACTCTGCGATTCTTATCACAGTAAAAGCAGCGTAACGTAATTCACAAAATCAGTGAATCTTTCAGAAAATAAGAAATAAAAGGATTTTTTTCTGAAAATGAAACGAATGTAAAACATTTAATGAATAAAGCCTACGCTCACGCAGCAAGATACGCCCGTTGGGATTTTTTTCACAACACCAAAATATCTAAGTCCCATAACTCCATAAGGACAAATTGGATGAACCTAGCTTAAAATCGAAAGGCGGCTTCCTCTTCAAAGTCTGATCAAAATGTACAAATATCATGAAAATCTGTTGACACATATTAAAGTTATTGCGTTCCATGCACCTATATTTTGCCCTTAGCTTAACATGTATGTTGCATATAAACCCCCCCCCCCATTACACATAATTTCTGGATTATGTGACAAAAATTCAAGAACCCCTTATATATGTGAAAGAACATCCTTTCTACTTGAAGTATACAAAATTTCAAAACATTCAACCAGAAATAGATTTTTAAATAATTTTTAACTATTTTAGTATATTTTCACTGTATTTTAAAATGTCTAAGTCCCATAACTCTGTAACGACATATCGAATGAACCTGAAAATCGAAAGGCGGCTTCCTCTCCACAGTCCAATCAAAATGTATGAATATCATGAAAATCCGTTGACGCATATTCAAGTTATTGCGTTCCATGCGCCTATATTTTGCCCATAGCTTAACATGTATGTGCATATAACCCACCCCCCTTCCTATTACACACAATATCTCACTTATGCGACAAAAAAATTAAAAACCCGTTACATATGTCAAAGAGTATCCTTTCTACCTTAAGTATACAAAATTTCAAAATATTTCGACCAGAAATAGATTTTTAAATAATTTTTAACTATTTTAGTATATTTTCACTGTATTTTAAAATGTCTAAGTCCCATAACTCTGTAACGACATATCGAATGAACCTGAAAATCGAAAGGCGGCTTCCTCTCCACAGTCCAATCAAAATGTATGAATATCATGAAAATCCGTTGATGCATATTCAAGTTATTGCGTTCCATGCGCCTATATTTTGCCCTTAGCTTAACATGTATGTGCATATAACCCACCCCTCCCCCCTTCCTATTACACACAATATCTCGCTTATGCCACAAAAAAATTAAAAAACCCGTTACATATGTCAAAGAACATCCTTCCTACATGAAGTATACAAAATTTCAAAACATTTCGACCAGAAATAGATTTTTAAATAATTTTTAACTATTTTAGTATATTTTCACTGTATTTTAAAAATCTAAGTCCCATAACTCTGTAACCACATATCGAATAAACCTGAAAATCGAAAGGCAGCTTCCTCTCCACAGTCCAATCATAATGTATGAATATCATGAAAATCCCTTGACGCATATTCAAGTTATCGCGTTCCATGCGCCTATATTTTGCCCTTAGCTTAAAATGTATGTGCATATAACCCACCCCCCCTTCCCATTACACACAATATCTCGATTATGTGACAAAAAAATTAAAAACCCGTTACATATGTCAAAGAACATCCTTTCTACTTGAAGTATACAAAATTTCAAAACATTTCGACCAGAAATAGATTTTTAAATAATTTTTAAATATTTTAGTATATTTTCATTTTATTTTAAAAATCTAAGTCCCATAACTCTGTAACGACAAATCGGATGAACCTGAAAATCGAAAGGCGGCTTCCTCTCCACAGTCTGATCACTATGTATAAATTTCATAAAAATCCGTTGACGCGTATTCAAGTTATTGCGTTCCATAGGCGGACGGACAGACGGACAGACGGACGGACGGACGGACAGACGGACAGACTTCGCCATACCATAATACGTCCCGTCAAATGACGGGCGTATAAAAACTATTTAAGTTTGCAAATAAAACACAAACACTCAAATACACATTTTTTATATTTGAGTGTTTGTGTTTTTATTTGTTATCATCCCTTCCCTCTGGAAGAAATATTTCAATCTATAAAAGTTTGGTCTATTATAGGTTAGAAAAGTAATGTTATGATATTATATAATTCTAATTTTAACTCATCCTAGATCTTTAAAGATTTTGTAACGTAATTCACCGTAAAGCTTGTGACAATCGAGTTTAGTATAATTCAGAGTAAAATACTACAAAGCGTATGAAATGATCTAGATTTTTTAAAATACTGATATTACTTTTATTAAAACATGTGCTAAATATTTCGAATTTAATACATTTTCGCGTCACAGATTACCCATTTTATCATACAACTCAGTTTGTGACGTGTATTTTTTGTCAAATACAGAAAAATCCACACATATCGAGTTCAAAGGTACATGTAATCATGAGGCATATGGAGGAATAGCAACTAATGCACGTAAAATGTAAAAGCAAAAAAATCTGTCAATGATTCAATGTTTCTTTCTAAAATGTATTGTGACACAGTTTTGCGTATCGGCGCAAATTAACTGATTTTGAATGACTTGTACGACACCAGAACGCCACTTGGAGTAAAAAAGAAAAGTTATATTATTGATACACACTTGGTTAAAATGACATTCTGAATCTCGTGTGTGTGTGTGTGTGTGTGTGAGGGTGTGTGTGTGTGTGTGTGTGAGGGTGTGTGTGTGTGTGTGTGTGTGTGTGGGAGGGGGGGGGGGCGGGGGCGTTCAATGTTGAAAATAAAAATTAAATTTCCAATTGAGATCCAACCTGACAGCATAACTTAAGTTATTATTATCATCAGCTACTGTCGAAATATTCCCGAATTTTGAAATAATCCTTTTCAAGATCCTTCAACAAAACAACCAAGAGGGTTTCGGTCTAGCCAGACACTTCTGCTTTAAAATATTGATGACTTAGATATTAAATCTGTCAACACGTGACTCTACGAAGGGAAATTTTATAAGATTTTTCTCTTTTACGAATTGCTCCAGAGTCTTATGAAAATTGATATTTTACACCAGGCGAGTTCTATAGTACATGTAGTAGGGAGAAAAATCTCAAGTCATGTTAGAATTGAAAATATACCCTGATGTCTGTGATGATGATGATGAAAATGTTGAACGTTTACGATAGACGGACGGACGGTCGGACACGGACGGGGCGTTATGACAATAGCTCACTTGAGCTTCGCTCAGGTGAGCTTAAAGTTAGTAATTTCACATAGTATTTCATATAAAGAATAAGTGTCTTAATTTGTGTTTTGTTACGGGTATGCAACACACAGCAAGTGCATTTATCGTACATGTAATGCGCATGTTCCTTTAGATATTATGCATTGTGACGTCACGAGTGTTAACATAAGAAATGCAGTTACATTTGTTGAGCATATACTTGTTTTAGAACAATATTTAGAATTGAACAATGATGCGTAAGATATAATACTATATAAATTTACAGTATACAAAATTCAACTCTTCAGTGAAAAGGATAAAAATAAAATTTTCTAACAAGGAGCAACTCCTCCCCGAATATAAATTTGACCGTTACTACATGTACATGTATTAAAAATACGAACGTATTCCTTGATGCATAAAAACGGCTACTAAGCTATTATACATGCAACTTACGGAGTGATATTTCAAAATAGGCTTTACATTCAAATAATACTTTTACTGGGTACTGAAATTCGTCCGCGATGGAATGTCAGCGTTCTGTACCAAATTGTATATTTCTATATAGGTATGAAACATAATATACATATTATACATTATATAGTTTGTCTAAGATTCAAAGAGAGTAAATAAAGTTATTTGTTAAGTTTTAATTTATAAATTAAAACGCATAGGAACCATTATGTATCAAATCAATTGAGTTATACAGATTGTGTTCGTAAAATCCAATGTTTGACAAGTGCCCGTGTTCGTAAAATCCAATGCCCGGGTTCGTAAAATCCTTTTCATTGTACCCCATCACACTTGCTAATTAATTATCTGCATGATCCTGATAAACAGAACAATCCATCAGTTCGAAATATATCTATAAATATTTTTTCTAGATTGTGAACCGTAGAAATCACGAGGCATCATTTTGATTCAAAAGAAAATCGCATTTTTGTGATGAAAGATAAGCGAAAAAAAAGAAATTCTGGTTAAAAATCGAAGATGTGCGATAATATCAAGCCATGGATACTTCAACTGATAATAGAAATATGGATAGATCATTTATCTTGGTAGGCATTGCCTCAATTGCTTACTTTTGCCCTTTAATACTATCTCCCCAACAGCTTCAACTTCGCGTATCTCATCGCCTTTGCTACTTTATCTGCCCGATTCGTAAAATCCTTGCCCGATTCGTAAAATCCTGCCCGGTTCGTAAAATCCGTTTACCCGGTGTGTTTTACAAAATGATTTTATTTTTGATGTTGCATAATCGAACTATACTAGCTGGGCATATGACTTTGGATCGCATAATCCATCTTTTCAAATCAGTAAAAAAGTTGTTGTTTTGAAATGTGACTATTTTCTCTTGTTTGTACTTTTAAAGGTTGTCTGAAAAAAAAACTTGTCTGCATCCGGCAAAAATCTTGTTAGAAAGGTTGTGGGCTAAAATCCTGGCACTGGCACTATCAGTATTCAATGTCAGTATGTCAATTAGAGCGTGCATGGGTATCAGGTGAGAGTTGTGCCCCCTTGGGCTCTTGTTTCGAAGTGCAAGGGGCATAACTCTGTCAAAATCTTTTCGATCGGACCTTAATACGAACTTGACCTGGATTTTCATTTGATGTGTCTGTATACAAAATTTCATTTCAATATGTAACTCCATTCAAGAGATATTGAACGGAAACCCTGAAATTTTGGTATTTTTCGAAATGCAAGGGGCATAACTCTGTCAAAATTTTTTCGATCAGACCCAAATATGAACTTGACCTAGATTTTTGTTTGATGTGTCTGTATACAAAATTTCATTTCAATATGTGAATCCACTCAAGAGATATTGAACAGAAACCCTGAAATTTTGGTATTTTTCGAAGTGCAAGGTGCATAACTCTGTCAAAATTTTTTCGATCGGACCTTAATATAAACTTGACCTGGATTTTCATTTGATGTGTCTGTATACAAAATTTCATTTCAATATGTAACTCCATTCAAGAGATATTGAACGGAAACCCTGAAATTTTGGTATTTTTCGAAATGCAAGGGGCATAACTCTGTCAAAATTTTGTTGATCGGACCCAAATATGAACTTGACCTAGATTTTCATTTGATGTGTCTGTATACAAAATTTCATTTCAATATGTAACTCCATTCAAGAGATATTGAACGGAAACCCTGAAATTTTGGTATTTTTCGAAATGCAAGGGGCATAACTCTGTCAAAATTTTTTCGATCAGACCCAAATATGAACTTGACCTAGATTTTTGTTTGATGTGTCTGTATACCAAATTTCATTTCAATATGTGAATTCATTCCAGAGATATTGAACGGAAACTGATGTCGCGGACCGACAGACCGACCGACCGACCGACCGACAGCGGCAAACCTATATGTCCCCTCTTCTTCGAAGGGGGGCATAAAAATCAACTTATTTACAGGAGAAAGCCATAAATTTTAATGTACCATTATTTTGACTGATGGTTCAAAGACAGTTTTCTATGAAGGAAAACGGGGGGGGGGGGGGGGGGGGGGGGAGGGGGGGGAGTGGGCAGCATAAGATTTTAAGGGGGGGGGGCAGGACAGACGACTTCTTTGCCTTGCATGAATAATAAGAGCACTCTTGATGAAAAAAAAAACAAAAAATAAAAACCCTACCTACCTTGCCACTTTTTTAGACCCAATTATCTGAGAAACATAGAATTTATTTTACATGGTCTAATATAAAGCTTTGCAATATTTAATCCAAAATTCATTTTTTCTCATTTAATCATGAAATCATCTCTGGACATTGTTGATAATTTTGTTAGTTTTTGACAAAGATTCATCCACACGATTCCTAATAATTGACTATCAAGTACAGTCAATTGGCTCAAAATCGCAAATTTTTGAGCGACAGTGACATCTTTATTCCAGTTTCCCGCCTTTGTTTAAAACACAATTAATCTCATCTTTGCCATATGAAAGTGCAATAAAATACAGCCGACACTCGTTATCTCAACCTCGGTTATCTCGAAATTCCGTTTATCTCGAAGTCGAGCGGCGGTCCCATCCTTTTTCCTTCATATTCTAACCAATTTGACTTTGGATAACTCGAAATCGGTTATCTCGAAAGTCATTTTCTTTGTGTATTTTATACTGGTTAAGTCGAAGTCCTAATGTTTGTATAAACAAACCAATTTACATGCCAAACAAAAGTGAAATCGCACGGTAAACAAACAATTATAGGTACCGGTAACACAGGTTGACTGATTCGCTGTTGTTTGATCGACCGTGACATCAAAATTAATTAAGGGGGATAACAGTTAATTAGATAATATCATTGAGGAAACAATGATATGTGCATGTTTCATTCGTCAAAATTGCATTGTTTGTTACATTGAAATTCTTATGAGAAGCGATGGCTAAAAAAAAATAAACAAACCAATACAACCCCCCCCCTCCAAAAAAAAAAGATTGCAAGATTTATTGTTGTACTTTGATGACACATAGATCTAAAACTCTTGAAGGTAAACGGCTTATGACAGATTGATATGACAACCAAACTTGTATTGTATCAGGGCCGATACGATCGGCGCGGAAGGGGGGGGGTCACGCAACGAATAAAAATACCTGACGTTCTCAATGCGCCTCTTTGTAAAACTTTCAGTATTAAGAATACGTTTATGGCACTTCTAGAATCTATTCTACGTTGTGAAGTAAACATTACATTGTCAGCACGAGTAGCCTTTTAAACTCCGATATCTATTGTATAAAATACAATAGCAAATGATTCTTTTAGCCTTATAGATGGTACAATACATTCGAAAATATACCGTAAATCCGACTGACGTTTATCTCGAACTCCGCTTATGTCGAAGTATTTTCCGTGGGCCCATCGACTTCGAGATGACGAGTGTCAGCTGTATGATGATTTTGGAAGTTAAATTAAAATTAATTTCCAATAACTTAACGAGAACCGGAATGACACTTTCCATATTATGACGTCATTATGAAAATCCCGAAAACGTTGATTTATGCATATTTCAAAGTCTCATAGAAAATGTTCCTGTGGAGAAAATCAAATGTAACTTTGCATAACCAAGGACAGATAAGAAATATATAATTTCAGAAATTTTGAGAAAAATTGAATTTGGCGTCCAAGTGTTCAATACAGACGGACAAGTGCATCACCATATACCCCTACCATAATATGGCGGGGGTATAAATATCAAATATATAAACAATAAATAAAATTATTTAATAATATATCAATAAATATTAATATAATAAATATCAAATCCCTATCACTGACCATTCAAAAGTTATGCCCAATGTTAGTTTTTGTAAAGTAGGTCAAAGGTCAAAGTCAATGTCAAAATCTTAAGTATAAATGATAAGGTCTTAAAATAACTAATACACATGTGAAATATGAAAGCCCTATCACTTACTATTCAAAAGTTATACCCAATGTTAAAGTGTTTGAAAATTGGGTCAAAGGTCAAGGTCATGAGGTCAAAATCTTTGGTGTCATAGAAAGGTCTGAAAATAACCAATACGCATGTGAAATATGAAATTCCTATCACTTATCACTCAAAAGTTTTTGAGAAGCGATTCAAAGGCCAAGGTCAAGGTCACGAGGTCAAAAATTTTGGTATCAATGGAAAGATCTTGTCACAAGGAATACACATGTGAAATATGAAAGCCTTGTCACTTACTATTCAAAAGTAATGCCCAATGTTAAAGATTTTGAAAATTAAGTCATAGGTCAAGGTCATGAGGTAAAATGGAAAAGTCGTGTCACAAGGAATGGCATGTATATATGAAAGCCCTATCACTAAACATTCAAAAGTTATGCCCAATGTTAAAGTTTGTTAAAAGTAGGTCAAAGGTCAAGGTCACAAGGTCAAAAATGTTGGTATCAATGGAAAGGTCTTGTCACAAGGAATACACATGTGAAATATGAAAGCCCTATCACTTACCATTCAAAAGTTATGCCCAATGTTTAAGTTTTTGAGAAGTAGGTCAAAGGTCAAAGTCACGAGGTCAAAAATTTTGTTATTAATGGAAAAGTTTTGTCACAAGGAATACATATGTTAAATATGAAAGCCATATCACTTACCATTCAAAAGATATGCCAAATGTTAAAGTTTTTCAGACATACAGGCCAAAAACTATATGCCCCCGAATCTTTGATTCTGGGGGCATAATTAATGTTGATATCGACCAATTTTTTTTTTTGGAAAGATATAAATACTTGTTTAAAATCTCCAATCGGACTACCAATTTTAGCGTGCACCAACTTTGGGAACTATCTGAAATTGACCTTCCGACTGCGGGGAAAAAAGCAAAGTTTCGTGTCGTCACAATGTTTTTACCTCCGACAAACAAGCTTCGAACCTTGGTCAAACATCGAAATTGCATTGTGACGTCATGGAATTTCTCAAAATTTTTCCCGCGTTTGGAAGGGTCAATTTCAAAATGAAACTGACATGTGATCAAATTATGAGTTTTACCTTCAAGAAATACAGTCTGACAGTATAATATATAGATTACACTTCTTCATTTTACTTTGTACCTTGTTATTCTGACTAAATGACTTGTTTTCTGATTTTATGACTTGTTATTCTGACTTTATAATTCATGTATCAAATTAATGGTCATTGTAGTTTCTTTAGATATGCCAAATGTAACATTACCTTTGTACCAACACATATGATACCAGCAACACGAGGCCAGAAACAAGAGTCCTGTGCTTCAATCAGTAGTTCTATTCCATGTTGTCCAAGAACTCGGCTTGAGAGATTCTCAAAGCAAAATGTATCCTCACTGAAATCCCCTCTGAATGCATCATCCTTTTTAACCTTTTGAGTAGAAGAAATATGATCAAGCTATTCATTAAACAATTCATGCGAACGATTCTTATACAACGATATAAAGAATAAAGCCTGCGTTTGTGAAACACAAATGCCCTCAGTATCATTTTTGTTGGTATAAACACCAACAAAATCTTTAACTAGGTCAAAGTCCAAGGTCAAGGTCACTAGGTCCAATGTTGCGGCATAAATTGAAAGGTCTTGTCATGGGAAACCTATATGTATAATATAAGGTTTCTACTGCATACAGTTCCTTAGATTTTGCTTAAACCAGGAACTTTAACCAAAATCTTTAACTAGGTCAAAGTCCAAGGTCAAGGTCACTAGGTCAAACGTTATGGCATAAATTGAAAGGTCTTGTCATGGGAAACCTATATGTATAATATAAGGTTTCTACTGCATACAGTTCCTTAGATTTTGCTTAAACCAGGAACTTTAACCAAAATCTTTAACTAGGTCAAAGTCCAAGGTCAAGGTCACTAGGTCAAACGTTACAGCATAAATTGAAAGGTCTTGTCATGGGCAACCTTCATGTATAATATAAAGTTTCTACTGCATATAGTTCCTTAGATTTTGCCTCAACCAGAAACTTTAACCAAAATGTTGACGGCAGACGGACAGACGGCCGGACGGACAGACAGACGGACAAACGGACGGACATCGTCAATCTATAGACCGGAATTGCTTTGCAATCCGGCCAATCAATCTATAGACCGGAATTGCTTTGCAATCCGGCCAAAAACCCGTTACATATGTCAAAGAACATCCTTCCTACATGAAGTATACAAAATTTCAAAACATTTCGACCAGAAATAGATTTTTAAATAATTTTTAAATATTTTAGTATATTTTCACTGTATTTTAAAAATCTAAGTCCCATAACTCTGTAACGACAAATCGAATAAACCTGAAAATCGAAAGGCGGCTTCCTCTCCACAGTCCAATCATAATATATGAATATCATGAAAATCTGTTGACGCATACTCAAGTTATCGCGTTCCATGCGCCTATATTTTGCCCTTAGCTTAAAATGTATGTGCATATAACCCAACCCCCCTTCCTATTACACACAATATCTCGGTTATGCGACAAAAAAATTAAAAACCCGTTACATATGTCAAAGAACATCCTTTCTACTTGAAGTATACCAAATTTCAAAACATTTCGACCAGAAATAGATTTTTAAATAATTTTTAAATAATTTAGTATATTTTCACTGTATTTTAAAAATCTAAGTCCCATAACTCTGTAACGACAAATCGGATGAACCTGAAAATCGAAAGGCGGCTTCCTCTCCACAGTCTGATCACTATGTATAAATTTCATAAAAATCCGTTGACGCGTATTCAAGTTATTGCGTTCCATAGGCGGACGGACAGACGGACGGACTTCGCCATACCATAATACGTCCCGTCAAATGACGGGCGTATAAAAATTGACCGTGGCCAAATCAGCTTAGAGATTATGCGAAACTGTTTATTGAAACCTAAAAGACATTTTAATCATCCCATCATAATTTTTTTCCTTAAAATATGGAAAGTATATGCCGTTCGGAAGAATTTGATATATCGCAAGTTGTCGTAATGCGCATACTTATTTATCGGTATGCCGCATATAGATTCCCGCGACCCACTCCGAAATGCCCATTTTTGCCTTTCACACGTGCACACGAGACGGTTGATGTTTACTGCATCCTAAAGTATCCTTTTTAAATAATCTCTAACTTTTTAAAACATTATGAAAAAACTGTAAAAAATAAATATGATGAATAATGAGGTCCAGGGTTATGGGGCCACACGATGGGAGTTGAGAAAACTGTGAATATATATTTATCTTCACTCTATTTATACATTTTGGGGCCCGGGGATGTCAATCTTTCACTTTCACTTTCAGATGAAAACCCTGCGATCACTACGCGAAACTTGCCTAAAAATATAGTATTCATACATATACTTTGTTTTGGTAAGCGTAGTAGCAGCTGCGATATCTTTTGCCATCCAAAAATTATTTGTGACGTCACTTTTCGATTCGCGAACAAGCCTATAGGAGAAAATGACCACACCCATTTTCGAAGACCCTGGGGGTCAGAGGCTTAAACAAAATATCAGTTTCACAACTGGACCAGAGACTGATTATATTGCAAAAACAATTATTTCTGTATCAATTATTCTCTCTGAGAATTGGTGTTCACTAGATAACATAGACTTATATAGGAAAAAATGACCACACCCATTTTTGAAGACCCTGGGGGTCAGAGGCTCAAACAAAATATCAGGTGCACAACAAGACCATGGATCAAACTAAATGCAAAAAGAATTAGCTTTCTATCATTCATGGTTTCAGAGGAGTTGCGCTCACAAAAAATGTTAACAGACAGACAGACAGACGGACGGACGGACGCCGGACAACATGGTATCGCATAAGCTCGACTGGTCTTTGACCAGTAAAGCTAATAAAGCCTACGCTTACGCAGCAAGATACGCCCGTTGGGATTTTTTCACAACACCAAAATATCTAATAAATTGGTTTTTATTCGTCAGGTACCAATTTTCGTCATTTTTGTCAGTGCCTCCCTTGACGAAATTACGTACCGACGAATATAAATATTCCTGACAAAATATAGTGTAGAAAGGCAAAATTGAATCTTAAATAGTTATTACGACAGGCAAATGATAAATCAATGAAAACTGAATATGCACAAAAGTCGCATATTATGTACCAAATTACCAATTACCAAATGATATGTTTTCACAACAAGCTAAGTGGTATACATGTCTCTAATTGTTTGCTAATGATTGTTAAACAAACAATGAAAACAAACGCATACGGCCTATCTGAATGTTAAGTTGGAATTTGAAAACAAGAATTTACATTTTAGGGACCCATGAATGACGAATTTATGTACTGATGAAATTGTCATTTTGAACGAATTGACGAAAATTGGTTCTGACGAAAATAAAGCAATTTACAGTATTCAAGTTATAGCATTCCATGCACCTATATTTTGCCCTTAGCTTAACATATATGTGCATATAAACCCCCCCCCCCCCCCATTACACATAAATTCTGGATAATGTGACAAAACTTTTAAGAACCCGTTACATATTTCAAAGAACATTCTTTCTACTTGGAAGTATACAAAATTTTGACCAGAAATAGATTTTTAAAGAATTTTTGACTATTTTAGTATATTTTTACATTGTATCTAAAATATCTAAGTCCCATAACTCCCTAACGACAAATCGGATGAATCTGAAAATCGAAAGGCGGCTTCTTCTTTAAAGTCTGATCACAATGTAGAAATATTATGTAAATCCGTTGACGCATATTCAAGTTATTGCGTTCCATGCGCCTATATTTTGCCCTTTGCTTATCATGTATGTGCATATAACCCCCCCCCCCCCCCTCCCATATCAAAGATCTCGGTTTTGCGACAAAAAAATTAATAAAGCCTACGCTCACGCAGCAAGATACGCCCGTTGGGATTTTTTTCACAACACCAAAATATCTAAGTCCCATAACTCCATAAGGACAAATTGGATGAACCTAGCTTAAAATTGAAAGGCGGCTTCCTCTTCAAAGTCTGATCAAAATGTACAAATATCATGAAAATCTGTTGACACATATTAAAGTTATTGCGTTCCATGCACCTATATTTTGCCCTTAGCTTAACATGTATGTGCATATAACCCCCCCCCCCCCCCCCCATTACACATAATTTCTGGATTATGTGACAAAAAATTCAAGAACCCCTTAATATGTGAAAGAACATCCTTTCTACTTGAAGTATACAAAATTTCAAAACATTTCAACCAGAAATAGATTTTTAAATAATTTTTAACTATTTTAGTATATTTTCACTGTATTTTAAAATATCCAAGTCCCATAACTCTGTAACGACATATCGAATGAACCTGAAAATCAAAAGGCGGCTTCCTCTCCACAGTCCAATCAAAATGTATGAATATCATGAAAATCCATTGACGCATATTCAAGTTATTGCGTTCCATGCGCCTATATTTTTCCCATAGCTTAACATGTATGTGCATATAACCCCCCCCCCCCCTTCCTATTACACACAATATCTCGCTTATGCGACCAAAAAATTAAAAACCCGTTACATATGTCAAAGAGCATCCTTTCTACCTTAAGTATACAAAATTTCAAAACATTTCGACCAGAAATAGATTTTTAAATAATTTTTAACTATTTTAGTATATTTTCACTGTATTTTAAAATGTCTAAGTCCCATAACTCTGTAACGACATATCAAATGAACCTGAAAATCGAAAGGCGGCTTCCTCTCCACAGTCTAATCAAAATGTATGAATATCATGAAAATCTGTTGACGCATATTCAAGTTATTGCGTTCCATGCGCCTATATTTTGCCCTTAGCTTAACATGTATGTGCATATAACCACCCCTTCCTATTACACACAATATCTCGGTTATGCGTCAAAAAAATTAAAAACCCGTTACATATGTCAAAGAACATCCTTCCTACATGAAGTATACAAAATTTCAAAACATTTCGACCAGAAAAAGATTTTTAAATAATTTTTAAATATTTTAGTATATTTTCACTGTATTTTAAAAATCTAAGTCCCATAACTCTGTAACGACATATCGAATAAACCTGAAAATCAAAAGGCGGCTTCCTCTCTACAGTCCAATCATAATGTATGAATATCATGAAAATCTGTTGACGCATACTCAAGTTATCGCGTTCCATGCGCCTATATTTTGCCCTTAGCTTAAAATGTATGTGCATATAACCCACCCCCCCTTCCCATTACACACAATATCTCGGTTATGCGACAAAAAAATTAAAAACCCGTTACATATGTCAAAGAACATCCTTTCTTCTTGAAGTATACCAAATTTCAAAACATTTCGACCAGAAATAGATTTTTAAATAATTTTTAAATATTTTAGTATATTTTCACTGTATTTTAAAAATCTAAGTCCCATAACTCTGTAACGACAAATCGGATGAACCTGAAAATCGAAAGGCTGCTTCCTCTCCACAGTCTGATCACTATGTATAAATTTCATAAAAATCCTTTGACGCGTATTCAAGTTATTGCGTTCCATAGGCGGACGGACAGACGGACGGACGGACGGACAGACGGACGGACAGACGGACGGACTTCGCCATACCATAATACGTCCCGTCAAATGACGGGCGTATAAAAACCCGTTACATATGTCAAAGAACATCCTGTCTACTTGAAATATACAAAATTTCAAAACATTTTGACCAGAAATAGATTTTTAAATAATTTTTAATTATTTTAGTATATTTTCACTGTATTTTAAAAATCTAAGTCCCATTACTCTGTAACGACAAATGGGATGAACCTGAAAATCGAATGGCCGCTTCCTCTCCACAGTCCAATCATAATGTATGAATATCATGAAAATCTGTTGACCCATATTCAAGTTATTGCGTTCCATGTGCCTATATTTTGCACTTAGCTTAACATGTATGTGCATATAACCCACCCCCCCCCCCCCTTCCCATTACACACAATATCTCGGTTATGTGACAAAAAAATGAATGAAGCCTACGCTCTCGCAGCAAGATACGCCCATTGGGATTTTTTTCACAACACCAAAATATCTAAGTCCCATAACTCCATAAGGACAAATAGGATGAACCTGAAAATCGAAAGGTGGCTTCCTCTTCAAAGTCTGATCACAATGTACAAATATCATGAAAATCTGTTGACGCATATTCAAGTTATTGCGTTCCATAGGCGGACGGACAGACAGACGGACGGACAGACTTCGCCATACCATAATGCGACCTGTCAAATGACGGGCGTATAATAATATCCACGTAGTTTACACCTATAGTATTAGACAGTCCTTTAGAGGATCGAAGGTTAGTTTTGACCGACCAAAAACCTGTTACCCGCTCATAGACTCTCCTCAGCGATTGATTATTTACTATTTATTTATCTATTTATTTTTAGCTCGCCTCACGAAGTGAGAAGAAACTTACACTATCATCCTGTCGTCAGCATTTACGTCTATTATAAGTGCTAGGAAGTTCAAACTTGCACACATGATGCGTCTTTAAGAGTAGTTCACAGTAGGACAGGTTTTCAAATTCAAAACTGTGTAATCTTTGACTCCTTTCTGTTTGCTTCAATGATAGAATGCTGCCATGAGGTGAGCTTTGTAATCTTTGATTACACTATGTTTTGTTTTTTTTTTTTTGTGTGTAATACGTATCGGTACCTGCACATTGTATTGGGGTTAAAATTTAATTCGCATACATCAGTACAAAATTTGTTTAACTTGGCACCCGATTTTTTTTAATGGCCACGATTTTGCGAGTTCATTAAAATTAAAGGCTGAAATCCAATTTGTTGTTTTACCGGTGGGTAAGCCATCAAGAGTATATGGGGCATTGGGCGGTTCTTATCTCACAGCGTCGATAAAAATAGCAAACAGCGTGCTGCGGCAGAGCGAAGCACATGTATTGTAGCAGACGAATCTTTTACTCAAAATTCACGATTTACTGATGAAAG
The DNA here is from genome assembly GCA_033119305.1 of Pinctada imbricata. Classification (NCBI taxonomy): domain Eukaryota; kingdom Metazoa; phylum Mollusca; class Bivalvia; order Pterioida; family Pteriidae; genus Pinctada; species Pinctada imbricata. The sequence goes on from VSWD01000013.1 coordinate 61,282,030, forward strand.
TCTTGAGTCAGAGTACGATATATTAAAAGTATAATTCTATAAAACTCGAAGTCGTCTTATAAATGTCATTTGTATGATTTTATGTCTAGAAAGACAGGTTTGATCAGTTTTACACATACACACATGACTTACATGTACATGACATATCTATAATGGAAGCTGGAAATTAGGATTGCATAGGAGAGGCTGCAAAGGGTCATTTTGTCGAGAATATCACTAAGATAACAAAATAAAATTCATTTTTTCCATTTTGTTTTAACATGTTTTGGAATTGTATATCTACACTTTCATTAGAAAAAAAATTACAAGGAGTATTGTAACATTTAACAAATCTGTCCGTCCCTAAGTAAACCTCTCGTTTTTGGCGGGTACTTTTGCGCGGATCTGCATAAATAAGAGTAGACAATGGCCGGCGCTATACACTGTGTTTCTCCCAAGAGAAGATTGTGGAAATCTGGTTTAATAAAGTAAAAACATAGGTAATCACAGATTACGAAGCTCACCTCGTGACAGCAAAATTCAATTCAAACATATTTCTTAGTACATGTATATTGGCTTTTAAAGGCAAAACCACTCAAGCAGAAAAAGTAGGTCAAGGTCATTTTATGAAAGTTTGATCAAAGATCCATCCAATATGCAAGTTTGGTACATGAATCACTTATACTTTGCTCAATATTGGCTTTATAGAGCAAAATCACTCAAGCGGAAAAAGTAGGTCAAGGTCATTTTATGAAAGATTGATCAAAGATACATCTAATATGCAAGTTTGGTACATGAATCACTTATACTTTGCTCAATATTGGCTTTTACAGGCAAAATCACTCAAGCGGAAAAAGTAGGTCGAGGTCATTTTATGAAAGTTTGATCAAAGATACATCTAATATGCAAGTTTGGAACATCTAGCACTTATACTTTGCTCAATATTGGCTTTTAAAGGCAAAATCACTCAAGCGGAAAAAGTAGGTCAAGGTCATTTTATGAAAGATTGATCAAAGATACATCCAATATGCAAGTTTGGTACATGTATCACTTATACTTTGCTCAATATTGGCTTTTAAAGGCAAAATCACTCAAGCGGAAAAAGTAGGTCGAGGTCATTTCATGAAAGTTTGATCAAAGATACATCTAATATGCAAGTTTGGAACATCTAGCACTTATACTTTGCTCAATATTGGCTTTTAAAGGCAAAATCACTCAAGCGGAAAAAGTAGGTCAAGGTCATTTTATGAAAGTTTGATCAAAGATACATCCAATATGCAAGTTTGGTACATCTAGCACTTATACTTTGCTCAATATTGGCTTTTAAAAGCGAAATCACTCAAGTGGAAAAAGTAGGTCAGATGCTGCATCCGATGCATGGGTCCATCACGGCATCCAAAGATGAATCACTTGTGCAAGTTTGGTTACTGTAGCATTAGTACTTTGTCAGATACTGAGCTACCCCAAACTTCTTAACCAAATCACTCAAGCGGAAAATGTAGGTCAGATGCTGCATCCGATGCATGGGTTCACCTCAGCATCCAAAGATGAATCACTTGTGCAAGTTTGGTAACTGTAGCATCAGTACTTTGTCAGATACTGAGTTAACCAAGTCACTCAAGCGTAAAATGTAGGTCAGATGCTGCATACGATGCATGGGTTCACCTCAGCATCCAAAGATGAATCACTTGTGCCAGTTTGGTTACTGTAGCATTAGTACTTTGTCAGATACTGAGCTACCCCAAACTTCTTAACCAAGTCACTCAAGCAGAAAATATAGGTCAGATGCTGCATCCGATGCATGGGTTCACCTCAGCATCCAAAGATGAATCACTTGTGCCAGTTTGGTAACTGTAGCATCAGTACTTTGTCAGATACTGAGCTACCCCAAACTTCTTAACCAAGTCACTCAAGCGGAAAATGTAGGTCAGATGCTGCATCCGATGCATGGGTTCACCTCAGCATCCAAAGATGAATCACTTGTGCCAGTTTGGTTACTGTAGCATTAGTACTTTGTCAGATACTGAGCTACCCCAAACTTCTTAACCAAGTCACTCAAGCGGAAAATGTAGGTCAGATGCTGCATACGATGCATGGGTTCACCTCAGCATCCAAAGATGAATCACTTGTGCCAGTTTGGTTACTGTAGCATTAGTACTTTGACAGATACTGAGCTACCCCAAACTTCTTAACCAAGTCACTCAAGCAGAAAATATAGGTCAGATGCTGCATCTGATGCATGGGTTCACTTCAGCATCCAAAGATGAATCACTTGTGCCAGTTTGGTTACTGTAGCATTAGTACTTTGTCAGATACTGAGCTACCCCAAACTTCTTAACCGGATGCGGACGCGGACGCGGACGCATGGGGTTATAGCATAAGCTCACTCAACTTCGTCGAGGTGAGCTAATTACACACTGTGAAAAGTGTATATAGTGGTGTCACTGAACATAAATCAGATCTATTCTTTAAAAGATAAAACTTTTCACATATTTCAGCAATGATATAAGTATGTTTACGAATGAGTTACAAGTAGCCGTGAAAATGACAGAGAAATAATTTTACTGAGAAAGTAAAGGTATATTTTTCTGCAATTAAAAAAAAAATATATGAAAATGATTTTTCGCATAAACACGACAAAGGCATATTGGATATACTTTAGTCACATTATCTGTGAAAACTTATAACATTATACAATTATGGACTTTTTACGAGGTGAATATGGTGTGATACTTTCTGAATTTGAAAATATTGACCTCGGCGATGGTGTGATATTTTCTGAATTTGAAAATATTGACCGAGGCGACCGCCTCGGTCAATATTTTCAAATTCAGAAAATATCACACCATATTCACCTCGTAAAAAGTCCACAATAGTTTTATTATATAGTGGACTTAATCAGTATTTATAGAGGTACCTTTTCGAAATGGCTGACATCGAATTTTCTTTGAAAATTTTTCAAGACGTGTTAATATCAGCATTTTCTGTCGCTGAATTATCCTGAACGTAATGGAATTCATTCAATGAGTCAAATGAAGAATATTTCAGAGTCAAAATCCGTAGATAGGCTCAAAATTCAAGAATTTGAGCTCAGCTTCCTGGTCCTTGCTGTCGTTTACGAAATGATGTTAATGACGTCACAGATATAAATTTCGTGCGTTTTCGATATTTCATGGTAAACCGGAAGCAAGAGTTTTCGCGGTAGTGATATTTTATGAAATCGCCCCTCACAGCTCAATATGATGAGACAATGACTCGCCTCGTGACATTTCTCAGCCAATGAGAGTGGGAATATAAACAGACTATATAATAAACATTATTATTAATGAGTTTTTGGATTCAATATTTTCATCAAATGGAAAAAATGTGAAGAAATGAGGTAAGAATTGTTAACGTGTGAAAACGCGCATGCTGCATGTTCAGAATCAAACGCACTATCGGTATGACTCAGCATCCGGTATAAACAATAACAAAATTATAAACACCTACCACATGTCACTCTTCTGAATTTAAATTGAAATTTGTCCTGCTTCAATCATTTGGAGTGAAAATACTCCGTTAAATCTCAATATAATTTCTACATATTACATACATAAACGATTGAACATCGTGTTCAGATGCATAACAAATTTCATATGAAAATTTTGTTTTCTTCATGAGATAATTTAAAATTTTTCTCTGCAATCTGAACGTGCCTAGAAATTTCATATTCGCCACCATTTTCCTGGTTGGCTGCTATTTATACGCCAAGCTCAGCCTTTAAGGTCGCAAAATCAAATTTTCAGTCGCAAATGCGACCAATATAGTCGCAACTTGGAGCACTGATAATGCGTCCGTTTAAGTTCATGTTTACATAAATTAAACATTCAAAGTCAAACATCATGGTATGTGTAGAAAGCTCTTGTCACAAGGAATAAACAAGAGAAATATCAAAGCCCTATCACATACTAATCAAAAGATATAGCCAATCTTAGATTTTTGAAAAGTAGATCAAATATCAAGGTCAAGGTCACAAGGTCAACCAGAAGTCTCTGACGAGAATGAAGCTCTCCTGGTTGTTTTGTCAATTTCCTTTCTTTTCAACCAAAGACCATTATAAGGAAGCAGGCGCTTTAACAAATTATAAGGAGCATTGCACAACAAAACAACATATCCATTCGACTGCAACTAGAAAATCATTCATGGAATATCACTCATGGAATTCATAATATCCCAGATAAGATATTTCAAATAAAGCCTGTGTTTGTGAAACACGAATGCCCCCGGTGGCATCTTTGTTAGTATGAACACTATTTTCTGTTAAGTACATGTATGTGAGGTCACTGGGTTAAAAGGTCAAAGGTCAAGGTCACGAGGTCAAAAATTTTGGTATCAATGGAAAGGTCTTGCCACAAGGAATACACATATGAAATATGAAAGCCCTATCACTTCCCATTCAAAAGTTATGCCCAATGTTAATGTTTTTGAAAAGTAGGTCAAAGGTCAAGGTCAAGGTCACGAGGTCAAAAATTTTGGTATCAATGTAAAGGTCTTGTCACAAGGAATACACATGTGAAATATGAAAGCCCTATCACTTCCCATTCAAAAGTTATGCCCAATGTTTAAGTTTTTGAAAAGTAGGTCAAAGGTCAAGGTAAAGGTCACGAGGTCAAAAATTTTGGTATCAGTGGAAAGGTCTTGTCACAAGGAATACACATGTGAAATATGAAAGCCCTATCACTTCCCATTCAAAAGTTATGTCCAATGTTAAAGTTTTTGAAAAGTAGGTCAAAGGTCAAGGTCAAGGTCACGAGGTCAAAAAGTTTGGTATCAATGGAAAGGTCTTGTCACAAGGAATACACATGTGAAATATGAAAGCCCTATCACTTCCCATTCAAAAGTTATGCCCAATGTTAAAGTTTTTGAAAAGTAGGTCAAAGGTCAAGGTCAAGGTCACGAGGTCAAAAATTTTGGTATCAATGGAAAGGTCTTGTCACAAGGAATACACATGTGAAATATGAAAGCCCTATCACTTCCCATTCAAAAGTTATGTCCAATGTTAAAGTTTTTCCGACAAACAGACAGACAAACAGACAAACAGACAAACAGATAAACAGACAAACAGACAAACAGACGGACAGGCCAAAAACTATATGCCCCCGAATCTTTGATTCCGGGGGCATAAAAAGAATGTCATGACCATTTTGTAATATCCTAATGGCCAGGGGATGCTAGCTCAAAGACACAAAAAATAAGATTCAAAGAGTTATACAGGAGAAAATGACCACATCCATCTTCTAAGAACCTGGGGGTCAGGGGCTCAAATAAAACATCAGAATCACAACTAGACCACAGACACATCATATTGCAAAAAAATTAAGTCTCCATCATTTATAGTGTCAGAGGAGTTTCCAGCACAAGATTACATAGAGTTATACAAGTGAAAATGACCACACCCATTTTCTAAGACCCTGGGGGTCAGGGGCTCAAACAAAATATCAGGTGCACAGCTACACCACAGACCCATTATACTGCAAAAAGAATTAAGTCTCCATCATTTATAGTGTCAGAGGAGTTGCGAGCACAAGATTACATAGTTACATAAGTGAAAATGACCACTCCCATTTACTAAGACCCTGGGGTCAGGGCTCAAACAAAATATCAGGTGCACAACTAGACCACATACCCATCATATTGCAAAAAGAATTAAGTCTCCATCATTTATAGTGTCGGGGGAGTTGCGAGCACAAGATTACATAGAGTTATATAGGTGAAAATGACTACACCCATTTCCAAAGACCCTGGGGGTCAAGGGCTCAAACAAAATATCAGGTGCACAACTAGACCACAGACCCATCATATTGCAGAAAGAATTAAGTCTCCATCATTCATAGTGTTAGAGGAGAGTTGTTAGAGTTGCGAGCAAAAGATTCCATAGAATTATATAGGTAACCAGAAGTCTCTGACGAGCCTGTAGCTCTCCTGGTCGTTTTTTCTAAAACATCAATTTCCTTTCTTTTTTTAAACCAAGACCCTAGGGAGCAGGCGCTCTAACAAATAATTATAAGTAGCATGACAAAACTACATATCCATTAGACTGCAACTATAATAGCACTCATATAATTCATAATATCTGAGATAAAGTATTTCTAAAAAAGAATGCCACACCCATTTTCCAAGATCCTAGGGGCCAAGGGCTGCTAGCTAAAATGAACTTTCAATGACACATCAAGACTACAGATCCGTAATATTGGATAAAGAATTAACTCCCCATCATAAATAGCTTTTAACGAGTAGAGAGCACAACTATATAGGAAAAATTACCACACCCTTTTTCAAAGACCCTGGGGGGTATAGGGCTAAAACAAAATATCAGGTGCACAACTAGACCACAGACCAATCATTGCAAAAAGAATTAATTCTACATCATTTATAGTGTCAGAGGAGTTGCAAGCACAAGATTACATTAACTTATATAGGAGAAAATGACCACACCCATTTCTGAGACCCTAAGGGTCAGGGGCTAAAACACAGTCTTCATGAAAACTTTTTTTGACCACTAGCCAGCCGGGCTAGTTGAGTGACAAAATCTACTAGCCAACCAAAATTTTCACTAGCCATTGAAGAAAAATCAAAACGTTATAAAGACCCATTGTTTCCTCAGCTAGGTCCGTTGAGTAGGCAAAAATTCACACATATAAAGGGTTAACGTAAAAATTGAACCAAGTTAAACCACCACCCAATCATTTCTCTGGCGAATGTCAGCTACTTCATTATCAATAGACTCAATTTTACAATGAAAGCATGATATTGTTTGTATAAATATAATTTCACATACACTTTTTGCCTTCAGAAAATGGACGGAGAAAAAAAGAAGTTATTTGAATCATACTCGCTAAAAGGCCCGCCGTTGCTTGCAACTTGGCCAATACTTATAAAATTTTCATAAGAATTTCTTTTTTTCAGTGTTCAGTCGAGATTTTTTAAATTGTTCGATATTTAATTGAACATGTATACTCATTACCGTAAAATAACCCGCCACACCGCGCTGAAAACAATTCACTGTTGTTACGGGAATATGTATCTTGTATCTTAGAATAATATTTTAATAAGCTCAAAATGCATCGAAGATGCAAAATGCCGAGTTGCAAAACTGGAATGTAAGTATGAATGTGCAGACTAACATGAAATGTGTATGGTTTGTAACAACATTTTGTGGTCCTAAATGAAAATTTCTGGATCAAGAAATGGTCTTCTCTTTATTCTATATCAGCGTGTAATATATTTTCAAGGATACAGATTTTCCTGTGACCTTGATCTTTGACCTTCTGACCCAAAAATTAATGGCAAGTTTCATGATTATAGGTGCAATACAGGCTCAAAAATGGTCTGGAAACCATTTTCAATTACCTAAGTCCTGTGACCTTGATCTTTGACCCTTTGACCCCTAAATCAAAAGTGGTCATTTTCTATTCACTGGAAACATTTCTGGCAAGTTACATGATTATAGGTGCAATACAGGCTCAAATTCAGTCGGCAAACCATTTTTAATCATCTTAGTCCTGTGACCTTGACCTTTGACCTTTTAACCCCAAAATTAATAGTGGTCATCCTTGATCCATGGGAAACATTTCTAGCAAGCTTCATGATTATAATTGCAATACAGGCTGAAATATGGTCCGGAAACCACTTTCAATCATCGGAGTCCTGTGACCTTGACCTTTGATCTTTTGACCCCAAAATCAAAAGTGGTCATTCTTGATTCATGTTAATCATTTTTGGCAAGTTTCATGACTTTAGGTGCAATACAGGCTAAAATATGGCCAGGAAACCATTTTCAATCCTGTGACCTTGACCTTTGACCTTTTGACCCCAAAATCAAAAGTGGTCATTTTCTATTCACAGGAAACATTTCTGGCAAGTTACATGATTATAGGTGCAATACAGGCTGAAATATGGTCCGAAAACCAATTTCAATCAACAGAGTCCTGTGACCTTGACCTTTGACCTTTTGACCCCAAAATCAATAGGCCTTATCCTTGATTCAAGGGAAACATTTCTTGCAAGTTTCATGATTATAGGTGCAATACAGGCTGAAATATGGTCCGGAAACCATTTTCAATCATCTGAGTCCTGTGACCTTGACCTTTGACCTTTTGACCCCAAAATCAATAGGCCTCATCCTTGATTCAAGGGAAACATTTCTGGCAAGTTTCATGATTATAGGTGCAATACAGGCTGAAATATGGTCCGGAAACCATTTTCAATCATCTGAGTCCTGTGACCTTGACCTTTGACCTTTTGACCCCAAAATCAATAGGCCTCATCCTTGATTCAAGGGAAACATTTCTGGCAAGTTTCATGATTATAGGTGCAATACAGGCTGAAATATGGTCCGGAAACCATTTTCAATCATCTGAGTCCTGTGACCTTGACCTTTGACCTTTTGACCCCAAAATCAATAGGGCTCATTCTTGACTAATGGTGAGTAAGTGTATGAAGTTTCATTGTTATAGCCTCTTTCGTAGTTGACTTATAGTCCGGAAACCAATTGTTGACGCCCTCCCGCCCGCCCGCCCAACCGCCCGCCCGCCCGCCCGCCCGCCCGTCTCACATCAAATTAAGAGCAGAGTTTTGCAACTCGGCTAATAAACATATTTTACAGAAAAAGGTTATTATATTTCATCTGAAACATGTTCAATAACATAATTATTTCATACTTAACCAGCGATAAAAGTTGAGACGCAACGAGTACTTTTATGGAAAGAAGGTGGCGATTTTACCCCAAATATAAGACGAGAAATCTCCAGCCGTCGGCCCTATATCAGAACACTGCATTTCATTAAAAGTCACTAGCCAGTCGGGATAGTTCAGCATCAAATTTTGGTAGCCCGAGGAAATATTTGGTAGCCAGGGCGGTCGGGCTAGTGAGTTTTCACGAAGACTGAAAACATAATATCAGGTGCACAACAAGACCAGAGACCCATCATATTGCAATAAGAATCTAGTTTCAATCATTAATAGTGTCAGAGGAGTTGCGAGCACAAGATTATATAGAGTTCTATAGGAGAAAATGACCACACCCATTTCTAAGCCCCTGGGGGTCAGGGGCACAAACAAAATATCAGGTGCACAACTACACCACAGACCCATCATACTGCAAAAAGAATTAAGTCTCCATCATTTATAGTGTCAGAGGAGTTGGGAGCACAAGATTATATAGAGTTCTATAGGAGAAAATAACCATACCCATTTCTAAGACCCTGGGGGTCAGGGGCACAAACAAAATATCAGGTGCACAACAAGACCACAGACCCATCATATTGCAAAAAGAATTAAGTCTTCATCATTTATAGTGTCAGAGGAGTTGCGAGCACAAGATAACATAGAGTTATATAGGAGAAAATGACCACACCCATTTCTAAGACCCTGGGGTCAGGTGCTCAAACAAAATATCAGGAGTACAACCAAACCACAGACCAATCACATTGTAAAAAAGAATTAAGTCTCTATTATTTATACTGTCAGAGGTGTTGCGAACACAAGATAACATAGAGTTATATAGGAGAAAATGACCACATCCATTTTTGAGACCCTAAGGGTCAGGGGCTAAAACATAATATCAAGTGCAAAACTAGACCAGTGACCCATCATATTACAAAAAGAATTTAGTCTCCATCATTAATAGTGTCAGAGGTGTTGCGAGCACAAGATTACATAGAGTTATAAAGGAGAAAATGACCAAACCCATTTTATGACCCTGGGGGTCAGGGGCTCAAACAAAATATCAGGTGCACAACCAGTCCACAGACCCATCACATTGCAAAAAAGAATTAAGTCTCCATCATTTATAGTGTCAGGGGAGTTGCAAGCACAAGATTACATAGAGATATAGGAGAAAATGACCCCACCCATTTCTAAGACCCTGGGGGTCAGGGGCTCAAACAAAATATCAGGTGCACAACCAGTCCACAGACCCATCACATTGCAAAAAAGAATTAAGTCTCCATCATTTATAATGTCAGAGGAGTTGCAAGCACAAGATTACATAGAGATATAGGAGAAAATGACCACACCCATTTCTAAGACCCTGGGGGTCAGGGGCTCAAACAAAATATCAGGAGCACAACTAGACTACAGACCCATCATATTGCAAAAAGATTACATAGTTATATAGGAGAAAACGACCACACCCATTTCTTAGACCCTTGGGGTCAGAGGCTCAAACAAAATATCAGGTGCAAACCAAGACTTAACTTTGTATCTCTAACAATTTCAGAGGAGTTGTCCATACAAGAATTGTTTATGGACAGACGGACGGACAGACAGACAGACAGACAGACGGCTGGACGCCGGAAGAATGGTGATCCCATAAGCTTGACTGGACTGAGACCAGTAGAGCTAAAAATGACCATACCCATTTTCTAAGACCCTGGGGATCAGGGGTTCAAACAAAATATCAGGTGCACAACTACATCACAGACCCATCATATTGCAAAAAGAATTAAGTCTCCATCAATTATAGTGTCGGAGGAGTTGCGAGCACAAGATTACATTGAGTTATATAGGTGAAAATGACCACATCCATTTTCTAAGACCCTGGGGGTCAGGGGCTCAAACAAAATATTAGGTGCACAACTAGACCACAGACACATCATATTGCAAAAAAAATTAAGCCTCCATCATTTATAGTGTCAGAGGAGTTCAAGCATAATATTACATAGTGCTATATAGGTGAAAATGACCACACCCATTTTCTAAGACCCTGGGGGTCAGGGGCTCAAACAAAATATCAGGTGCACAACTACACCACAGACCCATCATATTGCAAAAAGAATTAAGTCTCCATCATTTATAGTGTCAGAGGAGTTGCGAGCACAAGATTACATAGATTTTCATAATCACGCCCATTTTCTAAGACCCTGGGGGTCAGGGGCTAAAACCAAATGTCAGGTGCACAACTAGACCACATACAAAGTAGGATGCAAAAAGAATTAATTTTCTATCTCCTATGGTTTCAGAAGAGTTGCGAGCACAAGAATTGTTGACGGACAGACGGACAGACAGAAGAATGCCGGGGTATCGCATAAGCTCGACTGGTCTGAGACCAGTAGAGCTAAAAATTAAAGTATAATTAAACAAAATGTTTTTCATAAAAAACAGATGTCTCCCCCCTCCATCTAAGTTACTTTGACCTTAGGCCAAAATGCAAAATGATGTCCTTTGAGTCATGGGCAACATCATACTAAAACATGAAAGTGATTCATTACATTGTTTGAGGTAAAGCCCAAACATGATTGGCATATACAATTTCATTATAAGCATATTTAAAGATATTGACTTTGGTCACATGACCTTGGATATAGGTGATCTGAAACCTACACTCACTGACGAGGGTTAAGTACCCGAAACATGCATGTCTGGTCCATGCTGCAAACTTATCTGCTTTTAACCGATGCTATTGAATTTGAAGACGTTTAACATTGTATGGATCATGAGCAACAAAAAACTGAATTAGTTATTGGATACACGGTTCAAAATATAAAGCCTAAACATTATTAGCATAGACAATTTCAGCCTGGACATGCTCAGTAAATACAATTTCATTACCAAAGTAAGAAGCTACCTTAACCATGTGACCTGGGGACAATGTGATAAGAAACATTCAGTCCTTAGAAACAACATACTAAAATATGAAAACAATTGTAGGAAGGGTTTAGGAGATATAGCCCAGACAATATTAGTACGTACAATTTCATCAAAAAGAACTAAATGATCTTGACCTTGGGCACATGACCTTGGGTCAAGATGATAAGAAACCCTCCAATACTGAGCAACAGCATACTATAGTATAAGAGTGATCCAGTATACGATTCCACAGATATAGCCCAGACTCAATAGCATTTACAATTTTATTAAAACATAGGTAATCACAGATTACGAAGCTCACCTCGTGACAGCAAAATTCAATTCAAACATATTTCTTAGTACATGTATATTGGCTTTTAAAGGCAAAACCACTCAAGCAGAAAAAGTAGCTCAAGGTCATTTTATGAACGTTTGATCAAAGATACATCCAATATGCAAGTTTGGTACATGTAGCAGTTATACTTTGCTCAATATTGGCTTTATAGAGCAAAATCACTCAAGCGGAAAAAGTAGGTCAAGGTCATTTTATGAAAGATTGATCAAAGATACATCCAATATGCAAGTTTGGTACATGTATCACTTATACTTTGCTCAATATTGGCTTTTAAAGGCAAAATCACTCAAGCGGAAAAAGTAGGTCGGGGTCATTTTATGAAAGTTTGATCAAAGATACATCCAATATGCAAGTTTGGTACATGTATCACTTATACTTTGCTCAATATTGGCTTTTAAAGGAAAAATCACTCAAGCCGAAAAAGTAGGTCAAGGTCATTTTTTGAAAGTTTGATCAAAGATACATCTAATATGCAAGTTTGGAACATCTAGCACTTATACTTTGCTCAATATTGGCTTTTAAAAGCGAAATCACTCAAGTGGAAAAAGTAGGTCAGATGCTGCATCCGATGCATGGGTCCATCTCAGCCTCCAAAGATGAATCACTTGTGCAAGTTTGGTTACTGTAGCATTAGTACTTTGCCAGATACTGAGCTACCCCAAACTTCTTATCCAAATCACTCAAGCAGAAAATGTAGGTCAGATGCTGCATCCGATGCATGGGTTCACCTCACCATCCAAAGATGAATCACTTGTGCAAGTTTGTTTACTGTAGCATCAGTATTTTGTCAGATACTGAGCTACCCCAAACTTCTTATCCAAGTCACTCAAGCGGAAAATGTAGGTCAGATGCTGCATCCGATGCATGGGTTCACCTCAGCATCCAAAGATGAATCACTTGTGCAAGTTTGGTTACTGTAGCATCAGTACTTTGTCAGATACTGAGCTACCCCAAACTTCTTAACCGAGTCACTCAAGCGGAAAATGTAGGTCAGATGCTGCATCCGATGCATGGGTTCACCTCAGCATCCAAAGATGAATCACTTGTGCCAGTTTGGTTACTGTAGCATTAGTACTTTGTCAGATACTGAGCTACCCCAAACTTCTTAACCAAGTCACTCAAGCGGAAAATGTAGGTCAGATGCTGCATCCGATGCATGGGTTCACCTCAGCATCCAAAGATGAATCACTTGTGCAAGTTTGGTTACTGTAGCATTAGTACTTTGTCAGATACTGAGCTACCCCAAACTTCTTAACCGGACGCGGACGCGTGGGGTTATAGCATAAGTTCACTCAACTTCGTCGAGGTGAGCTAAACATAGGTAATCACAGATTACGAAGCTCACCTCGTGACAGCAAAATTCAATTCAAACATATTTCTTAGTACATGTATATTGGCTTTTAAAGGCAAAACCACTCAAGCAGAAAAAGTAGCTCAAGGTCATTTTATGAAAGTTTGATCAAAGATACATCCAATATGCAAGTTTGGTACATGTAGCAGTTATACTTTGCTCAATATTGGCTTTATAGAGCAAAATCACTCAAGCGGAAAAAGTAGGTCAAGGTCATTTTATGAAAGATTGATCAAAGATACATCCAATATGCAAGTTTGGTACATGTATCACTTATGCTTTGCTCAATATTGGCTTTTAAAGGCAAAATCATTCAAGCGGAAAAAGTAAGTCAAGGTCATTTTATGAAAGTTTGATAAAAGATACATCAAATATGCAAGTTTGGTACATGTAGCAGTTATACTTTGCTCAATATTGGTTTTATAGAGCAAAATCACTCAAGCGGAAAAAGTAGGTCAAGGTCATTTTATGAGAGATTGATCAAAGATACATCCGATATGCAAGTTTGGTACATGTATCACTTATACTTTGCTCAATATTGGCTTTTAAAGGCAAAATCACTCAAGCGGAAAAAGTAGGTCGAGGTCATTTTATGAAAGTTTGATCAAAGATACATCTAATATGCAAGTTTGGAACATCTAGCACTCATACTTTGCTCAATATTGGCTTTTAAAGGCAAAATCACTCAAGCAGAAAAAGTAGGTCAAGGTCATTTTATGAAAGTTTGATCAAAGATACATCCAATATGCAAGTTTGGTACATCTAGCACTTATACTTTGCTCAATATTGGCTTTTAAAAGCGAAATCACTCAAGTGGAAAAAGTAGGTCAGATGCTGCATCCGATGCATGGGTCCATCTCGGCATCCAAAGATGAATCACTTGTGCAAGTTTGGTTACTGTAGCATTAGTACTTTGTCAGATACTGAGCTACCCCAAACTTCTTAACCAAGTCACTCAAGCGGAAAATGTAGGTCAGATGCTGCATACGATGCATGGGTTCACCTCAGCATCCAAAGATGAATCACTTGTGCCAGTTTGGTAACTGTAGCATCAGCACTTTGTCAGATACTGAGCTACCCCAAACTTCTTAACCAAGTCACTCAAGCGGAAAATGTAGGTCAGATGCTGCATCCGATGCATGGGTTCACCTCAGCATCCAAAGATGAATCACTTGTGCAAGTTTGGTTACTGTAGAATCAGTACTTTGTCAGATACTGAGCTACCCCAAACTTCTTAACCTAGTCACTCAAGCGTAAAATGTAGGTCAGATGCTGCATACGATGCATGGGTTCACCTCAGCATCCAAAGATGAATCACTTGTGCCAGTTTGGTAACTGTAGCATTATCACTTTGTCAGATACTGAGCTACCCCAAACTTCTTATCCAAATCACTCAAGCAGAAAATGTAGGTCAGATGCTGCATCCGATGCATGGGTTCACCTCACCATCCAAAGATGAATCACTTGTGCAAGTTTGTTTACTGTAGCATCAGTATTTTGTCAGATACTGAGCTACCCCAAACTTCTTAACCGAGTCACTCAAGCGGAAAATGTAGGTCAGATGCTGCATACGATGCATGGGTTCACCTCAGCATCCAAAGATGAATCACTTGTGCCAGTTTGGTTACTGTAGCATTAGTACTTTGTCAGATACTGAGCTACCCCAAACTTCTTTACCAAGTCACTCAAGCGGAAAATGTAGGTCAGATGCTGCATCCGATGCATGGGTTCACCTCAGCATCCAAAGATGAATCACTTGTGCAAGTTTGGTTACTGTAGCATTAGTACTTTGTCAGATACTGAGCTACCCCAAACTTCTTAACCGGACGCGGACGCGGACGTGGACGCGTGGGGTTATAGCATAAGCTCACTCAACTTCGTCGAGGTTAGCTAAACATAGGTAATCACAGATAACGAAGCTCACCTCGTGACAGCAAAATTCAATTCAAACATATTTCTTAGTACATGTATATTGGCTTTTAAAGGCAAAACCACTCAAGCAGAAAAAGTAGCTCAAGGTCATTTTATGAAAGTTTGATCAAAGATACATCCAATATGCAAGTTTGGTACATGTAGCAGTTATACTTTGCTCAATATTGGCTTTATAGAGCAAAATCACTCAAGCGGAAAAAGTAGGTCAAGGTCATTTTATGAAAGATTGATCAAAGATACATCCAATATGCAAGTTTGGTACATGTATCACTTATGCTTTGCTCAATATTGGCTTTTAAAGGCAAAATCATTCAAGCGGAAAAAGTAAGTCAAGGTCATTTTATGAAAGTTTGATAAAAGATACATCCAATATGCAAGTTTGGTACATGTAGCAGTTATACTTTGCTCAATATTGGTTTTATAGAGCAAAATCACTCAAGCGGAAAAAGTAGGTCAAGGTCATTTTATGAGAGATTGATCAAAGATACATCCGATATGCAAGTTTGGTACATGTATCACTTATACTTTGCTCAATATTGGCTTTTAAAGGCAAAATCACTCAAGCGGAAAAAGTAGGTCGAGGTCATTTTATGAAAGTTTGATCAAAGATACATCTAATATGCAAGTTTGGAACATCTAGCACTCATACTTTGCTCAATATTGGCTTTTAAAGGCAAAATCACTCAAGCAGAAAAAGTAGGTCAAGGTCATTTTATGAAAGTTTGATCAAAGATACATCCAATATGCAAGTTTGGTACATCTAGCACTTATACTTTGCTCAATATTGGCTTTTAAAAGCGAAATCACTCAAGTGGAAAAAGTAGGTCAGATGCTGCATCCGATGCATGGGTCCATCTCGGCATCCAAAGATGAATCACTTGTGCAAGTTTGGTTACTGTGGCATTAGTACTTTGTCAGATACTGAGCTACCCCAAACTTCTTAACCAAGTCACTCCAGCGGAAAATGTAGGTCAGATGCTGCATACGATGCATGGGTTCACCTCAGCATCCAAAGATGAATCACTTGTGCCAGTTTGGTAACTGTAGCATCAGCACTTTGTCAGATACTGAGCTACCCCAAACTTCTTAACCAAGTCACTCAAGCGGAAAATGTAGGTCAGATGCTGCATCCGATGCATGGGTTCACCTCAGCATCCAAAGATGAATCACTTGTGCAAGTTTGGTTACTGTAGCATCAGTACTTTGTCAGATACTGAGCTACCCCAAACTTCTTAACCAAGTCACTCAAGCGGAAAATGTAGGTCAGATGCTGCATACGATGCATGGGTTCACCTCAGCATCCAAAGATGAATCACTTGTGCCAGTTTGGTAACTGTAGCATTAGCACTTTGTCAGATACTGAGCTACCCCAAACTTCTTAACCAAGTCACTCAAGCGGAAAATGTAGGTCAGATGCTGCATCCGATGCATGGGTTCACCTCAGCATCCAAAGATGAATCACTTGTGCAAGTTTGGTTACTGTAGCATCAGTACTTTGTCAGATACTGAGCTACCCCAAACTTCTTAACCGGACGCGGACGCGGACACGGACGTGGACGCATGGGGTTATAGCATAAGCTCACTCAACTTCGTCGAGGTGAGCTAAAAATGTAATACTTGACCTTAGTCATATGACCTTGGATCAAGGAGGTGTGAAACCTTTGGGTCATCAGCACCATCATACTAAAATATGACGTCATCCAATCACGGTTCAAAAGATTAAGCCTGGACATAATACATGTAACAAATACAATTTCATTTAAAATATACTAATTGACCTTGACTTTGGTCACATGACTTTGAGTCAACGTGATGTGAAACCTTTACGTGATAAGCAACAACATACAGTCTAACCTGTCTATAACGGACGGCTCGGGGAAAGTCAAATATTGTCCTTTATAGAGAGGTGTCCTTTATGCAGAGGTTCAGTTTGCAATAATTTTCCGTCAATTTTTGATAAGTACATGTAGTTTTACAAGGTAGATTAATAATAAAACAGAATACATGTACCAATACATGTAATTGGGTCATGTAGAATTGAAAACATGTTTCTCAGATAATTGAGACTACAAAAAAATAGTTGCCAGAGTCACCTAATGCTCGACTGCATAGCATAATATCTCTCATGACAGCCAATTTATTTAAACTCCCTTTCTCAAGCAACAACATATATCAAGTCACATAAAAAATTTAAAGTTATAAATTAAAATTAGTTTATGGTGAAGCAAAATCACTGAAGCGGAAAAAGTAGGTCAAGGTCATATTTCAATAGTCTAACCCAAGATGCATCCAATATGCAAGTCTGGTGCATGTAGCACTTATACTTTTCTCAATATTGGCTTTTAAAGGTAAAATAATTCAAGCGGAAAAAGTAGGTCAAGGTCATTTTATGAAAGTTTGATCAAAGATACATCAAATATGTAAGTTTGGTACATGTAGCACTTATACTTTGCTCAATATTGGCTTTTAAAGGCAAAATCATTCAAGCGGGAAAAAGTAGGTCAAGGTCATTTTATGAAAGTTTGATCAAAGATACATCCAATATGCAAGTTTGGTACATGTAGCACCTATACTTTGCTCAATATTGGCTTTTAAAGGCAAAATCATTCGAGCGGAAAAAAGTAGGTCAAGGTCATTTTATGAAAGTTTGATCAAAGATACATCAAATATGTACGTTTGGTACATGTAGCACTTATACTTTGCTCAATATTGGCTTTTAAAGGCAAAATCATTCAAGCGGAAAAAGTAGGTCAAGGTCATTTTTTGAAAGTTTGATCAAAGATACATCAAATATGTAAGTTTGGTACATGTAGCACTTATACTTTGCTCAATATTGGCTTTTAAAGGCAAAATCATTCAAGCGGAAAAAAGTAGGTCAAGGTCATTTTTTGAAAGTTTGATCAAAGATACATCAAATATGTAAGTTTGGTACATGTAGCACTTATACTTTGCTCAATATTGGCTTTTAAAGACTTTATTGCTATCTTAACATTTGCCTTATCATCTCAACATTTGCCTTATCATTTGAAATAATTTTAAAAATCCCAACCCCAGGGGCTATATCCTCATCTGGATATATTAAATGATGTATAATTAAACATTTGCAACAAAAAAAACCAACAAGATATGAATATAGGAAAGGTAAATGTGTAATCTTAACATTTACCTTATCATCTAGTTCGGACGACGCCGACGCCGACGCGGACGCCGACGCCGACGCGGACGCCGACGCCGACGCCGGGGGTATTGCAATAGCTCTTTTGCACTAAAGTGCAGTCGAGCTAAAAAGGAAATTAAGGAAGGTAGTATATTTTTTTTATCAAAGAGTACTCTTGCAATATAAGTAAAGCATAAAGTTTTGCAAACATTTTTTTTTACGCAAGGGCGTATTTCCCTAAGTAAACTGGGAAATAAAGTTTTAAAATGCCACTTTCCTCCCATTCAGTTAACGAGAAAGGGGAGACATAATTCATGATAAATAAGTACGCGAGCGCCATGTCACGTACAAGGCTCCGAATGTATTGCGGTTTCTCATCTTACCTATTGAAATCCCCGCTATTTACATGTTACTTCTTCAGGAGGGCCCGTGAGTAGGGCAGCATACAGCATGTATACGGAAGCCAAGGCTAGATTGATTGACATTAAACCGCTAGTTGATCGAATTACATATATGTACTTGGGTACATAAAACGTTGTTGATAAAACGTAAGTTTAAATCCTTACATTTACGGATAACGTTGATGTTAGGATTAAACAGACATTTGTCGCGTGTCGGCGGTCCATGAATACCTCTAAAATCATGAACGTCATTATCAATCGAATATGAAATATTACAATAAATTCCTGATGTTGTTCAGCATAATTATTAGTATACATTTGCTGTTTACATTTATAAAAAGACCGAGAGAGTAAAGAGTATGTCGAACTCATTGAAAAAAATATCGATCGTTAAATTGTCCGCGACGCGTGCCGGCCTGTGGTCAGTAGCTATACAATAAATGAAGACGGGATATTGTGAAACGAAGGCTTTCTATTGTGAATACAAGGCTCTTGTACTCTTGCGATTTTCCATTAAATTACACCCTTCATCAAGCGTCAAAGCCTCTGTTTATACGTTATTGTTTTAATTAATGTATACTCAGGTAAACATAAATTGGCCACTAATTACCCGTCCCCAAATTACCATTAATTTGTGAAGCCCAATAGAAAAGGACGTGGATCAAAGGATTTTACAAAGGCATTGTGCGTTATCAGAGGCGGAACCGAGATAATTATGTCCTTTATAGGAGGTTATTAACACGGATTGGGGTACCAGAAGGGTGTCCGTTGTCCGGAGAACGGAGGTGTCCGCTATACAAAAGACATTTATAACACAAAAAACGTTGGGGGGAACTGAAATTGTCCGTTATGTACAGTTGTCCGGTATATAAAGGTGTCCGTTAACACAGGTGGGACTGTACTAAAATATGACGGTGATCTGATAAATAGTTAAAAGAGATACAGCCCCAATGGGATAGCATGTACAATTTCATTAAAATGTACTTAGTAACTTTGACCTTAATCAAATGTCCATGGGTCCAGGTGAAACCTTTTGGTCATGACTAAATACATTCTTAAACTTGAAAGCAATCCAGTATGCGGTCCAAGGGATAAAGCCTAAACAAGAATGTATCTACAATTTCATTAAAAATGTAGTAAGTGACCTTGGCCTTGGGTCAACGTGATGTGAAACCTTCGGGTCATAAGCAACAACATACTAAAATATGAAAGTGATCCGGCAAACGGTTCAAGAGATATAACCCGAACAAGAATGTATGCACAATATCATTAAAAATGCACTAAGTGACCTTGACCTTGGTCACATGACCTTGGGTCAAGGTGATGTGAAACCTACGGGTCATAAGCAACAACATACTTAGATATGAAAGTGATCCAGCAAATGGTTCAAGAGATATAGCTCGTACAGGAATGTATGCATGGTTCAAGAGATATAGCTCGTACAGGAATGTATGCATAATTTCATTAATAAAGCCTGTGTTTGTGAAACACGAATGCCCCCGGTGGCATCTTTGTTAGTATGAACACTATTTTCTGTTAAGTACATGTATGTGAGGTGACTGGGTTAAAAGGTCAAAGGTCAAGGTCACGAGGTCAAAAATTTTGGTATCAATGGAAAGGTCTTGTCACAAGGAATACACATGTGAAATACGAAAGCCCTATCACTTCCCATTCAAAAGTTATGCCCAATGTTAAAGTTTTTGAAAAGTAGGTCAAAGGTCAAGGTCAAGGTCAAGAGGTAAAAAATTTTGGTATCAATGGAAAGGTCTTGTCACAAGGAATACACATGTGAAATATGAAAGCCCTATCACTTCCCATTCAAAAGTTATGCCCAATGTTAAAGTTTTTGAAAAGTAGGTCAAAGGTCAAGGTCAAGGTCACGAGGTCAAAAATTTTGGTATCAATGGAAAGGTCTTGTCACAAGGAATACACATGTGAAATATGAAAGCCCTATCACTTCCCATTCAAAAGTTATGCCCAATGTTCAAGTTTTTGAAAAGTAGGTCAAAGGTCAAGGTCAAGGTCATGAGGTCAAAAATTTTGGTATCAATGGAAAGGTCTTGTCACAAGGAATACGCATGTGAAATATGAAAGCCCTATCACTTCCTATTCAAAAGTTATGCTCAATGTTAAAGTTTTTGAAAAGTAGGTCAAAGGTCAAAGTCAAGGTCACGAGGTCAAAAATTTTGGTATCAATGGAAAGATCTTGTGACAAGGAATACGCATGTGAAATATGAAAGCCCTATCACTTCCCATTCAAAAGTTATGCCCAATGTTCAAGTTTTTGAAAAGTAGGTCAAAGGTCAAGGTCAAGGTCACGAGGTCAAAAATTTTGGTATCAATGGAAAGGTCTTGTCACAAGGAATACACATGTGAAATATGAAAGCCCTATCACTTCCCATTCAAAAGTTATGCCCAATGTTCAAGTTTTTGAAAAGTAGGTCAAAGGTCAAAGTCAAGGTCACGAGGTCAAAAATTTTGGTATCAATGGAAAGATCTTGTGACAAGGAATACGCATGTGAAATATGAAAGCCCTATCACTTCCCATTCAAAAGTTATGCCCAATGTTCAAGTTTTTGAAAAGTAGGTCAAAGGTCAAGGTCAAGGTCATGAGGTCAAAAATTTTGGTATCAATGGAAAGGTCTTGTCACAAGGAATACGCATGTGAAATATGAAAGCCCTATCACTTCCTATTCAAAAGTTATGCCCAATGTTAAAGTTTTTGAAAAGTAGGTCAAAGGTCAAGGTCAAGGTCACGAGGTCAAAAATTTTGGTATCAATGGAAAGGTCTTGTCACAAGGAATACACATGTGAAATATGAAAGCCCTATCACTTCCCATTCAAAAGTTATGCCCAATGTTCAAGTTTTTGAAAAGTAGGTCAAAGGTCAAAGTCAAGGTCACGAGGTCAAAAATTTTGGTATCACTGGAAAGGTCTTGTCACAAGTAATACGCATGTGAAATATGAAAGCCCTATCACTTCCCATTCAAAAGTTATGCCCAATGTTAAAGTTTTTGAAAAGTAGGTCAAAGGTCAAGGTCAAGGTCACGAGGTCAAAAATTTTGGTATCAATGGAAAGGTCTTGTCACAAGGAATACACATGTGAAATATGAAAGCCCTATCACTTCCCATTCAAAAGTTATGTTCAATGTTAAAGTTTTTCGGACAAACAGACAGACAAACAGACAAACAGAGAAACAGATAAACAGACAAACAGACGGACAGGCCAAAAACTATATGCCCCCGAATCTTTGATTCCGGGGGAATAAAAATGCACTAAGTGACCTTGACCTTGGTCACATGACCTTGGGTCAAGGTGATGTGAAACCTTCGGGTCATAAGCAACAACATACTAAAATATGAAAGTGATCTTGCAAACGGTTCAAGAGATATAGCCCGGACAGGAATGTATGCATAATTTCATTAAAAATGCACTAAGTGACCTTGACCATGGTCACATGACCTTGGGTCAAGGTGATGTGAAACCTTCGGGTCATAAGCAACAACATACTAAAATATGAAAGTGATCGGGCAAACGGTTCAGGAGATATAGCCCGGACACAATGTGTGACAGACGGACAGACGATCAGACAGACGATGAAGGCAAAACCAATATGTCTCCTCCCCACTGGGGGGGGGAGACATAATTAGAAAGGGCTTGTCACAAGGAATACACATTTGAAATATCAAAGCCCTATCACTTACCAATCAAAACATACAGCCAATCTTAGATTTTTTGAAAAGTAGGTCAAATATCTAGGTCAAGGTCACGAGGTCAAACAATATGATATGTGTAGAAAGGTCTTGTCACAAGGAATACACATGTGAAATATCAAAGTCCTATATCAAAGTCCTATCACTTACCAATCAAAAGTTATGGGGTGTGACACCCAAGTGTGACAGACAGACAGAGAACGGACAAAGTGATCCCTCATTGTTGCTGTGCTTGGGGACACAAAAATATAACGTGGCAGCCATCAAAATCCCAATAGTGTGATCAAACATTAAAAGTGTGAAACATGCATTTAAGACACATGTCTCCAAGTAAGAAATCTAGTGGTATAAATTTTAATTAGTCTGGCAGACTAATGCATGGAATTTTTCATTAGTCCATAGCAAACTCTATTAGTCACAGACTAACAGACATACGTTAATTTCCAGCTCTGTAACTCCATAAGCTGTGAAAAAAAGTCCAAAATTATTGAAAATTCCAATGTTCAAGGGTCATAACTCTGCTGGAAGTAAGTCAATTTTTCCAAAACTCAAACTCGATCTGTAATTAGTTATTATAGAGGCATATACCCAGTTTCAATTCAATAGCTGCATAAGCTGCGAAAAAAAGTCCAGAAAATTTTGGTGTTCAAGGGCCATAACTCTGCTTGAAATAGGTCAATTTTTCCGAAACTCAAACTGGATCTGTAAATATTTATTATAAAGGCATATATCAAGTCATTTAAATAGCTGCAAAGGCTGCAAAAAAAGTCCGGTAAACTATAAATTTGTTGAAAATTTCTATGTTCAAAGGCCATAACTCTGCTGAAAATAGTCAATTTTGCCGAAACTCCAACTGGATCTTATGCTCCTTAATATCAAGTCATGTGTCAAGTTTCAATCCTCAATATCTCAAAAGGCTTCAGAAAAAAGTCTGGAAAACATCATCTTTGACAGACACACGGATGGACTGACTCACAGACAGCGCCATAACATAATACGTCCCATCTAAATACGGGCGTATAAAAAGCTAATGAGATAAAACAATACCTCTGTCAAGAAAATCAACATCATTTGAAGCTGATCCGAACAGCTAACATAGCGAACATCGGGTATGCTTTGAACTTTAAGCCCTTTCACTATCTGGGTTCCCATGTACACTTCTCCTGATCTACAATATACAGTACAATTAACTTATTAATGTATGAATAATTCTTATTGTCTCTTATTCAGTCAGGGGTGCTACTTCAACAAGTAATTAATAAATTACTTCTACAAGTAATAATCTGACTGATATCAAATGTACCCATGATTTCACATAAAAAGTTAAATAATGTCTTATTTCCTATGGCAAGTAAGAAAGTACAGCAGTAGAAGGCAAGAGCACTTCCATTATTTTCAAAAGGAAATAACTGTCTCAGAAGTAACTGTTTGAGCTAAGAAAGATAGCCAAAATTGTAGCCACATTTCACTGAAAAGTTGCAATTTTGTGCAAGTTTGTAACCTTGAAGATTTTTAAACAGAATTTTCATCCCAATAGCAATATTTTTTCCTTTAAATTCAGACTTTCCTTTTCAAAATAAAATTTAAATATAATTTATGATAATTGCTTAAAGCTTTACTCCTTTCATTTAAAGATAAGCCTCTTTCAATAAATATTACTTAAACAAGTAATTTTAAGGGAATGGTTTTACCTTGATATTTCTGTTACTGAAGCAATTATTACTGATATGAGTAGCCCTTATAACAATTAAAAGCTTGAGAACTTTAAATGTGTATGCTACAAATATTACAAACCATCCATTGCCTTACTTTTTATTTATATTACTTGTATAAGTAATATGTTGCATGGACATCGCAAGTAAATCAGTTACTTTTATAAGTAATTATCTTAGAAGGCAGAATTAGAAAGTTACTTAAGGTGGTAGTCTCACCATACCCCCTACATTCAATTTTCTTCATAATTGCAATATTAATTGAATATGATGTCATGCGTATTTTTCCTAAGTTTGAAAGAAATCGAACCTATTGTTTGGCGTGGGTCAAAATTCAATATCTCCAAATTTTGCCCCCCTTTCAATTCAGAAAATGGCGACTTTGTCACGAAATTTGTTCGCAGATATTCAATAAGCCTGCAAATTTATAAATTATCAGCTTTGCATTTCAAAAAAAATACATACATCATTCTTTTTTAGTAAAATTTTGATGTTTTAATACCATCATACTTATTTTAGAAGCGATTCTTATAGAAAATAAGGATAAACATGTGCCTGCCTGAAGTTCCGAAAATTGTCACATTTACATAGCTCATGAAAAAACGTATCATTTAATTTCAATAACTAGTAGTCTCTGACGAGACTGAAGCTCTCCTGGTTGTTTAGTAAAATACATAACTAAATGACACAACTATTTTCTAAAACCTAAGGGTAAGGGGCTATAAAAGTCTATCAGATGCACAAGTCTGAACTTAATGCAAAAATCTTTTTATCAGTCATACTTTATAAGTTATAGTGTTCAGAAGATTACATAGAGTTGTATACTTGAAAATGACCACATCCAATTTCCAAGAACCTGGAGGTCAGGGGCTAAAACTAATTATCAAGTGGATAATCAAACCACATATCCTTTACATATTTATTATGCAAAAAGAATTAACATGTTTACTCTATCAATTATACACTCTGAGAATTGGTTTTCACAAGAAGACATTATATACATAATATATATAAGAGAAAATGACCACATCCATTTTCCAAGATCCTTGGAGTCTGAATTTCACACATGTACACTAGACCATAGACCCATCATGTTGCAAAAAGAATTGACTTTGTACCCTTTATACTTTCTGAGACAAGATGATCACAAAATTACAGTAAGTTATATATATAGGAGAAAATGACTACATCCATTTCCTAAGACACTGAGGGTCGGGGACTCGGATGAAATATCAGGTGCATAACTAGATCAAAAACCTTTTATATTGCATAAAATTCACTTTCTATCATTTATACTTTCTGAGAAATGGTGTCCACAAGATTACATTGAGTTATATATTGAGTTATATATAAAGAAGAAAAAGACCACACCCAGTGTCAAAGACCCTGGGGTAAGGGGCTCAGATGAAAAAATTAAGGTGCACAACTAGATAATAGACCTTGAACATTGCAAAAAGAATTAACTTTCTATCATTTACACTTTCTGAGAAATGGTGATCACAAGATTACATTTATTACATGTATATAAGAGGAAATGACCTCACCCATTTTCTAAGACCCTGGTGGTCAGCGGCTCTAAAATATCTTGAGTTCAACTCAATCACAGACATATACAAATGTAATATAGCAAAAAGAATGAACTTTTTATTATCTATACTTTCTGAGAAATGCTGTTTAGAACCGACAATGATTATCAAAATATAGTGTAATCAAAGATTACAAAGCTCACCTCATGGCAACATACAGAGAGGAGTCAAATTTTACACAGTTTTGAATTTGAAAACCTGTCCTACTGTGAACAAACAAAAATAGTTGCCAGAGTCACCTAATGCTCGACTGCATAGCATAATATCTCTCATGACAGCCAATTTATTTAAACTCCCTTTCTCAGGCAACAACATATATCACATCATAAATCACTGAAGCAGAAAAAGTAGGTCAAGGTCAGATTTCAATAGTCAAACCCAAGATGCATCCAATATGCAAGTCTGCTGCATGTAGCACTTATAGTTAGCTCAATATTGCCAATTTAAAGCAAAATCACTGAAGCGGAAAAAGTAGGTCAAGGTCATATTTCAATAGTCTAACCCAACATGCATCCAATATGCAAGTCTGGTGCATGTAGCACTTATACTTTTCTCAATATTGGCTTTTAAAGGTAAAATCATTCAAGCGGAAAAAGTAGGTCAAGGTCATTTTATGAAAGTTTGATCAAAGATACATCCAATATGCAAGTTCGGTACATGTAGCACTTATACTTTGCTCAATATTGGCTTTTAAAGGTAAAATCATTCAAGCGAAAAAAGTAGGTCAAGGTCATTTTTTGAAAGTTTGATCAAAGATACATCCAATATGCAAGTTTGGTACATGTAGCACTTATACTTTGCTCAATATTGGCTTTTAAAGGCAAAATCATTCAAGTGGAAAAAAGTAGGTCAAGGTCATTTTTTGAAAGTTTGATCAAAGATACATCAAATATGTAAGTTTGGTACATGTAGCACTTATACTTTGCTCAATATTGGCTTTTAAAGGCAAAATCATTCAAGCGGAAAAAAGTAGGTCAAGGTCATTTTTTGAAAGTTTGATCAAAGATACATCAAATATGTAAGTTTGGTACATGTAGCACTTATACTTTGCTCAATATTGGCTTTTAAAGACTTTATTGCTATCTTAACATTTACCTTATCATCTCAACATTTGCCTTATCATTTGAAATAATTTTAAAAATCCCTACCCCAGGGGCTATATCCTCATCTGGATATATTAAATGATGTATAATTAAACATTTGCAACAAAAAAAACCAACAGAATATGAATATAGGAAAGGTAAATGTGTAATCTTAACATTTACCTTATCATCTAGTTCGGACGACGCCGACGCCGACGCCGACGCCAGGGGTATTGCAATAGCTCTTTTGCACTAAAGTGCAGTCGAGCTAAAAATAGGTAATCACAGATTACGAAGCTCACCTCGTGGCAGCAAAATTCAATTCAAACATATTTCTTAGTACATGTATATTGGCTTTTAAAGGCAAAATTATTCAAGTAGAAAAGAAGGTCAAAGTCATTTTATGAAAGTTTGATCAAAGATACATCCAATATACAAGTTTGGTACATGTAACACTAATACTTTGCTCAATATTGGCTTTTAAATGCAAAATCACTCAAGCAGAAAAAGTAGGTCAAGGTCATTTTATGAAAGATTGATCAAAGATACATCCAATAACCAAGTTTGGTATATGTAGCACTTATATTTTGCTCAATATTGGCTTTTATAAGCAAAATCAAATTCAAAGAATTGTGGTCCCCCGCTTTTGGGTGTTTGTCTTTAAAGAAATGCTTACATACATCCCCCCATTCTGAAGTTTTAATAATATATCTCATATATTATCAACATTCT
Organism: Pinctada imbricata; assembly: GCA_033119305.1. Lineage (NCBI taxonomy): Eukaryota > Metazoa > Mollusca > Bivalvia > Pterioida > Pteriidae > Pinctada > Pinctada imbricata. Next base: position 61,309,638 of record VSWD01000013.1, read on the forward strand.
AAATATGAAAGATTAACTCCAAGAAAAGGTCAAAAGGTCCAAACTTTTGTTTTGTTTCCAAGGGACAGGGCTTATGAAAAGGTATGCACATGTGATATATTTAAGACCTATGATTTAAATTACCATCAAAAACTTATGGTCGAGGTTGAAATTTTTAAATGTGGGTCAACCTCCATGGACAAGGTAACAAGGTCAGAATGTTGTTACCAAAAGAAATGTTTCATCACAAGGAATACACATGTGAAATGTGAAAGCCCTATCATTTTCCATTAAAAAGTTATGGACAAGGTTGTAGTTTTTGAAAAGTAGGTCAAACTCAAAGGTCAGGGTCACAAGGTCAAAAATTTTGGTATCAATGGAAAGGTCTTGTCACACGGAATACACATGTGAAATATCAAAGCCCTATCACTTTCCATTCAAAAGTTATAGTCAAGGTTAAAGTTTTTAATAAGTAGGTCGAACTCAAAGGTCAAGGTCACAAGGTCAAAAATTTTGGTATCCATGGAAAGGTCTTGTCACAAGGAATACACATGTGAAATATCAAAGCCCTATCACTTTCCATTCAAAAGTTATGGTCAAGGTTAAAGTTCCATGGAAAGGTCTTGTCACAAGGAATACACATGTGAAATATCAAAGCCCTATCAATTTCCATTCAAAAGTTATGGTCAAGGTTAAAGTTTTTAATAAGTAGGTCAAAGTCCAAGGTCAAGGTCACAAGGTCAAAAAGTTCAGTATCCATGGAAAGGTCTTGTCATACGGAATACACATGTGAAATATCAAAGCCCTATCACTTTCCATTCAAAAGTTATGGTCAAGGTTAAAGTTTTTAATAAGTAGGTCAAAGTCCAAGGTCAAGGTCACAAGGTCAAAAATTTTGGTATCCATGGAAAGGTCTTGTCACAAGGAATACACATGTGAAATATCAAAGCCCTATCACTTTCCATTCAAAAGTTATGGTCAAGGTTAAAGTTTTTAATAAGTAGCTCAAAGTCCAAGGTCAAGGTCACAAGGTCAAAAAAAATTTGGTGTCCATGGAAAGGTCTTGTCACACGGAATACACATGTGAAATATCAAAGCCCTATCACTTTCCACTCAAAAGTTATTGTGGTTTTTGTGACTGACGGACAGACGGACGGACGAACCGGTTTTAATGTCCCCGCGCTTTCGCAAAAGCGGGGGACAAAAATCACTCAAGTGGAAGAAGTAGGTCAGATGCTGCATCTGATGCAAGGGTCTAACTCGGCATCCAAAGATAAATCACTTGTGCAAGTTTGGTTATTGTAGCATCAGTACTTTGTCAGATACTGAGCTACCCCAAACTTCTTAACAAAATCACTCAAGAGGAAAATGTAGGTCAGATGCTGCATCCAATGCATAAGTCCATCTCAGTATCCAAAGATGAATCACTTACAAGGATTATACATGTGAAATATAAAGCCCTATCACTTGCCATTGAAGTTATGGACAAGGTTAAAGTTTTGCTGACTGACGGACAGACAGACGGGACAGTTTTAATGTCCCTGCGCTTTCACGAAAGCTGGGGACAAAAATATGAACCAATAAAGCCTGTGTTTGTGAAACACGAATGCCCCCGGTGGCATCTTTGTTAGTATGAACACTATTTTCTGTTAAGTACATCTATGTGAGGTCACTGGGTTAAAAGGTCAAAGGTCAAGGTCACGAGGTCAAAAATTTTGGTATCAATGGAAAGGTCTTGTCACAAGGAATACACATATGAAATATGAAAGCCCTATCACTTACCATTCAAAAGTTATGCCGAATGTTAAAGTTTTTGAAAAGTAGGTCAAAGGTAAAGGTCATAAGGTCAAAAATTTTGGTATCAATGGAAAGGTCTTGTCACAAGGAATACACATGTGAAATATGAAAGCCCTATCACTTCCCATTCAAAAGTTATGCCCAATGTTAAGGTTTTTGAAAAGTAGGTCAAAGGTCAAGGTCAATGTCACGAGGTCAAAAAGTTTGGTATCAATGGAAAGGTCTTGTCACAAGGAATACACATGTGAAATATGAAAGCTCTATCACTTCCCATTCAAAAGTTATGCCCAATGCTAAAGTTTTTGAAAAGTAGGTCAAAGGTCAAGGTCAAGATAACGAGGTCAAATATTTTGGTATCAATGGAAAGGTCTTGTGACAAGAAATACACATAAGAAAAATGAAAGCCCTATCACTTCCCATTCAAAAGTTATGCCCAATGTTAAAGTATTTGAAAAGTAGGTCAAAGGTCAAGGTCACGAGGTCAAAAGTTTGGTATCAATGGAAAGTCTTGTGACAAGGAATACACATGTGAAATATGAAAGCCCTATCACTTCCCATTCAAAAGTTATGCCCAATGTTAAAGTATTTGAAAAGTAGGTCAAAGGTCAAGGTCAAGGTCACGAGGTCAAAAAGTTTGGTATCAATGGAAAGGTCTTGTGACAAGGAATACACATGTGAAATATGAAAGCCCTATCACTTCCCATTCAAAAGTTATGCCCAATGTTAAAGTTTTTGAAAAGTAGGTCAAAGGTCAAGGTCAAGGTCACGAGGTCAAAAATTTTGGTATCAATGGAAAGGTCTTGTCACAAGGAATACACATATGAAATATGAAAGCCCTATCACTTCCCATTCAAAAGTAATGCCCAATGTTAAAGTTTTTGAAAAGTTGGTCAAAGGTCAAGGTCAAGGTCACGAGGTCAAAAATTTTGGTATCAATGGAAAGGTCTTGTCACAAGGAATACACATATGAAATATGAAAGCCCTATCACTTCCCATTCAAAAGTTATGCCCAATGTTAAAGTTTTTGAAAAGTAGGTCAAAGGTCAAGGTCACGAGGACAAAAATTTTGGTATCAATGGAAAGGTCTTGTCACAAGGAATACACATGTGAAATATGAAAGCCCTATCACTTCCCATTCAAAAGTTATGTCCAATGTTAAAGTTTTTCGGACAAACAGACAGACAAACAGACAAACAAACAAACAGATAAACAGACAAACAGACGGACAGGCCAAAAACTATATGCCCGCGAATCTTTGATTCCGGGGGCATAAAAAAATGAAAAAAGTTTAGGATTTTATTTTCTTATCAAATGTATTAATAGTATTGATACTCAGCATTAGTTTATCCATACGTATTGAAAATCTCAAAGTATTGATACTCTTCAATATTCTAATATCAATATACAGCACTACCGGCCACGGATAGCTACAGATTACGAAAAATTTTACATTTGACAGGGGCCAAAACAAAATATCAGGTGCACAACTAGACCATAGGCTCCATAAATTGCAAAAAGAAATAATTCCCTATCAATCATAGTTTCTGAGAAATGGTGTTCACAAGATTACATAGAGTTATATGGGAGAAAATGACCACACCCATTTTCCAAGACCCTGGGGGTCAAGGGCCAAAACAAATTATCAGGTGCACAACTAGACCATAGGCTCAATAAATTGCAAAAAGAATTATTTCCCTATCAATTATAGTTTCTGAGAAATGGTGTTCACAAGATTACATAGAGTTATACAGGAGAAAATGACCACACCAATTTTCCAATACCCTGGGGGTCAGGGGCCAAAACAAAATATCAGGTGCACAACTAGACCATAGGCCCAACATAATGCAAAAAGAATTAATTTCTGACCATTTACAGATTCAGAGGATTCGCATTCACGAGAAAAATTTAACAGACGGACAGACGGACGGACGGACGCCGGACACAGGGCGATCGCATAAGCCCGACTGGTCTTTGACCAGTAGAGCTAAAAATTGGGTGCTGGCGCAATGACATGTCAGATGTCTTGTTTAGATAAGCAACATAATGTTCTATACCAAACATAGGTAATCACAGATTACGAAGCTCAACTCGCAGCAGCAAAATTCAATTCAAACATATTTCAAAGTACATGTATATTGGCTTTAAAAAAGTAAAATCACTTAAGCAGAAAAAAATAGGTCAAGTTCATTATATGAAAGTTTGATCAAAGATATATTCACTATGCAAGTTCAGAACATGTAGCACCTATACTTTGCTCAATATTGGCTTTTAAAGACGACATCATTCTCCCGGAAAAAGTAGGTCAAGGTCATTTTATGAAAGTTTGATCAAAGATATCATCAATATGCAAGTTTAGTGCATGCAGCACAAATACTTTGCCCAAAATTGGCTGTTAAAGGCAAAATCACTCAAGCAGAAAATGTAGATCAACGTTTGATCAAATATGCAAGTTAAGTACATGTAGCACTTCTACTTAGCTTAATATTGGCCTTGAAAGGAACCAGAAGTCTCTGACGAGACTGTAGCTCTCCTGGTTGTTTTTTCTAAAACATAAATTTCCTTTTTTTGTTTTAAACCAAGATCATAGGGAGCAGGCGCTCTAAAAAATTATAAGTAGCATGACAAAACTACATATCCATTAGACTGCAACTATAATCAGTCAAAGAGAATACTAAAAACAGTAATATTACTAAAACTAATAATATAACTTTAATTGGAGTTATCTTTCTTGGAAATTTATCCCTTTATATTACTGAAAGCAGTAATACTATTTAGATTGTCAGTTCGCTCTTATTCCAGTGGATTCGGGGAGAAATGTGGATGATTAAGAGTTGTATCTCATTCAAATGTATACTAAAAATTGTTTAAAACATCAGGAAAATTTTTTTCCGCAACATATTTGAAGAAAATGTGATATTGGAAAGAAGAAAAAGTGAAAAATAGGTACCAAATGGACATTATTTTCACTTTTCAGCATAAAAATGTGTTCATATTTAATGAATTTGTTGTTGAATGAAAAAATTGAGTGATAAAAGCTGTGCTTGTAGCTTTAAAATGTTGCTTTACCTATATAACAGAAAGATGTTATATAACGTGGCAACATTACTGTTTTCAATAATAAAAGGGATTACTGTTAACAGTAATATTACAGTTCTAAGTAATATTACTATTAATAGTATTCTCCTGGACTGTATAATAGCACTCATATAATTAATAATATCCGAGATAAAGTATTTCTAAAAAGAATGCCACACCCATTTTTCAAGATCCTAGGGGCCAAGGGCTGCTCAGAGGAGTTGCGAGCACAAGATTACACAGAGTGATATAGGAGAAAATGACCACACCCATTTCTAAGACCCTGGGGGTCAGGGGCTCAAACAAAATATCAGGTGCACAACTAAACTACAGACCCATCATATTGCAAAAAGAATTAAGTCTCCATCATTTATAGTGTCAGAGGAGTTGCAAGCACAAGATTACAAAGAGTTATATAGGAGAAAATGACCACACCCATTTCTAAGACCCTGGGGTCAGTGGCTCAAACAAAATATCAGGTGCACAACTAGACTACAGACCCATCATATTGCAAAAAGAATTATGTCTCTATCACTTATAGTGTCAGAAGAGTTGTCCGGACAAGATTACATAAAATTTAATGATCACACCCATTTTCTAAGACCCTGGGGGTCAGGGACTGAAACTAAATGTCAGGTGCACAACTAGACCATGGACCAAGTAAAATGCAAAAAGAATTAACTTTCTATCTCTAATAGTTTCAGAGGAGTTGTCCGGACAAGAATTGTTTACGGACAGACGGACAGACACAGACGGACAGACGGAAGGACAGACAGATGGACGGACGGACAGCGGACGGACACCGGACGAAGGGTGATCGCATAAGCTCGACTGGTCTGAGACCAGTAGAGCTAAAAACTATACGAACGTTTTAATACATGAAATACTCAATGTATTAAACACCCGAATAGCCAGTTGTCCAAGTGTCCGCGGCACGTTGTTAGTATATCCTATACAATTCCTTTTGAACGAGGCGTGGATAAAGTCTTTATCTGTAACGTAAATATGGAACGCGCCGTGATTTACACTGGCATTTTAAAGTATTTATTCATCAGGTGCAGTTTTGACGATTTTAAAGGACAATAAACATGTTGATATTTTGTTTTTCATCGACTATTGAGGATGAGACACGGCGTATATTTTTTTCTGAAGTTGCAATAAAATTGTCTCGTCGGCGGCAAATTATAACGTGCGGCGGTGTCTGAGAAACATAGATTTTATTTTACATGGCCTTATATATACAATACGATAAATCAATAAATATATAAATTATATTTGCAGTGATTCATTTAATAGTATTGCTCTTATACTATGAAAATTTTTGTAGGGTCAGGTTGAACATGTATTCAGTGACCACCTGTCTTATGTGACCTATTTTATGTCTGCCCTTGCAAAGTAAAATAAGACAGGTTTGACTGTATGGAAGGCCTACCATTAATAGTATAAAAGAAATCTGCTTTCAAAATGTCTTAACATGAAATGTTGTATAGGGTGAAAGGTCAAGGTCACAAGGTCACAGGGTCAAAAGTCATGTTACAAAACTGTAATACTCTTTATGGTGAATGTGTGTATGAAATTTGAAACTGAAAGGTCTACCAATAATTGTACAAAAGAAATCTGCTTTCAAACCAGAAGTCTCTGATGAGACTGAAGCTCTCCTGGTTGATTTGTACATATACACTCAAGAGAATGTATACTATTAGTTATACAGTGTTTTACAGGGGGGATACAGAAATATATTGGGTCGATGAAAAAAGTTGTATTGGGAGGCTTTTAACACAACTTTTTTCATCGCCCCAATATTTTTGTATCTCCCCTGTAAAACACTGTATAACGAATTTATCCCGCTGATGGCTTTTGGTTTGTGTATGTTACATCAACATATTTTAAAGCATTTTGGTGATGTCAAAAGCATAAAGCATCTTAGTACAAGCAGGATATTAAAATAATATCCTGATAGTAAAATAATACAACATAATTAATATTTGGTTCTTCTCGACCAATCAGATTGCAAGAAATTTGCCAGAGGCGGGATAAATGTATATATCAAGTCTTTTTTTTATGAGAACCAATAACAACATGCCCATGTATATCCATTTATTTCTAATTAATTTTTTTCATCAAAATTCAGAGCAAAATTTTTTTTTTTCCAAAAAAAATAAAGCCTACGCTCACGCAGCAAGATACGCCCGTTGGGATTTTTTTCACAACACCAAAATATTTAAGTCCCATAACTCCATAAGGACAAATTGGATGAACCTAGCTTAAAATCGAAAGGCGGCTTCCTCTTCAAAGTCTGATCAAAATGTACAAATATCATGAAAATCTGTTGACACATATTCAAGTTATTGCGTTCCATGCACCTATATTTTGCCCTTAGCTTAACATGTATGTGCATACAACCTCCCCCCCCCCACCCCCATTACACATAATTTCTGGATTATGTGACAAAAAATTCAAGAAGCCCTTATAAATGGTGACCACTCAGTATTCCGAAGGTCTAAAAAGACGAAGGTTCAATAGTCCGAAGGTCTAAAAAGACGAAGGTTCAATAGTTCGAAGGTCCGATAGCCCGAAGGCCTGATAGTCCGAAGGTCCTATAGTTCGAAGGCCCATAACTCCGAAGGCCCGATAGTCCGAATGCCCAATAGTCCGAATATCCAATAAAATTCCTAAATTTGCCATACTAGTAAGGGACTTACCATTTGATTTTTAGGGGGGAGGGGGGACAGGAAGACTTTTGCCAGCCGGAAAATTTTTGTTGGACATTTTAAGAGCCGGATTATATCTTTCTTTTTGTAATTTTCCAATGTTGAAAATTACTCTTAACTTTAAATAATTCAGCGTGATTTTTCGGTCATTTTACACATTAAACACTTACAATGTAATTAGTTCATCTCTTGTCAGCAGATCATTTCATTTTAATTTCTTCAATGGCATATGATACCTATAATCTATTCACTTAAATATCGATCATACTCAATTCAACGGAGACAGGCTATATGGTGCTAATGATTTTTGAATTTGATTAAGTCACTCCAAATTGCATAAAGTTTGTTCCATTTTTACTTGTACTTAGTTTATGACATTTTTTGCAGCCTATGCAGCTATTGAATTGAAACTTGGTATACACCTTCATAATAATGAATAACAGATTTGATTTTAGTTTCGCGATTAACATTTTTTGCAGAGTTATGGACCTTGAACTTAGAATAGCTCTTAGCCCTAGGACCTTCAAATTTTCCATGTGGGTTACCTTTAGCAAGTCAAAGAACCTAATGGTTTTTTTAAAGCTAGGGGTCAAAGGTCAGTGTCATTTTGTGGCTGAAGGCAACGTATTTTTTTTTATTTGGAAATTTTTATTTTGACTGTTTATTAAAATACTATTTTCGATTCAAACTTTGTACACCTGAAGACATGTTTTTATTTTTTTTTTTCATATTGTTGGTATCTTAATCATGTTAAATGAGAATTGTGTTTAAAGGTCAAGTAATTTTAAGAATTAAACTTACATAATTGCATTGAATTTCACAAAATTAATACCCCGACGGGCGTATCTTGCAGCGTTGGCGTTGCTATTCTTAACTTACGTGCGATTGCAGAGATCTGTTTCAAACAACATAATATCATTTCTTAATGATGCTACCTTTTAAATCTGATTTGATAATTGGGTATATATTCAATTCAACTTCTTTGATATATCTCTTTCAGCCCCATCCCCCTCCATTTAGATTTCTAAATCTGCCAATATCAATTGTACAGGAGGTATCTTGTATCAAGTTCATATCTACAGGGCATTCGGACTTACAAACCTTCGGACTATTAGACCATAGAACCATTAGGCCTTCTTACCATCGGACCTTTAAATCTATGGTCTAATAAACCTTCGAAATATCGGATATTCGATTTTTTAGGTACTTCGGATTATGGATCCCTTTGTATATTGGTATGCAGTACTTTCGGTCTATCGGGCCTTTGGACTATCGGGCCTTCGGATTATCGGGCCGTCGATTTATCGGACCTTCAGCTTTATGGGCCTTCGAACTATCGGACCTTCGGAGTACTGGGCGGACACCTTATAAATGTGAAAGAACATCCTTCCTACTTGAAGTATACAAAATTTCAAAACATTTCAACCAGAAATAGATTTTTAAATAATTTTTAACTATTTTAGTATATTTTCACTGTATTTTAAAATATCTAAGTCCCATAACTCTGTAACGACATATCGAATGAACCTGAAAATCGAAAGGCGGCTTCCTCTCCACAGTCCAATCAAAATGTATGAATATCATGAAAATCCGTTGACGCATATTCAAGTTATTGCGTTCCATGCGCCTATATTTTGCCCATAGCTTAACATGTATGTGCATATAACCCACCCCTTCCTATTACACACAATATCTCGCTTATGCGACCAAAAAATTAAAAACCCGTTACATATGTCAAAGAGCATCCTTTCTACCTTAAGTATACAAAATTTCAAAACATTTCGACCAGAAATAGATTTTTAAATAATTTTTAACTATTTTAGTATATTTTCACTGTATTTTAAATTGTCTAAGTCCCATAACTCTGTAACGACATATCGAATGAACCTGAAAATCAAAAGGCGGCTTCCTCTCCACAGTCCAATCAAAATGTATGAATATCATGAAAATCCGTTGACGCATATTCAAGTTATTGCGTTCCATGCGCCTATATTTTGCCCTTATCTTAACATGTATGTGCATATAACCCACCCCTCCCCCCTTCCTATTACACACAATATCTCGGTTATGCGACAAAAAAATTAAAAACCCGTTACATATGTCAAAGAACATCCTTTCTTCTTGAAGTATACCAAATTTCAAAACATTTCGACCAGAAATAGATTTTTAAATAATTTTTAAATATTTTAGTATATTTTCACTGTATTTTAAAAATCTAAGTCCCATAACTCTGTAACGACAAATCGGATGAACCTGAAAATCGAAAGGCGGCTTCCTCTCCACAGTCTGATCACTATGTATAAATTTCATAAAAATCCGTTGACGCGTATTCAAGTTATTGCGTTCCATAGGCGGACGGACAGACGGACAGACGGACAGACGGACGGACGGACGGACGGACGGACAGACGGACGGACTTCGCCATACCATAATACGTCCCGTCAAATGACGGGCGTATAAAAACCAATTAATGTCTCCCCCCCCCAAAGAATATCAAATGAACCGTTCCTTAGATTTCTCTAGAATGTGAAAGAATTTCTAAAAATGTGTATATATAACATACCATATGTATCAAAACTAAAATAACAGATGTTTTTTTTTCTTCAAAAAAATGTGGGTCAAAGGTCAGGGATTGGGTCAAAGGGTTAAAAATTTGGCACCAGAAGATAAGCGTTCTCAAGATACATAGACATGCAATATATGACGTACAGCTCTACTATCTTATACCCTTTCATCAGAATTTAGTTGAATGGAATGATATACTGACAGTCGGATGGACAGACAAACAGATGAACAGACAGACCTACCACTATATGCCCTTTGATGAAATTTAAAGACATTAAAGGCATGAATAACCTCTCATTTGAGCTGAAAAAGTATTGCATAGGAGACTCTATAAAGATATTTCTTTCTTACTTATACTGATCAGTGAAAATACTTAGATCAAGTAATCAGACAGTTTCAGATTGAAATTGAATATAATAGGACATGTGGCCTACCGAGTGAAAAAAGTATCGGCCATTTTGTTCTAAAACCTAAAAATGTTTTAGTCTATTTTCTTCGTAAATGTAAAACAATATAAATAGGATATTGAACGAAGAACATGAACTTTTAGGGTGAATGTGGTATTAATGTAGACGGAAGCTAATTATTAAAATATAATACAAAATATTTTTACATATGAAATATTTGATCCTCTATAGAAAACATTTTCACCATATATCCCAGTTAAGAATAAGGGTGTCCCATAAATATTTTAAAATCTGGTATCGTACCCAGATAGCTCAGCTGGTAAGAGCGTCTGCCCAGATATCAGAAGGTCTCGGGTTCGATTCACGGTCCAGTCACATCTTTTCCCCTCCTGTTACAGAATTGGCGCCAAACTAAATGACTCAAGGTGATGTGGAGTTTTGTGTGAGGTTTCCAGTGCATGGAAACCTGAAACATAGGTAATCACAGATTACAAAGCTCACCTCGTGACAGCAAAATTCAATTCAAACATATTTCTTAGTACATGTATATTGGCTTTTAAAGGCAAAACCACTCAAGCAGAAAAAGTAGGTCAAGATCATTTTATGAAAGTTTGATCAAAGATACATCCAATATGCAAGTTTGGTACATGTAGCAGTTATACTTTGCTCAATATTGGCTTTATAGAGCAAAATCACTCAAGCGGAAAAAGTAGGTCAAGATCATTTTATGAAAGATTGATCAAAGATACATCCAATATGCAAGTTTGGTACATGTATCACTTATACTTTGCTCAATATTGGCTTTTAAAGGCAAAATCACTCAAGCGGAAAAAGTAGGTCAAGGTCATTTTAAGAAAGTTTGATCAAAGATACATCCAATATGCAAGTTTGGTACATGTAGCACTTATACTTTGCTCAATATTGGCTTTTAAAGGCAAAATCACTCAAGCGGAAAAAGTAGGTCGAGGTCATTCTATGAAAGTTTGATCAAAGATACATCTAATATGCAAGTTTGGAACATCTAGCACTTATACTTTGCTCAATATTGGCTTTTAAAGGCAAAATCACTCAAGCGGAAAAAGTAGGTCAAGGTCATTTTATGAAAGTTAAATCAAATATACATCCAATATGCAAGTTTGGTACATGTAGCACTTATACTTTGCTCAATATTGGCTTTTAAAAGCGAAATCACTCAAGTAGAAAAAGTAGGTCAGATGCTGCATCCGATGCATGGGTCCATCTCGGCATCCAAAGATGAATCACTTGTGCAAGTTTGGTTACTGTAGCATTAGTACTTTGTTAGATACTGAGCTACCCCAAACTTCTTATCCAAATCACTCAAGCGTAAAATGTAGGTCAGATGCTGCATCCGGTGCATGGGTTCACCTCAGCATCCAAAGATGAATCACTTGTGCAAGTTTGGTTACTGTAGCATTAGTACTTTGTCAGATACTGAGCTACCTCAAACTTCTTAACCAAGTCACTCAAGCGGAAAATGTAGGTCAGATGCTGCATCCGGTGCATGGGTTCACCTCAGCATCCAAAGATGAATCACTTGTGCAAGTTTGGTTACTGTAGCATTAGTACTTTGTCAGATACTGAGCTACCTCAAACTTCTTAACCAAGTCACTCAAGCGGAAAATGTAGGTCAGATGCTGCATCCCATGCATGGGTTCACCTCAGCATCCAAAGATGAATCACTTGTGCCAGTTTGGTTACTGTAGTATTAGTACTTTGTCAGATACTGAGCTACCCCAAACTTCTTAACCAAGTCACTCAAGCGGAAAATGTAGGTCAGATGCTGCATCCCATGCATGGGCTCACCTCAGCATCCAAAGATGAATCACTTGTGCAAGTTTGGTTACTGTAGTATCAGTACTTTGTCAGATACTGAGCTACCCCAAACTTCTTAACCAAGTCACTCAAGCGGAAAATGTAGGTCAGATGCTGCATACGATGCATGGGTTCACCTCAGCATCCAAAGATGAATCACTTGTGCCAGTTTGGTTACTGTAGCATTAGTACTTTGTCAGATACTGAGCTACCCCAAACTTCTTAACCAAGTCACTCAAGCGGAAAATGTAGGTCAGATGCTGCATCCGATGCATGGGTTCACCTCAGCATCCAAAGATGAATCACTTGTGCCAGTTTGGTTACTGTAGCATTAGTACTTTGTCAGATACTGAGCTACCCCAAACTTCTTAACCGGACGCGGACGCGGACACGGACGCGGACACGGACGCGGACGCGGACGAGGACGCGGACGCGTGGGGTTATAGCATAAGCTCACTCAACTTCGTCGAGGTGAGCTAAAAATTGGTGGAGAGGAGTGTGGCAGGAACAGGTATCGTGCCCAAATAGCTCAGTTGGTAAGAGCGTCTGCCCTGATAGCAGAAGATCTCGGGTTCGATTCCCGGTCCAGTCACATCTCTCCCTCTCCTGTTACAAATTTAACTTCTATAATCATAATACTAAATTTGGAATGTTTAAATCATATCTTGCTCTTAAATGAAATACAGAAATGATGCAGTAAAAGGAAGATTTTGGTAGAAGTTTTCCTAGGTTGAAATATTTTTGTACGAGTTGGCTCTTACAAATAAGAGTTACCTCGACCCTCTCTCTACAGCTCAAATCCGTGATCACTTAGGACATTCTACTCTTGCAACAAAAAAGTCTCACTACTCTCTCCAAAAATCTTATACCTTAATCATAAAAAAATAAGTAAGAAATACATGCATTTTGATTGTTTGTTATCTTTCTTGCACTGTATAAACAAAATAGAAAAGATTTTCAAGTTGATTGATTGATCAGAGGAAATTCCGAAACTATCCCCTAGCGTTTCTATAGAATTGAAGATAAAATCTTGGGTCAGGTCCCAAATAAAATATGAGAAACACTAAATTTCAGACTCATCTATGATAATATTGTAAAATGGCAATAAAGAAAGATTTTGGTAGAAGTTTTCCTAGGTTGAAATATTTTCGTACGAGTCGGCTCTTACAAATAATTTTTAAAGTATTTTAGAGATTTTTTCTTGAGCATTTTAAATTTTTTATTTGATTAACACATAGTAGATTTGCCAATAAGGCATCTCTTGTTATAGGGGACGTAGTCGGCGCGAAGCGCCGACGAAGTCGCCATCAAGATAGACGTGTGTACATGAATAAGCAAAAAAGCATGCATTTTCCCGTTTTTTTTACCATTACCTTCGATTCAAAATTTGTGTGCACGGTTCATGCGGAAACGGCGAACGTTAGAGAAGACAGAAAAGTTACGAATGGAAATGCACATCACAGGCTGCCGATATTTATCTATGAAAAAATAAAAACCAACCTTTTGTTGTTTTTTATCGTACATACAGGGAAAGAAGAACAACAAACGGTCATTTTTTATTTTTTATTTATTTTTTAAATAGATAAACATCGGCAGCTTGTGATGTTCATTATGACGTCGTTTTTTGAAACGTAAATGCGCGTGAAGTTTTGTGTACAGTACCTCATACATTAACAAGTAAAAAAATAAAGAGGGAATATATTAAGACGCTTTTAACAGAGATTCAAACACGAAATGAAATATTTCATCGTAAGATCATACATATACTGCCGAATCGTAAGCAACATGTAACAGATCGATTTTAGTCGAAACTAAAGTTTGAAACGTGTGATAATCACAACCTACCTCGACATAACATTTCACTGCCACTGGCGAAGATGAATGACAAAAGTAGATCAAACATTCAACCTAAATTTTGAATAAGTCTGATCCACTAATACCAGAATTTGCACGGTATACATCCTAAAAACCAATGGAACCCATGGGTACCCACAAGTGCTGTACAGACTTTACTCAGTGTCGGTGCATACACAGCCAGTCCTTGAAGTTCGTCTGGCATGGCGCGTCATTGACTACGTCACATTGACATTTAGGTCACTCACATGTAGTGTACACGTGCACTCATAATTATGTCATGCATAGTACATCGATGATCAAATTGACAATTTTAATTCCTTGGTGGATCTTTTTTTCCCTGTACGTATGATAAATAACAACGACGGGTTGATTTTTCTTTTTTGATAGATATATAAACATCGGCAACCTGCATGTGGTTTCTACTACATGTATATTGTTGTAAATCTCTTAAATTATCTCAAATATTGATTGCAAACATTTTTTTTCTTCTAGAAATGACACGTAAGTCGTAAGCTGGATGTATTGTCATTTTCATTCTTTTTTGAAAGGGGGGGGGGGTGGTATTTAGTTAGTTTTTTATCTATCATTCTTATTTATTTGTGACTTGTCTTCTAGTATTATTTATTTATCTATAGCAACATCTCGTTATCTTCAAATATTGATTGAAAACATTTTTTCGGAATGATCGACATGTCAAATCTTAATTAATTTCATGCTGGATCTACTAATAACTCAGTATTATTTCATTTTCCCTTTTAAAGGGGGGGGGGGGGTAATTAATTCATAAGCATGATTTGGCAAAGTATTTCTTCAGCCCTTTAATCTGTTTTTATTGTTGTTTTGGGGTTTTTTTGGGGGGGGGGGAGGGGGGGGGTCTTGCTATGATTTGATGAGAAATCTCAAGACAGTCATCATAGTTTTATTTACCTAGAACACCCCCACCTTCCCTCTGCTACATGTAATAATGTTTCCCCACAATAATTTAATGCAAAGACCATACTGAGCTTGGAATACCAACAGATATTGCAGACAGACACTCACGGAAAAGCAACAGATACATATATATATACCGTAACATAAGATTTTCATGAAACTTTGTGTTGTCCATGAATTGATAGGACAGCACGTTTTGGTTTTCAAGGTCAGAGCTTAATGTACATTATCGCTTTTCAGGAGGCTGGTAAGAGCTTCATGTCATCATGCTGTTTTGTCCATGTGGTAGAAATTATAATATTTCGCTCTGGCTAAAATGATCACCTGTGTCAGTCGTGGATCCAGCGCCCCCTTTGCCGGGGGTCAAGGGGCGAATTTCGACAATTTTTACTGAAAATGGGCCAAAATATACCTGTTTTTGGAAATTGTGGGGTCCGAGTGCCTGGGAAGGGGACCCCCCTCCGCATCCCTTGAATCTGCCATTGTGTGTGAATTTTACTTATAAATAGTTTCAATGGTGAGAAAAATATGCAAGAGTCTACATGTAGCACTACGAGCTAAATGTCATTATGTTGCTGAGGTAAAAATCACTGTGATTGTCACAACTAGGAGGATAACAGAACTTTAACCTCTTTAGAGAAGACAGGGCCCTGACCACATGTCCTTTCTAAATGTCAGTCGGACTCCTCGGGTGATAACATACGTATATGAGCTCGCTATAGCCGGCAGAGCACGGACTGTATTACGCATGACGCGGCATGTCCTCTTATCCATTTTTATATTCATCTGTGTTGCTTGGACTCCTGTGCATTATGGTCTTGTTTGTGGTCATCTAACAGTGAAGAGGTTGTTTTACACCATAATTGTGCGTTCTTCGAGACCTCTGGGAAATCGTAATAGAGGGAGGGTTGTGCACACGTAATCCAGGATAACCAAATCGTATGCTAAGTACGCGGCACTGCAGATGGCCGGCGTCCTTAGTCTGCACCAGTTGCCCATTGGTCTCGTTGGTTTATGTGTGGTCTTCTATGTTTAATGTTTCTATGGTGTGAGTTGGTGTCCCTTTTGCGTCTCTTTCTGTGGGTGTCTGTTCTGTGTGTGTGTGTGTGTGTGTTGTTTTTTTTTTGCATTGGGTGTTTTGGGGTTTTGCTATGGGTGCTGCAACCTACTGTTGTGTTGTTTGAGATCCCCTCCTTTCTTTTAACTTTTCTATCAGTGCTACGTCCCCTTCATGGCTTTGCCATAGTTCATATTATTATCTACTATTAAAACATGATGACACTTGTTTTAATGTAAACATTATGAAAATTTTATCAAACCACACAGTTTTACATCCTATTGGGGGTGGTACTCCAAGCAGTGGAGGAATTTATAAGAAGAAATAAGAGTAACCTCCCCCTCTCCCCCCTAAAAAAAAACTTACACACAAACACAATATTCCTTTCATTTGGCAATGTGAAGGATGCATTATTGCTATTTCATTTGATAAAATGATCAATCTTTGTGATTCTGGTGTTCCCAATTTAAAGATTTTCATGTTGATTGATTGATCAGAGGAAATTCCGAAACTATCCCCTAGCTTTTCTATAGGGATGTTCGAGTGACGAAAAAGTGACGTCACACTGCGCATGCGCATAAAAATTGGTTGGCAAAAAGTGGTTCTTTTATATATATATGTATAGCAATGTCCACTGCTATTCACGTTAATAATCTTTATCGGTACAGTTTATCGACAGATATATTTAAGTTAAGATTACTTCAAAGTTGTTATAATATTAATCGATCGTTTTAATTGCTAGTGATATTTTTTTTAATTTAATTTTTCTCTGTTAATCACCTGTATGAATAAATAGCATTTAGTCTCTCTGCGGGTTGATTTAATGTTTAAAGTCGTAAATGTGAACATCTTATATCATTCAATTCATCAAGTCCAACCGATACAGTATATCTCGTATACACAAGACAATGATATCCGACACCTGCCATTTACCTAGATTTTTGTCGACTGTCCAGGTAGATTTTTCACCCAGGCGCCGCGGCGGAACCAATGATCCGCAAAGGAGAGAAAGCCACTGCATGTGATCTACCCATTTCATATATCAGTTTTTGATATTTTGACACGGATGAAACATCTTAACCATTTTTTGTTTTGTTTTTTTGGTAAATACTTACATTACATATGTCTTTTAGTTGAGAGAAGCAAAAAGGAAATACAACCCATTTATATATCGATCACAATCATATAAGTTGGAACAGTGGATCATTATTCAATATTTCTCATAAATATCTCAAGATTTATTTATTTATTTATTTATTTATTTATTTATTTATTTCAACGGGATAATTGTTTAAATAATTCCGATAGATTAGATAGGTGGAAGTCCGAACATCTCTTCTTGAAATTCTTTTCAAATATTGGATGTTTTAACAGTCGAGGTGCAAAACATGGAAATAGAATGCTAGGATTTTATATGGTCCGAGATCTCTCTAACATTTATCATTTACTTTTATTGAGTATTTTAATCGTATCTTTCATTTTAAATTCATGAATGTCTCTTTTTATCCCAACGATTTTCAATCTTAAGGGGTGAGGCTGCCATAACTTACATGGAAGTTGAGAAATAAATGCTTCTTTAGGCATTCTAAAATTCTAATCTTGAGGCCCCCCCCCTCCCCTCTTTCTCTAGCAAGCAAAAAGTAAGATAAGGCATGCCAATTCAAAAAAAAAATTTCCATATCCAAAGTAAGAAAATTACTGAACGAATAATAAAAGAGAAAAAGAGAATTTGTGCATGTTTTCATTGTTATTACTATGACCGGCTTTATCTATGAATTGGAGACAGTCGTGAGAAAAAAACAAAAACAAACAAACAAACAAAAGCTAAGAAAATTAGTACTCTTTATTTCATTAAATGTTGTCTGTGAGTTAGATTTTTTCAAACTTTGGTCAAACTATTTCCCTCTTTCCATCCCGTTCAAATGCTCCGCCTTAATTAAATCACAACTACATGTAATATGCATGTTTGAGGGATAGGTGTGTACTTGTCAAAACAACTGGTAATAATTAAGTGGGGTATGTTACACCTAATACAGGAGCATAAAAATGGGACACTATGAATTACACCGGCTTGCTTGAAAAGCAAAATATGAAGAAAAAAATATCGGCAGTTTATTGATTCTAGCCCCCCCCCCCCCCCCCCCCCCCCCCATCGAACGGCAGTCTGATATACTAATAAACTCAGCGGGAATTCTTTATTGTTGTGATTAGAATGGTCAGTGTCACAGCAGGACTTATCAATGAAGTAATAATAAAAAGTAGCGCATATTAGAGCATCAATTGTCGATTTATCCCCGGGTATCACGTATATTTCCCTTCACTGCCAACCGTTTTTGCCAACCAGCCTTGTTTTCGCGAGACCCGTGACGTCACGGCGAACATCCCTATAGAATTGAAGATAAAATCCAGGGTCAGGTCCCAAATAAAATTTGAGAAAAACTAAATTACAGACTCATCTATGATAATATTGTAAAATGGCAATATCTTTGTTTATTTATAGTTTCTGTCACTTATGTATTCTAAATGCATGTAGCTAGGGTAAGAGAAAATAGCCATATACCCATTTTCCATAATCCTAGGGAACAGGGACTCAAGTAAAATACTGTTATGACATCTAAACTACAAACCGATAATATTGTGAAATAAATCAATTAATTATTATCCATAAATTCTGGGAAATTAGCTATCATGAGATCACATGTAGTTTAATAGAGAGAAAACAACCACACCCATTTTCTAAGACCCTTGGGGTCAGAGACTCAAACAAAATATCAGGTGCACAACGAGATTACAGACCGATCATATTGCATAAAGAATTTAGTCTCCATCATTTATAGTGTCAGAGCTGTAAGCATAAGATTATATGGAATAATATAAAAGAAAATGGCCACACCCTTTTCTAAGACCCTGGGGGTCATTGGCTCAAACAAAATATCAGGTGCACAACTAGACTACAGACCCATCATATTGCAAAAAGAATTATGTCTCTATCATTTATAGTGACAGAAGAGCTGTCCGGACAAAATTACATATAATTTAATGACCACGCCCATTTTCTAAGACCCTGGGAGTCAGGGACTGAAACTAAATGTCAGGTGCACAACTAGACCATGGACCAAGTAAAATGCAAAAAGAATTAACTTTCTATCTCTAACAGTTTCAGAGGATTTGTCCAGACAAGAATTGTTTACGGACAGACAAACAGACGGCCGGACGCCGGACAAAGGGTGATCCCATAAGCTCGACTGGTCTGAGACCAGTAGAGCTAAAAATCATAAGATAAAATGTTGTATAGGGTAAATGTCAAGATCACAAGGTCACAGGGTCAAAATTCATGGTACTAGAATGTAGTACTCTTTATGGTGAATGTGTGTATGAAATAGGAAAGGCCCACCATAAATAGTATAAAAGAAATCTGCTATGAAATTTCTCGACCGTACGGACAGACAGACTATTGGATGGACAGACAGACAGACAGGGTGATTCCCATATACCCCCAAAAACTTCATTTGCTGGGGGCATAAAAATTCCTTGCAGGGGTAGAATTTAAAAATTCATTTATCTTTTCTGATCCCTCAGATACCACTAGGTTTTTAATACATGCAGGTGTTCTGGAGAAGAAGATTATATTAATTCAATTAAACTTACTCGGGATCTAAAAGGCAGATCTTGGTGAACATCTTGAACAGTTCTGTATAGCAAGCCTCCCTCATGTCTTTCAAAAGTCTGCGTACAAACTTTTTCAATGTAGTTAAAAAAGAAAGAAGACTGATGTGCCATGCCCAGAAAATCCTAGAACATATAAATAGAACAGAAATATAATTTTAGAATAATAACCATTATATTCTGCTTCACATCGTTTGTAAATATAAATGATGAATATAATTATTCTTTTTTTTTTTTAGGTAAATGTGGCGCATTAATTTTTTTTTTTTTTTTGTTCAAGACACGTCTTTGTGATTGGCTCCCTTAATCCAAGTAATAGCGGAGAGTGGATCAGGCATGTGCCAGACTACCTACCAGATTGAGGAAGTCAATCAGATCGCCTCTCTAAGATCTAGCAGTGAAAAGTAAACAAGATGGATAAAATCTAAGTGACATTGGTGAAAAATTTCAGTATACCGTGTATTACATGGATTTAAAGCGGTTTCACAGCTTAAAAAGGGCAGAGATCTGAGAGATGTTATGATTGAAGTATACTAGGTAGGATTATAGTAGATTTATGTTCATGTCATGAATATTTTTGTAATTTCAACCGCTCGAAATTGACTGAGAGTAGCCTTAGCAAATCTCAGACGTCTTGAATATGGTCAATGGTCTTTGTTTGATATATTGTATCACCTCTCGTTATAACGCCAAACTCCCATACCAACATCCGTCACTGATGTGACAACGTCAGCGATTCATTTTGAAAATTATTTGAATGGGTACAGCATACCTGTTCAGCAGAAATGAATGGGTCATAACTCAATTCCATAGGTCAGATTTGTAATTATACATGACCTCTCTGCTCAACATTCTTAAACATTAATACTTCTTTCTTTATGATATTGATAGGTTTCAAAGACTCTGACCCATCCATTTCGTAATGAATGTATTTTTCCTGCAATTCTTTGATCTAGAAAGTTTGAGAAATACATGTAGTCAAATTACCTTTGCATACAATTTCAGACTTTTTAATTTACTAGTAACATGAATACAGCCGACACTCGTTACCTCGAAGTCAATGGGCCCACTGAAAATAGTTCGACATAAGCGGAGTTCGAGATAAACGTCAGTCGAATTTACTCTATATTTTGGAATGTATTGTACCACCTATAAGGCTTAAAGAATCGTTTTGCTATTGTATTTTATACAATAGATATCGGGAGTTTAAAAGGCTACTCATGTTGATAATGCAAACAAGCATTTTATTTCACAACGTAGAAATGGTTCTAGAAGTGCCATATTCGTATTCTTAACACTGAAATTTTACGAAGAGGCCCATTGAGAACGTCAGATATTTTTATTCTTTGTGTGTCCCCCCCCCCCCCCCCCACCTTCCGCGCCGATCACCTCGGCCCTGATATAATACCAGTTTGGTTGTCTTATCAATCTGTCATGTGCCGTTGACCTTCAAGAGTTCTAAATAATTGTGTCATGAAACTTAAATGAAGACATTTGTTCGTACGCTATTTAATTTTTCGTCTGCTAGATTTCAAACTCACATATGTCTTCATTCTTCGCTTAACTCAAATCGCTTTATTTCAGTTACGATGAATCTTGCCAATTTTTTTTTTTTTAACGTCGATTAATTCTTATAAGAATTTCATCATAACAAACAAGGCAATTTTAATGAATGAAACATGTACATATCATTGTTTCCGCAATGATATTATTATCTAATTTACTATTATCCTCCTTAATTTATTGATGTCACGGTCGATCAAACAACGGCGAAAAACTCAACCTGCGTTACCGGAACCTATAATTGTTTGTTTACCATGCAATTTCACCATTAATTTGAATGTTAATTGGTTTGTTTATACAAAGATTAAAACTTCGACTTAACGAGTATAAAATACACGAGGAAAGTGACTTGGGACTTAAAAATTACTTTGAGATAAGCGAAATTTCGAGATAACCGATTTCGAGTTATCCGAAGTCAAATTGGTTAGAATTTGAAGAAAAAAAGTTGGGACCGCCGCTCGACTTCGAGATAAACGGAATTTTGAGATAACCGAGTTTGAGATAACGAGTGTCAGCTGTATAATACCTGAAATCGCAAGAAAATGTACCCATTCTTTTAGATTATACTGCTGAATAAAACAAGAGGTCCAAGAGGACCACAATCGCTCACCTGAAAACTACGTAAACTAAGCATATCAAACAAAAAGAAGTTTGTAAAAGGAAAATAACCTGACTTCAGAGTGAAACAAAAATTAACAACAGTTCTCAAGACATCTCTCTAGATAATCCTTATGCTTTCGGTA
This sequence comes from Pinctada imbricata, assembly GCA_033119305.1. NCBI lineage: Eukaryota > Metazoa > Mollusca > Bivalvia > Pterioida > Pteriidae > Pinctada > Pinctada imbricata. The sequence goes on from VSWD01000013.1 coordinate 61,331,824, forward strand.
TGTCGATACGGGCTTCCGTTCTGAAGAAGTTTGTCAAATGAGGGTACCTGCGATGACCTATTTTTTTCTGTAGTGGAGCCACTTGTTGACAGATCCAGACAAAAAACAACAATACTTGTAGGGGACCATGATTACTTCATTCCTACCAAGCTTCATGAAAATCTGTTCAGCGGTTCTGGAGAAGAAGTTGAAAATGTATGAAAATCACCCCCCCCCCCCCCCCTTATTCTTGAGTACTATACACTGCCATCCATAAATTAGTATACACCATTTCTGTTCATGTTGATGTTAGAAACTGAACAATTTCGAATATATTGCTGTATAACTCTAAAGATGAACCTTATAGAAATCATTTGTATCAAACTTGACCCAAATACAGGGATGGGGTCAATTACATTGAAATGTAATTAATTAAATTACAAATTACATTGTAATTTTTGGCTATGTAATTAATTAAATTACACATTACTTTGCGATTTTTTGGAAATGTAATTAATTAAATTACAATTACATTGCAAATGCAATTAATTAAATTACACATTACATTTTATTTAATGAATTTATTTTTATCATATCAAATTTTTAACAATGCCAGATTGGTAATTTCAATTCTCTGATAAAATGCAAGAAAGTGCAGGACAATATTTGCTCAACAGTCCAATGTATTTTAAGATTCACTGAGAAACCATTAATGTACAATGCACACCTTTTGCCTTGAAATTTCCCCCAGAATTCTTAAGTGGTACTTAAAAATACTAGCCATTTTGTCCTTGTCTTTGATAAGTTAGACTTTCCAACTTAATTTTGTTACATTAGGATCAAAACACATTAAATTTTGTAAACAGTGACCTTTGACAACTTTATTTATGCTTCACGCATTCTTTCTATTGTGGACAACCAGGTAAAAATGCATTATCTCTAAGACTTCAAATATATAATGGAGGTCCTTTCAGAAGTGACAAGCAAGTTAATTAGAACAGAAACACATAACCAGACTTTGTTTTGATAACTATAAGTCACATTAGGTCTTGTGGTCATTCAGGTAAAACTGTTTATTTAACCATTATCTGTGGCTAACCTCAATGATAATTGATTACACAACAAGTCTTTTTTTTTCTCAGATCAATCTATGTATTCATTGTTTTTAGTTGCAAATGTAATTGAAAAGTAATTGAAATGTAATTGGAATTACATGCTGTTTTTGCCTTGTAATTAATTAAATTACAATTACATGTAATTGAAAAAATCTTCAATTACACATTACATTCAATTACTTGAACAAATGTAATTAATTGTAATTAATTACAATTACATTTTTAATTACCCCATCCCTGCCCAAATATTTGCAATTTTTGAATTTTCATTCTTTTTTATATAAAAATGACATTTTTTGAAAAAAAATTGTGCAGATGAAAAAGTATCTTTTTACATTTTTGTTATCACAATTCATAATTTAAAAAAATAAAACACCGCTAAAGACGGTATGGCCGGATTGCAAAGTAAGTTTTCGTCACCAACTGGGTCAAGGTCACTAAGTCAAATATTACAGCATACATTGAGAGGTCTTGTCAGAGGCAACCTACATGTATAATATAAAGTTTCTACTGTATACTGTTCCTTAGATTTTGCTTAAACCAGGAACTTTAACCAAAATCTTTAACTAGGTCAAAGTCCAAGGTCAAGGTCACTACGTCCAATGTTACAGCATAAATTGAAAGATCTTGTCATGGGCAACCTAAATGTATAATATAAGGTTTCTACTGCATACAGTTCCTTAGATTTTGCTTAAACCAGGAACTTTAACCAAAATCTTTAACTACGTCAAAGTTCAAGGTCAAGGTCACTAAGTCAAATGTTACGGCATAAATTGAAAGGTCTCATCATGGGCAACCTAAATCTATAATTTAAGGTTTCTACTGCATACAGTTCCTTAGATTTTGCTTAAACCAGAAAAACCAACGAGTCATCCAGATAGCATATCTCAAACCCTCCCCCATCCCCCATCCATGCATACAATTAGTGAAGAGATTTGGTGGCAAGGACACCCCATCTCCTACTTATCACACTTATGCATCCAATTTTAAGTTCAGCTTTTATTCACTTTGAATTATATAACAAATCTGTGGTGCCAATGACCTTGTTTGAAAGTTGCCCCTCCCTCCCCTCCTCCCCTTCATGATTAATTTTTTTGCCTCTACAAATTACCTCAATTTGAACCTGTGTTTCTTAAGAATAGTTTTCTTGGAACTTTTTGTGACAGAATTAGTAATAGATGCACATGGTCTCGAAGTACCGAGATAGTACCAGTAGATTTTAATTCATAATCACAGACACTGCATACACAATGTTAATCTTTGGTATAAGAAGTAACAACATCTTTCAGTTTACATTGCCTTGACATGGACTGACATGGACTGACGAAGTAAATGGTAAGCTTTTTTTCTTTACATGACCCTTCCTGATTGACAAATGGCAGTCGCGGTACATAAGATATCCAGACCTCTTTGGAAATTTCTATCATGTCTGCTGTTATGAAACAAGAGCCCCATGGGGCACAATGCTCACCTGATAACCATGTACACTCTTACCACACTGACAACAGTTCTGGAGAAGAAGTTGAATATGTATGAAAATCACCCCCCTCCCCTTTCCTTTTCACATAAGAAAATAAAAAATCAAAAAATTAAAATTTCAGTATAAAATACATATCAAAGCATTTAGAAACTTAAATGTGATGAATGTGCAGTAATGTGTAAAATCATACACACAGTCTGCAGCCAACCATGTGCATGTATTTGTTGTGTTGGGATTTACCTCTTTTTAAGCCTTATATTACGATTTTCTCTGTACCAGTAGATTTTAATTCCCTTCCTGATTGACAAATGTTTGCATGGATTGTTTGGCAGTCGCGGTACATAAGATATCCAGACCTCTTTGCTTAAAATGAGGTAAATCCCAACACAACAAATACATGCACATGGTTGGCTGCAGACTGTGTCATCAATCACAGGGCCAATGTTAATGCAAAAATGTGCATTTCTGACAAAGTCCGAAAAGACGTCAAAAACGCGTCAAAAATTTGATTTCCGAGTGGAATCAAAAATAACAACACTTCTTAAGACATCTCTCTAGATCATCCTGATGCTTTCAGTTTGTCGATATGGCTTCCATTCTGAAGAAGAAGTTTGTCAAAGGAGGGTACCCCATGTAACCTATTTTTGCCTCTGGTGGCGCCACCTGTTGATGGATCTGGATGAAAAACAACAACACTTGTAGGGGACCATAAGTACTTCATTCCTACCAAGTTTCATGAAAATCTGTTCAGTGGTTCTGGAGAAGAAGTTGAATATGTATGAAAATCATCCCCCCCCCCCCCTTCCTTTTCACATAAGAAAATAAAGCCTACGCTCACGCAGCAAGATACGCCCGTTGGGATTTTTTTCACAACACCAAAATATCTAAGTCCCATAACTCCATAAGGACAAATCAGATGAACCTGAAAATCGACGAAAGGCAGCTTCCTCTTCAAAGTCTGATCACAATGCTCAAATATCATGAAAAACTGTTGACGCATATTCAAGTTATTGTGTTCCATGCACCTATATTTTGCCTTTAGCTTAACATGTATGTGCATATAACCCCCCCCCCCCCCATTACACATTATTTCCGAATAATGTGACAAAAAATTTAAGAACCCGTTATATATGTGAAAGAACATCCTTTCTACTTGAAGTATACAAAATTTCAAAACATTTTGACCAGAAATAGATTTTTAAAGAATTTTTAACTATTTTAGTATATTTTTACATTGTATCTAATATATCTAAGTCCCATAACTCCGTATCGACAAATCGGATGAACCTGAAAATCGAAAGGCGGCTTCTCCTTTAAAGTCTTATCACAATGTAAAATATCATATAAATCCGTTGACGTATATTCAAGTTATTGCTTTCCATGTGCCTATATTTTGCCCTTAGCTTAACATGTATGTGCATATAACCCCCTCCCCCTCCCTTCCCATTACAAATATCTAATTGAAGAACCAACAAGGGTAAGCTCTCTTTCAAGTACATGTATAGATCCCATTCTTATCTCCGATTCCTTGCTAGTTTTAGAATCTGGTGTAACAGAATTCCCTCCCCATATTAGTGATCACCATGGTACGTATCTTATATTGAATTTCGAAACTCCTATACCTCATAAATATAAAAGAGAAGTGTGGTTATATAAGCAAGCTGATTTTGATTCTTTTAGAGCAGAACTCGTCTCCATTGAATGGGAAGAAAAACTTCAATTATCTGATGTAAATGTATGCGTTCTCCAATTTAATCGAATACTTATGGATTTATGTGTAAAATACATTCCCAGAAAAACTGTTATAATTCGGCCAGGTGACAAAGCATGGTTTAATTCGGATCTCAGACGACAAATCAGGCTCAGAGATCGCCTTCGTAAAACCTATCGATCAACACAGAGATCAACTGATCTACATAAATTTAAAGCTCAACGAAACAAAGTTAATAATTTAAAAAAGACACTTAAAGAAAATTATTTTACGTCCTTAAATGACTCTCTTGATGACTGTAAATCGTCTAACCCTCGTAAATACTGGCAAATGGTGAGACAATTACTTAGGGGTTCAAAACCATCTTTGAATTTCCCTCCTCTTTATTACAATGACAAAATTGCTTTTACTGATGAAGAGAAATGCGAAACATTTAATGAATATTTTTGTAGCGTGACAGACTTGCGCGAAGAAAATCATGAATTGCCTCCTTTTAATAAAAAAACGAATAATACACTCTCTGATGTTTCTATAACAAATGATGAAATAATTGATATCATTAAAACTGTTGAATCAAACAAAGCAGCAGGACCTGATACTTTTAATCATACTCTACTGAAAGAAATAAGCAGTCAAATAGCTGAACCACTCAAGTTAATATTCAATAAATCCGTCACTTCCGGCTCTTTTCCTGTTATGTGGAAACATGCTTTTGTTTTACCTGTGTTCAAAAAAGGCGATAATAGTGACCCTTCCAATTACAGGCCCATTTCATTATTAAGTAGTGTTGGTAAAATCTTCGAGCGCGTCATGTTCAAACATATCTATAACCATTTACATTCTAATAACCTTCTTTATGAACTTCAAGCAGGCTTCCGTCCAGGTCACTCTACTGTTACACAATTAATTGAGATTTATCATAATATTTGTTTGGCTCTTGAAAATAAAGAATTCATCTGTTTCTCTTTCTGTGATATTAGTAAAGCATTCGACAGAGTTTGGATAAAAGGTTTAATATATAAGTTGAAGCATTGTGGATTTGAAGGAAACATACTTTTATGGTTAAGTGATTATCTCCAAGGGAGAACTCAACAGGTCAAAATATCGTCTTCTTCTTCCACTGTCGGTAAACTAACTTCCGGGGTGCCCCAGGGGTCGGTCCTTGGGCCCCTCCTCTTTCTTATTTTCATAAATGACTTACCAGACGGACTAAATGGACTAGCAAGACTATTTGCAGACGATACCTCGACATCTAATCAATCAACATCTTTAACTGATATGGAAATAAAAAGTAATGATGATCTTGATAAAATTTATGATTGGGGGATGAAGTGGTTGGTTAATTTCAATCCCCTCAAAACTAAGATTGTAGTATTTGGAGCAAACTCTCGGAGTATTGAAAACTTATCCTTTTCCTTCAGCGACACTTTGATAAATCCAGTCCAAATCCATAAACATCTTGGTTTAATTTTCTCACACAATGCCAAATGGAATGCGCATATAGACAGTATAATAGGTCGAGTCTCGAAACATATTGCAATACTACGTAAACTCAAATTTATTCTGAATAGGCGAACTCTTTCTAAAATCTATGTAACTTATATTCGGCCCCACTTTGAATACGCTTCTGAAGTGTGGGATGGTATATCAAAATTTGACTCGGATCGACTTGAAAAATTCCAAATTGAGGCCGCGAGAATCATAACAGGACTCCCCTCTTACTGTTCTCATAGTTCTTTATACTATGAAACTGGTCTTGATACTTTAAAAAATAGAAGAGAACACAGGAAGTTAATACTTTTATATAAAATTCAAAGCGGACTTGCTCCACAATATCTATTGGATCTATTACCAGCAAATATTAGCGAAGAAACTCCATATAACTTACGAAATAACTCTAATATTCGCTTGCAGCGCACACGACTTAACGTATATAAAAATTCTTTCTTTCCCTCTGCTTGCTTAAAATGGAATTCTCTATCTGATGATATAAGGAATTCTGATACAATCGGTAAATTTAAGAGAAAAATTCGAGAAAATTCAAATAGTATTAATAAAGTTTCGACTTTCATTGAATTTGGTAAAAGAAAGGAAAATATAGTACATACTCAACTTCGCCATCGCTGTAGCAGATTAAACTTTGACCTATTCCGTGTTAACCTATCACCTACTATGCAATGTAATTGTGGTTATTATAAAGAGGACGTTAATCATTTTTTTCTTCACTGCAACAAATACAGATCGTCTAGAAATAGTCTTATACACTCATTTTGCGAGCTTGGTATCCCTTATAATATTGACACTATTCTGTATGGTTGTAGTAATACTTCAAAAGAAAACAACGAGATATTAGCACAAAAAGTCCAACGATTCATCTCTAACAGTAAAAGATTCGAGTTATGATTTACATTCTTTATATATATATATATATATATATAGCCTGTCAAACATATTGACCAAGCAAGACCTGTCCAGTTGCACATCTCCTTTTCACTGTTCAATCATTTAAATTCTGATTCATTCATTCATTCATTCATTCATTCATTCATTCATATATTTATTCATTTATTCATTCATTCATTCATTCATTCATGTATTTATTCAATCATTCATTCATTTATTTGTTTATATTCATTCATTCTTTTTGCTTATTCATTCATTATCGTGAATTCATTCATCCGTTTGTTTAATACGTTCATTCATCCATTTACTTTCTTGCTCATTCATTGTCATAAATTCACTCATTCATTTATTTGCCTGAATTTGTCATGTTTTGTTGATTGATAACACTCAGTCCACATACATTTTTTTTTATTTGAAAAAAGCAGTATTTTTATCTTATTAAAAGATCTATCAAACATCTCGATTTTCCATCTGTAACTTGCTATAGCCTACATGTATTTCTGTCTTTAATATCCACAGTTGTTTTGATCATATTATTCATGTACCATACATTTCATGTTTCCACCTGTATTTAGCCTCATTTTTCAATGTATGTCTTGTCCATATTTTTGTTCATCATATTCATTTTCATTTTGTATTGTTTATCAAATCATTTTGTGTTATTCTGTCGTCACATTGCATGCAATTGTTTAATTCTTTCTGTTATTGGAGAGGAACTCGTAAGTTTGAAAACTTGTTTCCAATCCATTTGCTTTTTAATGCAATAAAATATGTTTAAACTAAACAAATATCTCGGTTATGCGAAAAAAATATTAAAAACCCGTTACATATGTCAAAGAACATCCTTTCTACCTTAAGTATACAAAATTTCATAACATTTCGATCAGAAATAGATTTTTAAATAATTTTTAACTATTTTAGTATATTTTCACTGTATCTTAAAATATCTAAGTCCCATAACTCTGTAACGACAAATCAGATGAACCTGAAAATCGAAAGGCGGCTTCCTCTCCACAGTCCAATCATAATGTATGAATTTCGTGAAAATCTTTTGACGCGTATTCAAGTTATTGCGTTCCATAGGCGGACGGACAGACGGACGGACGGACAGACGGACGGACTTCGCCATACCACAATACGACCCGTCAAATGACGGGCGTATAAAAATTCATAAAAAATCAAGAAATTAAAATTTTAGAATAAAATACTTATCACAGCATTAAGTAACTTAAATATGATAAATATGCAGTAAATGAATGTGTAAAATCATACACTTATTGAGTTATTTAAAGAAATAGTGCAAAAATGTGCATTTCTGACAAAGTCCGAAAAGACGTCAACAAGAGCCCCAGGAGGGCACAACGCTCACCTGATACCCATGGATGCTCTAATTGACATACTGACATTGAATAAGAATAAGACGTAAAATTGATAGTGCCAGTATCACGATTTGAGCCTACATTCTTTCTAAAAAGATTTTTGCCGGATGCAGACAAGATTTTTTTTTACAGCCTTTAAAAGTACAAACAAGAAGAAATAGTAACATTTCAAAACATTATCTTTTTTACTGATTTGAATAGACGGATAATGTGATCCAAAGTCATATGCCCAGCTAGTGTATAGTTCAATTATTCAACATCAAAAAAAATCATTTTGTAAAATTCCACATTAATGTGCAGCAAGTGATGAAGAAACAGACAAAAAGAATAAAACAATGAAATAAACTTAATACTCTGGTGTATGCTGCTTTTAGGGAAACAAATTAATAGGCCCATGATACTGTAAAGCTTGTCCAACTAGCAGACCTACCACATCGTTATTTACTGTTATCTATGTTTCGCCTCATGATAGGACTGTTACATGGACAAATTATTAGCTGACAGAGTTCATGAAAAGTATCAGCTGCATCGGATTTGCTGATAAAAAATCATTTGGTCCGATAAAAACTCATGTTCTATCTTTTATTTGGACAGATAAAAATTCCCAAATGTCTTATTATTCACGACCTTCAAAGCCTCTTGTTTTCATCTTTAGAAATGTTGTATACATACAAGATGTCGAACACAGTGGCTTAAGGTTGTGAATCACAATTTATTTCCTCTTTTAAAACAACAGCTTCCTGTGGTCCAACATTTCATTGAAAGATTTCAAGAACTCTGAACTGAATTATTTGTTTTCAAGAATTTCAGATATATCAAATGTCCTATACATTCTCAAAATCCTCGGGAAGAAATTACTCATTTGTTTTCAAGAATTTCAGATATATCAAATGTCCTATACATTCTCAAAATCCTCGGGAAGGGATTACTCATTAGATGTTTCTTCAAGAAATCAGTCCATATACAATTCATCTAAGAGAGTCTAAGACAAAGGAAATTCGAGCTAAGTTTATAAATGATGACAAGTATGGAATTGTTCCAAGTACATGAATAATAACAAGCATGAAAGTGTTCCCAGTATATGCACATTAAATAAAATCTATTAAATACCGGCAGTACTATTTTGTTTGCACGATAGATCATCTATTAATCTCCTGAAATGTATCACGTGTACAGTACTAACACGGTGGGTAATCTCGCAACGCAGAACAATTTATTTTTCAATATTTTTGCGCAAAATAGATAATTTATTACAAAAAGGGAAATGTGATGCAGTGTAACAACGCCCTAACTATGAGTTGTATCCAAAATAAGGTGGATATTATAGCTTTTTATGATGCACAAACACGATCGGCGTTCTACTTTCACTTTCATCTACACCAATCATGCCGATAGTTTTTCGGCTTTATAAAAGGATATTACCTCTCTTTCTTTCGATAAACCTCTTATCTAAGGCATCCTTACACTGCATCACATTCCCCTTTTTGTGAAAAATAATTTGTAATACACGAAATTTTAGATAAACCTAGTGTTCTGCGTTGCGAGATTACCCACCGTGACTATTAAATGGGCGTGGAGGAATTAACCAATCAAATCTGTAACACAAGATATATGGCGACTTTGTTTACCATAGATACAAAAATAAAGCGGAGAAAATAATCATTATATAGGGAAATTGTTATATAATATGCATGTATGGAAAAAGTCAACATCTCAAAAATAAATTCAGAGTATATATTTGATTGCATGTGTGCCTGAGTTATTTCGACGTACGAAAATAAGTATACAAAGCCAAACTAGCTTGTCTGTTTAAAAAATCATGAAAAATCTAAAAGTTGATATTTTGACAGAATTCTTTCACACTTTCTATTCTAACGATAAATATAAAAAAAGGAGAAAAAAAACTGCAAAAGTGGGGTCCTGCCGGGGTTTGAACCACTACTCTTGGGTATGGAAAACCTACATTGTATCTATGAATGTTTTTCCGTAAAAATCCAAATGAGGATATCTTGACAAAATTCTTTCACTTGTAGGGAACCATGAGTACCTCATACCTGGTACCAAGTTTCATGACAATCTAAGAAAAAAAGTAAGTTAGATATGATAAATATGCAGTAAATGAGTGTGTAAAATCATACACTTATTGAGTTATTTAAAGAAATAGTGCAAAAATTAGCATTTCTGACTAAGTCCGAAGAGACGTCAAAAAAGCGTAAAAAATTTGAGTTCGGAGTGGAACCAAAAATAACAACACTTCTTAAGACATCTCTCTAGATCATCCTGATGCTTTCGGTTTGTCGATACGTGCTTCCTTTCTGAAGAAGAAGTTTGTCAAAGGAGGGTACCCCCTGTGACCTACTTTTGCCTGTGGTGGCGCCACCTGTTGAGGGATCCGGACGAAAAACAACAACACTTGTAGGGGACCATTAGTACTTTATACCTACCAAGTTTCATCAAAATCCCTTTGGCCATTCTTGAGAAGAAGTCGAAAATGTGAAAAGTTTACGACAGACACACGACAGACGACACACGACAGACGACGGACGCCGGACGGATCGCTATGACAATAGCTCACTAGAGCCTTTGGCTCAGGTGAGCTAAAAAGGGAAAAAAATTTTGTTGGGGTCCCGCCGGGGTTTGAAGCCACTCCCCATGGGTCCATTGGGCATGGAAAACATACACTATACCTATGTACAATCTTAAAAAATATTCCTTAAAAATCCAAAAGTGGATATCTTGACAAAATTCTTTCACTTGAAGGGTACCATGCATGAGTACCTCATATCTACAAAATGTCATGACAATCTGAAGAGTGGTTATAGAAAAGAAGCAGAAAATGTATGAAAATCACCCCCCCCCCCCCCCCCCCCTTTTCCTTTTTACATAAGAAAATAAAGCCTGTGTTTGTGAAACACGAATGCCCCCGGTGGCATCTTTGTTAGTATGAACACTATTTTCTGTTAAGTACATGTATGTGAGGTCACTGGGTTAAAAGGTCAAAGGTCAAGGTCACAAGGTCAAAAATTTTGGTATCAATGGAAAGGTCTTGTCACAAGGAATACACATGCGAAATATGAAAGCCCTATCACTTACCATTCAAAAGTTATGCCCAATGTTAAAGTTTTTGAAAAGTAGGTCAAAGGTCAAGGTCACGAGGTCAAAAATTTTGGTATCAATGGAAAGGTATTGTCACAAGGAATACACATGTGAATTATGAAAGCCCTATCACTTACCATTCAAAAGTTATGCCCAATGTTAAAGTTTTTTGAAAAGTAGGTCAAAGGTCAAGGTCAAGGTCACGAGGTCAAAAATTTTGGTATCAATGGAAAGGTCTTGTCACAAGGAATACACATGTGAAATATGAAAGCCCTATCATTTACCATTCAAAAGTTATGCCCAATGTTAAAGTTTTTGAAAAGTAGGTCAAAGGTCAAGGTCAAGGTCACGAGGTCAAAAATTTTGGTATCAATGGAAAGGTCTTGTCACAAGGAATACACATGTGAAATATGAAAGCCCTATCACTTCCCATTCAAAAGTTATGTCCAATGTTAAAGTTTTTCGGACAAACAGACAAACAGACAAACAGACAAACAGATAAACAGACAAACAGACGGACAGGCCAAAAACTATATGCCCCCGAATCTTTGATTCCGGGGGCATAAAAAAATTCATAAAAAATCAAAAAAATCAAATTTATGCATAAAATTCATATCAAAGCAATGATTAAGTTAGATATGATAAATATGCAGTAAATGAGTGTGTAAAATCATACACTTATTGAGTTATTTAAAGAAATAGTGCAAAAATTAGCATTTCTGACTAAGTCCGAAGAGACGTCAAAAAAGCGTCAAAAATTTGAGTTCGGAGTGGAACCAAAAATAACAACACTTCTTAAGACATCTCTCTAGATCATCCTGATGCTTTCGGTTTGTCGATACGTGCTTCCGTTCTGAAGAAGAAGTTTGTCAAAGGAGGGTACCCCTTGTGACCTACTTTTGCCTGTGGTGGCGCCACCTGTTGAGGGATCCGGACGAAAAACAACAACACTTGTAGGGGACCATTAGTACTTTATACCTACCAAGTTTCATCAAAATCCCTTTAGCCATTCTTGAGAAGAAGTCGAAAATGTGAAAAGTTTACGACAGACACACGACAGACGACACACGACAGACGACACACGACAGACGACGGACGACGGACGCCGGACGGATCGCTATGACAATAGCTCACTAGAGCCTTTGGCTCAGGTGAGCTAAAAAGGGAAAAAAATTTTGTTGGGGTCCCGCCGGGGTTTGAAGCCACTCCCCATGGGTCCATTGGGCATGGAAAACATACACTATACCTATGTACAATCTTAAAAAATATTCCTTAAAAATCCAAAAGTGGATATCTTGACAAAATTCTTTCACTTGAAGGGTACCATGCATGAGTACCTCATATCTACAAAATGTCATGACAATCTGAAGAGTGGTTATAGAAAAGAAGCAGAAAATGTACGAAAATCACCCCCCCCCCCCTTCCTTTTTACATAAGAAAAAAATTCATAAAAAATCAAATAAAATTTATGCATAAAATTCATATCAAAGCAATGATTAAGTTAGATATGATAAATATGCAGTAAATGAGTGTGTAAAATCATACACTTATTGAGTTATTTAAAGAAATAGTGCAAAAATTAGCATTTCTGACTAAGTCCGAAGAGACGTCAAAAAAGCGTCAAAAATTTGAGTTCGGAGTGGAACCAAAAATAACAACACTTCTTAAGACATCTCTCTAGATCATCCTGATGCTTTCGGTTTGTCGATACGTGCTTCCGTTCTGAAGAAGAAGTTTGTCAAAGGAGGGTACCCCCTGTGACCTACTTTTGCCTGTGGTGGCGCCACCTGTTGAGGGATCCGGACGAAAAACAACAACACTTGTAGGGGACCATTAGTACTTTATACCTACCAAGTTTCATCAAAATCCCTTTAGCCATTCTTGAGAAGAAGTCAAAAATGTGAAAAGTTTACGACAGACACACGACAGACGACACACGACAGACGACACACGACGGACGCCGGACGGATCGCTATGACAATAGCTCACTAGAGCCTTTGGCTCAGGTGAGCTAAAAAATAATGGTATGTGTAGAATGGCATTGTTACAAGGAAAATACATGTGAAATATCAAAGCCCTATCACCTACCAATCAAAAGATATAGCCAATATTACTTTTCTTGAAAAGTAGGTCAAATATCTAGATCAAGGTCAAAAGGTCAAATTTAATGGTCTGTGTAGAAAGGTCTTGTCAGAAGGAATACACATGTGAAATATCGAAGCCCTATCACTTACCAATCAAAAGATACATGTATAGCGAATCTTATCTTTTTTTTCAAAAGTAGGTCAAATATCTAGGTCAAAGTCACATGGTCAAAAATTATGGTATGTGTAGAAAGGTCTTGCCACAAGGATTGCACATGTGAAATATCAAAGTCCTAACACTTACCAATAAAAAGATATATCCATTCTTAATTTTTTTTTGAAAAGTAGGTCAAATATGTAGGTCAAGGTCACTAGGTCAAAAATTATTGTATGTATAGGAAGGTCTTGTCACAAGGAATACACATGTGAAATATCAAAGCCCTATCACTTACCAATCAAAAGATATAGCAAATCTTATCTTTTTTCAAAAGTAGGTCAAACATCTAGGTCAAGGTCACAAGGTCAAAAATAATGGTATGTGTAGAAAGGTCTTGCCACAAGGATTGCACATGTGAAATATAAAAGCCCTTTCACCTACCAATCAAAAGATATATCCATTCTTATTTTTTTTTAAAGTAGGTCAAATATGTAGGTCAAGGTCACTAGGTCAAAAATTATGGTATGTGTAGGAAGGTCTTGTCACAAGGAATACACATGTGAAATATCAAAGCCCTATCACTTACCGATCAAAAGTTATGGGCTGTGACAACCAAAGTGTGACAGACAGACAGACAGACGGACGGACAGACAGACGGACGGACGGACAGACGGACAACGGACAAAGTGATCCCTAAGTGTCGCTATGCTTCGCAGGCGACACAAAAATAATGTCCACATAGTTTACACCTACAGTATTAGACAGTCCTTTAGAAGATCGAAGGTTAGCAGGCAATTGAATATGACCGAGTAGTTTTTACCGACCAACTACCGGTTTCAACATCATGTTCCCACTCATAGTCTCTCCTCAGTGATTGTTTCACTATTTTCAATTTTTTTTTTTGGGGGGGGGGGTGCTTTTTTTTTTACGTTATACGTATTGGTATCCGCCTTAAACGTGATCCCACACAGTATATTGGGGTTTAATTTTAATTCTTATACATCAGTACAAAATTTGTTTAACTCGGCACCTAATTTTTTTTATGGTCGTGATTTTGCGAGTTCATTTAAATTAAAGTCGCAAGACCAAATTTTCAGTCGCAAATGCAACCAATTTAGTCACAACTTGGAGCACTGCTTTGGCCCTCATCAATGAAATAAACACGTATATCCACACATGAACATTGTTCTATTTTTTGTGTTAATATGTTTATAAGCTCACTACATAAACATGCGCTTCTGCGTAACAAAACAGCTTGATTCTAAAGTAAACAGAGTTACATCGTTTATACATAGAAGCAGCATCGGCCCTTCATTTTCTCCGGCAGAAGAAGATTGGAAGATTTAATAGAGAGGTGTAACTTGTACGAGTACGTCTAGTGTACAAGTTGAATTACACGTAACTGTTGTTGAGATTTCTTTTCAAAGACCACTATGCTTACTTGTAAAATCTAAGTGAACTTGAGTTGACTATTGGACAAATGAAAGTGACAAAATAATTCAATCAATGAAAGATTTTTACGGAGATGGCGACAAAACTGGACCAGAAATCAACACTGATTTAGCAGAGATTATTTCGTCTGGTTTTCATGTTAGAGTTCCCGAGGAAAAAACTAAGAAATTGTCAGACATGTACTTCAGACCTAAGAACATTGACAAGTTTGTGGTTCCTAAAACTAATGAATCTGTTTGGCCTTCTTTGCGTAGGAGATCCCAAGACATCGATGCAAACTTGCAGAAGATACAGGGGTATCAAATGAAGGGACTTGTACCTACAACACAAGCTTTTGACAAACTTTTAACTGCTGCACAAACCGGTAAAGGCTTGACACCTCAAGACACCTCCGAATGTGTAAAATTGCTTCAACATTCCATTCAGTTGGGCCAATTTGCGTTCAATGAACTGACATATCGTCGACGATATTTCATGAAAGGTGATTTGAAATCTTGTTACCGGCAATTATGCAATGACAGCAACCCAGTGACAAATTATTTGCTGGGTGACAATGTGGAAGCCAAAATGAAGGATATGGATACTGCGCAAACAGTGGGAAACAAAGTGTTAAACAAGCGACCCCACACTTCCGGAAACTCAAATTCAAAGCGTTTTCATCCATATGGACCTACAGGTCACTACAACAAGAACATGTCTAAATCGTCACCTTTCCACAAAAAAAAGGATTTCTATAGGAAAGGCCAAAATGCTCCCAAGCATTTTTTAGGGAAAAGAGAAAGGAGGGAGAAGAAAGAGACATAGTGCAGGAAGTGCCCTCCTTTGACACTGTATATACTGATGGTGTGCATGTAAGTAAAACATTAGATCCTACTTACAATTTATTTCCTTTGCCAGAAATAAATGGAAATGAATACAAGTTGAACAATACACCTTCCAACTTTACAGGGGGTAAAGTGAGAGATTTTTATGATAATTGGACAAAAATAACATCAGATTCTTGGATTCTGAACACTATTTTGGGATATAATATTGAATTTGAAAGTATGCCATATCAAAAACACCCAATTCGTGGGATAACATTTTTCAAAGAGGAACAAATATTGATAGCACTAGAAATAGAGAAACTTATTGATAAAGGTGTTATATATGAAGTTGAACGAACTAAAGATGAATTCATATCAAACATTTTTGTTCGACCGAAGAAAGACGGTTCTCACAGGATTATTTTCAATGTGAAGAAATTAAATGAAGATATAGAACATCATCACTTTAAGATGGACACCTTGAAATCAGCTTTTCAAATTGTTGGTTTGCTTCAATTGACCTAAAGGATGCCTATTACTCTATTAGTGTCGCTTTGGAAGATAGGAAATATTTAAGATTTCTATGGAAGGATAAATGTTTTGAATTTTCCTGTCTTCCTATGGGATTGACAAGCTCCCCTCGGGTGTTTACCAAACTTTTAAAGCCTGTGTTTTCAATTCTACATCAACGTGGTTTCAGTAGCGTCATAAACATTGATGACATTCTACTCGTAGGGGACACATTTGAAGATTGTGAAGCTAATATTAGAAACACTATGTCAATGTTAGACAATTTAGGCTTTACAGTTCACCCAGGAAAATCGGTGCTAACTCCAACCCAAAATATACCTTTTTTAGGATTTAACTTGAATTCTTTGAACATGACTGTGAGATTGTTACCAGATAAGGCTCAAGACATTGTGGATTTATGCAATTCTCTTATTTGTAGAAAGGAAATTAAATTAAGGGAATTAGCAAAAATTATAGGAAAATTTGTGGCAGCTACCCCTGGAGTGCAATATGCACAGCTGCATTATAAATCCCTAGAAATAGAAAAAGACAAACACTTAAAACTAGTAAAAGGGGATTATGAAGCTAAGTGTATGTTATCTCAAGAATCAGTGACTGAACTTGTTTGGTGGAAGAATAACATTCATGATTCATGTGGATTTTTGATCGAAAAAGATGTGAACCTCACAATTCAAACGGACAGTTCGTTGTCAGGTTGGGGTGCATATGTAGTCGAAACAAAGCAAAAAACTGGAGGACACTGGTCGTATATAGAACAGAATGCGCATATTAACATATTAGAACTAAAAGCGGCATTCCTAGCGTTACAATCATTTTGTACACCCAAAAACGATATCCACGTTTCACTACAAATGGACAACATGGTTGCCGTCTCCTACATTAACAATATGGGTGGCCGTAAATGTGAACTAAATTCATTATGCAAACAGATATGGGATTGGTGCATTAATCGTGACATATATATAAGTGCAAAACATTTGCCCGGTGTAGAAAACGTACAAGCAGATCGGTTGTCACGCAAACTTAATGATGATATGGAATGGATGCTGAATGACAATACTTTTGAAAAAATTATGACCATTTATAGTCTAAACAAGAGGCCCAAGGGGGCCACATCGCTCACCTGAGTTGCAGACAAAGGGTTAAAAGTCACAAAAATACTTCCACAGATCAAAGCCCTTGACAGCCATATTTGTTGACCTATCGACAAGAAAAACACAAACTTGGCAGAGGACCTTGAGTACTTAGCTTGCTGCAAGGTTTCATGAAATTCTGTGCAATGGTTGCAGAGGAGATGTCGAAAATGTGTCAGCCAATCAGAGCCCTCGGCGGCCATATTTGTTGACCGATCGGCACGAAAGACACAAACTTGGTAGAGGACCTTGAGTAGTTCCTTCCTGTAAAGTTTCATGAAATTCTGTGCAGCAGTTGCAGAGGAGATGTCGAAAATGTGTCAGCCAATCAGAGCCCTTGGCAGCCATATTTGTTGACCAATCAGCACGAAAAAACACAAAAGCGTTGGAGGATCTTGAATACTTCCTTCCTGTAAAGTTTCATGAAATTCTGTGCAGCGGTTGCAGAGGAGATGTCGAAAATGTGTTGGCCAATCAGAGCCCTCGGCGGCCATATTTGTTGACCGATCGGCACGAAAAACACAAACTTGGTAGAGGACCTTGAGTACTTCCTTCCTGTAAAGTTTCATGAAATTCTGTGTAGCGGTTGCAGAGGAGATGTCGAAAATGTGTCAGCCAATCAGAGCCCTCAGCGGCCATATTTGTTGACCGATCCGCACGAAAAACACAAACTTGGTAGAGGACCTTGAGTACTTCCTTCCTGTAAAGTTTCATGAAATTCTGTGCAGCGGTTGCAGAGGAGATGTCGAAAATGTGTCAGCCAATCAGAGCCCTCTGTGGCCATATTTGTTGACCGATCGGCACGAAAAACACAAACTTGGTAGAGGACATTCAGTACTTCCTTCCTGTAAAGTTTCATGAAATTCTGTGCAGCAGTTGCAGAGGAGATGTCGAAAATGTGTCAGCCAATCAGAGCCCTCAGCAGCCATATTTGTTGACCGATCGGCACAAAAAACACAAACTTGGTAGAGGACCTTGAGTACTTCCTTCCTGTAAAGTTTCATGAAATTCTGTGCAGCGGTTGCAGAGGAGATGTCGAAAATGTGTCAGCCAATCAGAGCCCTCTGCGGCCATATTTGTTGACCGATCGGCACGAAAAACACAAACTTGGTAGAGGACCTTCAGTACTTCCTACCTGTAAAGTTTCATGAAATTCTGTGCAGCAGTTGCAGAGGAGATGTCGAAAATGTGTCAGCCAATCAGAGCCCTCTGTGGCCATATTTGTTGACAGATCGGCACGAAAAACACAAACTTGGTAGAGGACCTTCAGTACTTCCTTCCTGTAAAGTTTCATGAAATTCTGTGTAGCGGTTGCAGAGGAGATGTCGAAAATGTGTCAGCCAATCAGAGCCCTTGGCGGCCATATTTGTTGACCGATCGGCACGAAAAACACAAACTTGGTAGAGGACCTTGAGTACTTCCTTCCTGTAAAGTTTCATGAAATTCTGTGCAGCAGTTGCAGAGGAGATGTCGAAAATGTGTCAGCCAATCAGAGCCCTTGGCGGCCATATTTGTTGACAGATCGGCACGAAAAACACAAACTTGGTAGAGGACCTTCAGTACTTCCTTCCTGTAAAGTTTCATGAAATTCTGTGCAGCGGTTGCAGAGGAGATGTCGAAAATGTGTCAGCCAATCAGAGCCCTCTGTGGCCATATTTGTTGACCAATCGGCAAGAAAAATACGAACTTGGTAAAACACCTTGAGTACTTCCTTCCTGTAAAGTTTCATGAAATTCTGTGCAACGGTTGCAGAGGAGATGTCGAAAATGTGTCAGCCAATCAGAGCCCTCGGCGGCCATATTTGTTGAAAGATCCGCACGAAAAACACAAACTTGGTAGAGGACCTTGAGTACTTCCTTCCTGTAAAGTTTCATGAAATTCTGTGCAGCGGTTGCAGAGGAAATGTCGAAAATGTGTCAGCCAATCAGAGCCCTCGGTGGCCATATTTGTTGACCGATCGGCACGAAAAACACAAACTAGGTAGAGGACCTTGAGTACTTCCTTCCTGTAAAGTTTCATGAAATTCTGTGTAGCGGTTGCAGAGGAGATGTCGAAAATGTGTCAGCCAATCAGAGCCCTCGGCGGCCATATTTGTTGACCGATCCGCACGAAAAACACAAACTTGGTAGAGGACCTTGAGTACTTCCTTCCTGTAAAGTTTCATGAAATTCTGTGCAGCGGTTGCAGAGGAGATGTCGAAAATGTGTCAGCCAATCAGAGCCCTCTGTGGCCATATTTGTTGACCAATCGGCAAGAAAAATACGAACTTGGTAAAACACCTTGAGTACTTCCTTCCTGTAAAGTTTCATGAAATTCTGTGCAACGGTTGCAGAGGAGATGTCGAAAATGTGTCAGCCAATCAGAGCCCTCGGCGGCCATATTTGTTGACCGATCCGCACGAAAAACACAAACTTGGTAGAGGACCTTGAGTACTTCCTTCCTGTAAAGTTTCATGAAATTCTGTGCAGCGGTTGCAGAGGAAATGTCGAAAATGTGTCAGCCAATCAGAGCCCTCGGTGGCCATATTTGTTGACCGATCGGCACGAAAAACACAAACTAGGTAGAGGACCTTGAGTACTTCCTTCCTGTAAAGTTTCATGAAATTCTGTGTAGCGGTTGCAGAGGAGATGTCGAAAATGTGTCAGCCAATCAGAGCCCTCGGCGGCCATATTTGTTGACCGATCCGCACGAAAAACACAAACTTGGTAGAGGACCTTGAGTACTTCCTTCCTGTAAAGTTTCATGAAATTCTGTGCAGCGGTTGCAGAGGAGATGTCGAAAATGTGTCAGCCAATCAGAGCCCTCGGTGGCCATATTTGTTGACCGATCGGCACGAAAAACACAAACTTGGTAGAGGACCTTGAGTACTTCCTTCCTATTAAGTTTCATGAAATTCTGTGCAGCGGTTGCAGAGAAGATGTCGAAAATGTTAAAAGTTTACGCCAGACGGACGACGACGACGACGGACGGACGACGGACGGACGGACGACGGACGGCGCGCTATGACAATAGCTCACTTGAGCTTCGCTCAGGTGAGCTAAAAACGCGTCAAAAATTTGACTTCGAAGTGGAACCAAAAATAACAACACTTCTTAAGACATCTCTCTAGATCATCCTGATGCTTTCGGTTTGTCGATACATGCTTCGGTTCTGAAGAAGAAGTTTGTCAAAGGAGGGTACCCCCCGTGACCTACTTTTGGCTGTGGTGGCGCCACCTGTTGACAGATCCGGACGAAAAACAACAACACTTGTAGGGGACCATGAGTACTTCATACCTACCAAGTTTCATCAAAATCTGTTCAGCCGTTCTGGAGAAGAAGTCGAAAATGTGAAAAGTTTACGACGGACGACGGACGGACGGACGCCGGACGGTGCGCTATGACAATAGCTCACTTGAGCTTCGCTCAGGTGAGCTAAAAAGGGGAAAAAATTTTTGTTGGGGTCCCGCCGGGGTTTGAAGCCACTCCCCATGGGTCCATTGGGCATGGAAAACATACATTATACCTATGTACAATCTTAAAAAATATTCCTTAAAAATCCAAAAGTGGATATCTTGACAAAATTCTTTCACTTGTAGGGTACCATGCATGAGTACCTCATACCTACAAATTGTCATGACAATCTGAAGAGTGGTTATAGAAAAGAAGCAGAAAATGTATGAAAATCACCCCCCCCCCTTCCTTTTTACATAAGAAAAAAATTCATAAAAAATCAAAAAAATAAAATTTAAGCATAAAATACATATCAAAGCATTAAGTAAGTTAAATATGATAAATATGTAGTAAATGAGTGTGTAAAATCATACACTTATTGAGTTATTTAAAGAAATAGTGCAAAAATGTGCATTTCTGACTAAGTCCGAAAAGACGTCAAAAACGCGTCAAAAATTTGACTTCGAAGTGGAACCAAAAATAACAACACTTCTTAAGACATCTCTCTAGATCATCCTGATGCTTTCGGTTTGTCGATACATGCTTCGGTTCTGAAGAAGAAGTTTGTCAAAGGAGGGTACCCCCCGTGACCTACTTTTGGCTGTGGTGGCGCCACCTGTTGACAGATCCGGACGAAAAACAACAACACTTGTAGGGGACCATGAGTACTTCATACCTACCAAGTTTCATCAAAATCTGTTCAGCCGTTCTGGAGAAGAAGTCGAAAATGTGAAAAGTTTACGACGGACGCCGGACGGACGGACGGACACCGGACGGTGCGCTATGACAATAGCTCACTTGAGCTTCGCTCAGGTGAGCTAAAAATGGAATCGATTTATTTGCATCAAGACTTAACTATCGACTACCATTGTATGTGTCTTATTTACCTGATCCAAATGCTATTGCTGTTGACGCTTTTTCAATGAAATGGAACACTAACTTTATGTATATGTTTCCTCCTTTCAGCATTTTGGGACGAGTTCTTGCCAAAATCAACCAGGACAAAGCAGAAGCAGTTATGGTTGCTCCAATCTGGCCAACACAACACTGGTTTCCGTTACTGCTCAACATGATAAGCGAACAATCTTACATTCTACCAAGGTCGTCAAAGACCCTTCTAATGCCGACAAATATGAGCAGACAACATCCCCTCAAGAAAATGTATCTGGGGTGTTTCAGACTGTCAGGAAATTGTTGGAGGGCAAAGGAGTATCGAATGAAGCTATCGACACAATTACCAGCTCATGGCGCGAATCAACCAGAAAGCAGTATTGGACATATATCAAAAAATGGATGTCATTTTGTGATAGGAACAAGAGTGATCCACTTGCGCCATCTATTGTAAATGTTTTGAATTTTCTTCAATCATTACTAGATAGTAATCTAGGATATAGTGCAATTAACACTGCAAGATCTGCAATTTCTAGTTTGTTTTCATTATCAAGTAATAATGAACATATAGGTACACATCCACTTATTCAGCTTTTTTGAAAGGAGTGTTTATCAAAAAACCTATGTTACCAAGAAATGTACATATTTGGGATGTTTCTGTAGTTTTAGAACATTTACGTAACATGTTTCCATTAGATAGTTTGAGTTTGAAAGATTTGACTCTTAAAACAGTTATGTTGATGTCTTTACTAACAGGGCAAAGAGGACAAAGTATTCATTTACTTAAGACAAATGATGTAAAGATTCATGAAAACTTTGTACATATTGTTTTTTCTAGTCTTTTGAAAACATCAAAACCAAGTCATCATTTAAGTAGCATGAACATAGAAGTTTTTACTGTAGATGTTAGATTGTGTTTAGTCCACACTTTGAGAGCTTACTTGGATCGTACAAATATGTTAAGAACATCAGATGAACTATTTATATCTACTATGAAACCTCATAAAAGAGTTTCACGTGACACTATCAGTAGATGGATAAAAACTATTCTGTGTTTATCTGGTATTAACATTGCCGTATTTACGGCACATTCTACACGTGCTGCTAGCACAAGTGCTGCAAATAAAGCAGGCGTTCCATCAAAAGACATTTTGAAGTATGCTGGATGGTCTAATGCACAAACTTTTTTCAAACATTATAATAAACATATTGACAATTCATTTTCTGTGCCAAGTACATTATCTGCGTCATTACTTGAATCATCAGTTGTTCATTAGTAATAAATTCTTGAAAGAATAAACAGACTTTTTCTTCACATTTTCATCTTATTGAAGGAAATCTTTTCATTATCAGGACATACTGAGCAAAGGGCTCTAAAATCTCATGGGGTTCCTCAGTATGGTTGATTTGGTAGAATTTAAAAATTAAACGAGTATTACTCGTAATATGAAGTTTGATTGTAATTCTACCAAATCAACTTCATACTGAGGGATCACATGAGATGTGACGTAGGCCATCACGTGATTCAGTCTTTAGAGTACAGGACACAATGAGCAAAATCCAGATATAAACAAATAGAACCTTCTTCAATATAATGGGTTGGGAAGATAGATCAGGGAGGGCATGTGATCCCTCAGTATGAAGTTGATTTGGTAGAATTACAATCAAACTTCATATTACGAGTAATACTCGTTTAATTTTTAAATTAAAGAGGAAGATTAAGTTCGGTTAAATCAATATTGAAAAAGAAACTTGAAATCATTATGAATTGAATGCCATACATTTTATACTATTTGATAGAATAAAGGGGATGAAATATCTTGAAGTAAAGACCTACGTGTATCTCGCACTTTACACGTTCACTGGCGACGTGTAACTTGTAAAGCAAATGACGTCAAACGCAATAAATGATTATGTCACAATAGCCGACCTGAATACAAGTACATGTACAAGTTACACGTAGGAAATCTCAACCTCTCTATTACGTCACCATGCTGAAAACCCTGCGATTTGATTGGTTCGTGCTTCAAGTTATACATGTACAGAATTGGGGCCCTCTAGCGTGAAACAATTCAGGTGATCACTTAGAGCTATTCGCTCAAAAACTGTGTTTAGATATTAGTGTTGTATAATCGGACAAATTTCATAATCGATTATCGGTTTATAATCGGAGAGGATTTTAATCGATTATTTCGATTTAATCGGAAATAAATTTTTCTTGCTTTTACAAAAAGGAATATGACAAGCAATGATAAAACTTCACTAAATCATATGCTAATATACATAGTAAAATGTCTAGAAAGAACTCCAACCACTGTCTAGTAAATGAAATGTTTTGTTAAGATCACAGCAGTAATGGAGCCAAAACAAATATGTGATTGTAATACTAATAGTCGGCAACATCATACGGCAGATGCATATTTTTTTTTGGGGGGGGGGGGGGGGGGGGGGTTGGTTGGAGGGTTGTGTCTCCATTCGACCCAAGAACAAGAATGAGGAATCAAACAATATCTTCGTGGAGTTTAGGCTGGCCTTGTCCTTCTGACAAAGCTTTGGAGTTCGGCGTAAAAAGTTTTTTCCCCTACTCTTAGACGAGTAGATATTTTTCTATTATTATTAAATTCAATAAGAATCCTAATTCCACCCATTGTATACCTTAGAAAGTGTATCCTTTTCGAATTATTTACGCTACGATCGTAACTTTAACTCGTGGAAACGATCGTCGATCTACTTTCGTTTTATTTGTACGTGTTAAACGCGTATTCGACCGAGAACTATGTCATTCTTTTGTACGTTGTATATTTCCGATTATAATCGATTCTTGAAAACACAATCGATTAATCGAAATCGAAGGGTATTAGCGATGATGTCGCCGATGTCGGCGATAATCGTTACAACACTATTAGATATTGAATGTTTTATTCTTAAAACGGTAACCACATAAAAAATAAAGACGTTGCGCACTTGCGCCTCTACGGATATCTAAATAATGTTTACGTACGAAAACGAACATTGGATCTTAAAATCGGAAACTCAGCGTTGCATTTACGAGTGCAGCTGCACATGTGCATTCAAGGAAAAGGTAAATATTCACCTGTTTACACATTAAATGACTTACCTTTGTAGATTTAATCTCCTATTTATTTAGAAGAATACATTTGACTTGCAAATCGGCCATTTTTAATTTACCGATCTCAGTGGATTCACTGTTTGCAAGAGAAAAGATCAACTAGCAGACTCAGCGTTGCATGAGTTTCCGATTTTAACAGGTGGGGCACACCCCCTGATTTGCGAGATCGTCTCTAGTATGCGGTATAATCCCTGAATTGGGTCATGAATATATCTCGAAAATGCGAGATGATTGTGATCTTAATGAGAATAAATCTGAATTTTGCGGAAAGAACACAAAAGCGCATGACGTTTCCTGTTTGGTCCAAATTTCCTCTGCCCAATAAATATAAAAATGTTTAACGTCAACGTATCGGATGCTGCAATGAAGCAGGAACTTGAAAATAAGAGATGCTTCAAGCTGAGAATCTTACCTACCCCCGACTTCAATGTTTATTTTCACCTTGAAATAAAATTTCTTTGATGGAAAAAGCCAACTGAGATGGTTGTGACATCTTTGAAAAACGTTTCTATACACTGACTCGGATATGACATTTGCATAATTAGCCAATGAGCATCAATCTAGTTCACTGCCCTACTTTCGTTATCAGTTCCAGTTATCATGTATGGAGAGCAATACAGGCCTTGAAACTCGTGAAAATCTTTGGTTGTCATTCGGGCAACCTGCTTTGAATATCAGGTTGCCCGACACCATTTTTACTTGCCCGAAATCATTGAACTGAAAAACTAAGGTGTCATTCTATAATTCCACTAATTTGAACATTTTACATGAATTCAATTTCTTTTTCAACAAATTCCTCATTTAAATCATCAGAGTCATCTTCAGATGCATCTGTTTCTAAGTCTTCCTCCTGCTCTGTTAACACATTCTCTTCTTGCGAAAAAGAAAAAAGCTTAATTCATTTGGAGATGAGATCAGGTGACCGGAGACAGTAAGCATCTCCTGCTTCTCAGCAAAACCCGTCTCACTCCCGTAATGTGCTATGTGCCAAAACAGAAATCAAATCAAACACTGCCAAATATTCCGGGGAAGTAACTCTGGTATAAGAGAATGGACCTTATTGTTTTCTTTTTAGGTGGTTCAACATCTTGAATATATTTCTACATCGCTGTAAAAATACCAATTTATCATGCAGGAAATTAACAGCCGAATTATAAAATTCGGGCTGATAACGGACCGTCGTACGAAAACTTTAAACCGATCGTGAAGTCTGCTATCTGAAAACTCCTAGTTTGTCTGATTCTGACTTAAAACAAAGATGATTTAAACTGTTTATTCATAATTTCATCGAAATAAGCATACATTGAATGTCTGAAAATAGGTCGTCAGTCGGACGAATTGGTCTCAATTCTAGGTCGTCCAACAGGTAAGTAGGTTGTTTTTGACGATCGGACGACCGCGAATTTCGAGCCCTGGCAATACGTAACATAAACTTGTGCATGTTGAATGTTCAGCAACATTGGATTTTTCTTTAATGCTCTATCATATTGTCAAATTGGTATCATTTCAGACTACTGTTAATTGAATTTTATTCATCATGTTTATTTTACATTTTTTTTTTCATAGAATAAACGTATTTGCGAAAAAATAAAACTAATTATCAGGAATGAAATATTCAACTATTTCAATTATTTTCTTCTTCTTGAATGTAGAAATGGCATGTTATGACATAATTATTCAGGTTTTTTTTATTATTCTATGTGAACATCACTTATTCATTACTAAACATAATGAAATCTGGATAAAACGATCGTTCTTGTGACAAATGTTGACGGTTTGGAAAGACAACTCTTACACGATGCATCTCTGATGAACAACAACATTGAATATCATAACCCTAATGGGCCGCCATAGATTATTGACCATGCACTCTCTTGTGACGATGATTTTGCCTCGATGCGCAATCTTATATGCGCAATAGATTGCTGAAATGAAAGTAGAGAACCTCAGCTCATTACATGTAAGTAAGTTTGTGGGAAAATAACGAAGTTTGCTGGAGAAATTATCAAATTTGTTATGTGAATATGACACGGAAATGCAGAGGAGCTGATTTCAATTTAGCATATTTCAAAGTCGCATCATTATATTGCATAAAACTTGATTTGTCAAGAAGGAATGTGATCTAAATATTCATGCCATGGGTCGACAATGCTGCGCTTTTTTTATTTTTTCAGACGAAATTCACAAAAGTAATAAAACTGAACCGAAAATCTCGAATAAGAGGGATATTTTCGTCTCAATAATGCGACACCATCCCTCATTATAGAGACGATCTCGCAAATCAGGGGGTGTGCCCCACCTGTTTAAGATCCAATGTTCGTTATCGTAAGTAAACATTACGATATCCGTAGAGGCGCAAGTGCAAAATGTCTTTATTTTCACACATTCTAAATAATACTGCTCAATTTGGTCCATTTTAAAGCTAGAACAAGCTTTTAAAGCTAGATTTAGCTTTAATAGCTAGATTTGCCGTTTCCCCGACCTTTAAATCTGCCACTGCTTGAAACGTCAGTCTCAATAGCCTGTCGTTAAAGGGACCCTCGATATTGTGCGGTCAGTCCCAAGTTGTACGTACCTGAGAAAAGAGTTTGTCGGGTTTGTAAACTTACGTTTTGTTAGTTTTATCAGGTTCTTCTAGTATAGTTTCATTCATCATTGCCAGTTGCTTTGCTGATTCTTCTATTTTGTCAATACTCCAATCAATGCTGTGAATACCAAACTCTTCGTCGTTTACGTTCAAAGATGACGACCAAATTTCACTTGTACATTCGATCAGGCGATGAGCGATGCTTTCTGATATTGCTGGTTTGAACTTGCGCATATTGAAGTCTCTTTGAAGGCGGGACGTGAAATCTTGAATGCTTGTTTTTTTGTCCTGGTAGTAGATACCCAAATCTTGTAAATGTTCGTTTTTCCAGTCTGATGCTTTTCTTGGTATGTCTGTGTTATAACCACTGCTCGAGACGGATGAGCGGCTAGAGTCACTTGTCGCCATTTTGAATGTTTTTCGCACGTGCTACACGTCATTTCAGGTCATTTCGCCCTATCTCTCCTTCGCTCCGAATTATTGCGCTGCGGGTTAACAGATGAACAGTCATTCTCGATTTTGCTACTGGGGCTGTGCAATTTTATTGACATATCGGTGCACCGCGATATTTTCGTTTCCAATACGTACCGCGGTACGTTTTTCGAAATACCGGTTCGAGTTCAATATTTTACTTTACAGAGTAATCGTTGCATAGAAAATATCCTGGTCAAAAACGACAAACAAAAATACGTTTCAACAATCGAATTCATCCTTATTTCAATAAAATATATGTTCTTATGGCGTTTCATTAAGCAACCAGAGATTGACGATCTCAGTCAGAGGAAATATAAGCTGACGATATGGCAATCTCTCATTTATATTCCGAAGTTCTAAATTGTTTCGTTTCATAATCAACTTCAAAACAACATGATTCTTCTTAATTGACTGAACTCAGCTAGTTTCCCATATTTGGACATTTTTTTGTTAGTTTCGACCGTCCAGTGCTTTTTTTTTCAGCCCCTTCCAAATGCCAGATTTCCTATATTTTTCCTCCAAAATATCACTCTTAAATTCCCAAAGAGAAAATATTTAAAAAAAAAAAAAAAAAAAAAAAAGCACATGAAAACCTGGAAGTCAGCACAAAATGTCTATGTGCATTTCATCCCTTGTTCAGCTCAAGCAAATAAATGAATTAGCAGTGTTAATAATTATAGGGTTAGACTTTGGTGAGAATTTGTATTAAGAAAAATAACAATTTTAAAAATATTCCCAAATGGGTCAGACACAGGCACCTTTCCCGAATAAAAAAAGAAAAAAAACCCTGGTTACGTTTCACATCATTATTACATGTATCACATTGGCTTGTGTTGATGAAGCCTGGCAGTTTTCTTTTTTCAAGTTTCAACTGTTTGTATTTGTGAAAGGAACACGACTTTTATCTTGTATCGCAATATATCGCAATACGTTTTTTGGGCCGCAATACCCAGCCCTATTTACTACCCCATTTTGAAAAATCCCTGTCGCTATACTTCCTCGCAGTTATAGAGAAATATGGTAAAGCTTTTACATTATATATGGTGCACACTAAAAGTGGTAGTCCGAGTCCGAGTCGGGATAAAAAGCCGAGTTGAGATTTTTAATTTCAATTTTCTCAGCAACGGATGGATATATTTTTATGAAATTTTCAGAAAATATCCATTTTATACATAAAAATCGATGTATTTTATTTGATTGTAAAATAATTGATTATTTTGTAAGTAATTAGCAATAAACTGATTTTTACCACACTAAAAGTGGTAGTCCGAGTCCGAGTTGAAAAAAAAAACCATAGATAATTCATGAATGGGCGGATGGATTTTGTTCAAATTTTCAGAATTTGTTAGAAATGGATATTGGAATGCTAGGAACTCTTCTTTTTCCAAATTCATAGCTTTATTTTGTGTTTTAAGTGCAATAAGTAGAAGCCGAGTCCGAGTCAAAAAACGAAAAGCCGAGTTGGGATTTTAAATGCAGATTTCTCGGCAACGAATGCATTAAAGTTGATGAAATTTTCAGGAAATATGTATTTTATGAATACAAATCGACATGAATAATTGGATTCTTTAGATGTTGATTATCATACACGTAATCAGCCTTAAACCGAGTTTAATTTCACTGAAACCGTTTTAATGAAAATCGAAGGGGAAAAAAAGAAATGTCAAATCACTTAAAATGGTCCTTAAACCAACAAAGATGAATGAATTAAGGCCTATCGAAATTTAAACAAACGACCCCCCCCCCCCCCAAAAAAAAGCCCCCCCCCCCAAAAAAAAAAGCCCCCCCCCCCAGATTTTATACAAAATTGTTCAATGGGCATCATGCGTTAATTCTGTCAAGCAATATCTAAAAATAATTCTATCTGTGGAAAAGGGGGGAGTGCCTGATTTTCTAAAGCTTCTAAAACTTTGGGATTAATTATTATTAAGTAATTCCAAAGATATGGATAGCTATTTCCTCCTACTAAACATGAGTAAGTAAACATCAAAAGCAATGGAGGGGGGGGGGAGTTCTACATCAATGTACAACTTTGGGATTATTATTCGTTCCTATTAAACATGAGTACACATGCGTAATTTGAAGCACTTAATTGCTTTAAGCATTCCATCGGCAGCCCAGTACAATCACTGAAGTGTTTTAAATACATTGGTGCATGGAGAAGGATGGCTGAAGGGGAGGAAAGCAGGCCATTCAAATATAAACGACAACTATTGTGAATATTGACATTTATATTCATAGGTGAATATCAGTTTATGCTGATTATCTATAAGATGATTAATCATTTAAAAATCAAATAGACACATAGATTTATTTGTATAAGATAAATATTTCCTGAGATTTTCATCAAAATCTATGCACTCATTACAGGGAAATTCGAATCTGAAATCTCAGCCCGGACTCGGATTTTCGTTTTGACTCGGACTCGGCTTTTGCTTATTATTATTTTTTTTTTCAAAAACAAAGATATTGTAAATAATCTAGGTAAAGGATGTGTCTGATCATTCTCATTTGAATTTCCAACAAATTCTGAAAATTTGGAAAATAGATCATCCATCCATTATGTCCATGCATGGATAATAGTATCTGAGATTTTTTATTTCTCAACTTGGACTGGGACTACCACTCGGTTTATAGATAAATTCTTCCAAGATAAGCAAATATTTCAACATCAAATGATATACATCGATTTGCATGTATACAATGGATGTTTCCTGAAATTTTCATCAAAATCTATCTACCCGTTGCCGAGAAATCTGAATTTAAAATCTCAACTCGACTTTTTGTCTTTGACTCGGACTCGGCTTTTACTTATTTTAGCTCTAAAACAAAACATTGTCCATAGACCTGGGAAAATGATATTTCTTAGCATTCATATATACATTTCTAACAAATTCTGAAAGTTTGAACAAAATCCATCCTTCCATTCATGAATTATCTACGTTCTTTTATTTCTCAACTCGGACTCGGACTACCACTTTTAGTGTGGTAAAAATCGGTATATAGCTAATTTCTTCCAAGATATACAAATGTTTCAAAACCTAATAACACACATCGATTTGTATGAAAAATCTCAACTCGGCTTTTCCCGACTCGGACTCGGACTCGGACTACCACTTTTAGTGTGCACCATTATATATGTGGATGACTTGGCAAATAGTGCAAAATCTGCATGTCGCAGCCAAGTTCAAGTTTTTTTTCAAGTTTTATTATCATATATATGCACAACCACTGTAATTGCCCGAGATAAAGCTTTCAGGACGATTGTTATTGATTTCTGTATCAATAACAGTGTGACGTCAAAACGCCGCCAAGCATCGCGGATGAATTTGAATTGAATATCAACAAGTATAAAATCTTTTCCAATACAGAAATTAGGAACATCATCATATAGAAAGTCGAATTCATATCTAAAATCTTCCCCATTAATCCCTTACCTCTTTTAGCGACTTTGTCTTGACGATTACAGAATACGACATCAACAAGCAACAGAGGCAGGCGCAGCTACAATAGCTCTCTGTCGATTGATGTCACATCCTTCACTCAACGGAATATTTCGAATGAAGATTTCTTGTCACATTCGGTGTTGTTTGTGATAATTCCAAAATAAACCATCCATATAAGCAGTACATAGTATAAGAAAAATCCATTACTGGTCGAGCAGATATTTCCGAACTGAAGGTATTTCCGAACGATTCGCTAGTTCGGTTACTTGGAGTTACTTTTTCACACTTTTGGTGATGCAGACGTTTAGATATTTAGAAAAATAATCGACATGCAAAAGGAAATCTCAAAATAACTTTATTTAGTATATTTTTAACTTTTGTTTCTCCTGTTGTTTGTAATTTTCGTCTGTTTGGGAGCTGGGGAAAGTGACGTCATTGTGTTAAGAACATATCTTGACCTAGTTTCGGCATGATCTATTTTCCAAAAATCTATTCTTGTCAACTGATCGATGAAAGCCTGCATTGAGAGGGGCCCAGAGCAGGGTATTCACGAAAAAGTGAATAAATTTTTATGTGTTAGAATACCAAAATCATTGGAAATAAGTAAGAAACAAACGTACCTCATCATGGTTCAGAAAGTCGCTTTATAAATAAATTTTGTAAAAGTTTTATAATATATGTTGACATAGAATTCTTCAATAAGGATAAAAGGATAAAAGGATAAAAGGATAAAAGTTTTGAAACATTTGATTTATATTTGACCCCAGGAGGGACTAAAATGCAAATCGTTCGGAAATACCTTAAGTAACTTGCGTAAAATGGCCGTTAAAAGGGGGCGTTAAAATACCCTCAAATCAGCATTTATAGGTCGATTTTCAAAATTATTTTTACGTATGCATTTGTATGAAGGGTGAAGCATTATTTGTTCCGAGTTTCATGGTGATTGGACGTATAGAAGCCGAGTTATTTACGAAAAACCGCAAAAATCGTTCGGAATTATCTGGTCGACCAGTAACGCTGTCAACATTTCATGATTTCACCGCGCTGCAACTGACTCAAACGGATACTAAATGGGAATTCATTCCGCCAACAAAAATAGTTCCAAACAGTCAACATCTAGAGAGTAATAAACAACTTATTTGGTCATACTTTGTCATGATTCCATTGTTAAATTGTTTAATTTGTAATACTTGATATATCATAATGCATTAATTTATGACAGTTCAGTCATAGTAAATAAGCGTGACGTTGTCATGGGAAACTCCAGCTGTTCCTTTCTAAAATTAAGTCCCCTCTGTATTGGTGAACGTATTCGCTTTATAAATAGAATCGGGCGCTTCCTTTGTTCTATTTTTGGCTTTGAAAGCGCATATATATAGAATAAGTGTCTTATTTTGTGTGTTTATGCAGAAATAAATTACAATGGCTGATGCATTTATTTGATAAAATGCGCTAACGCGCATTATATCAAAATAAATGCATCAGCCATTGTAATTTATTTCTGCATAAACACACAAAATAAGACACTTATTATATACTTCATCACCTCAGTTAATACAATGGTATGGAGAAAAATGTTAACCATGGATATAATATTGGACAGAAATGGTGTATAGATCATGTTGACAATTCATGCCAAGAAATCCTTAGCGATTTAGTTTCTACAGAGTTAACCGTTATTATGATACCAGCTGTTTTAATAAGCTACCGTATAGAGACGACCGGCAGATTTGAACAGAATTTCTTGGCATGGCTGTTTCTAAGCACGCAATATCTGGCAAAATTCATTACATTTTCAAAACTGTCCTGTTCTTTTCCAAATAAAGATATTTACATAAGATAAACTGTGTTGTCTTCTTTAAACTTTGATCAAAGGATATTTTAAATGCAAAAACTTCATGCTGTATTTTTATAGTCGGGGAGCCAGTGGGACCCCCCATGCACCCCCTTGAGTACTTTTTTTCACGGGTACCATACTGTTCCTAAGGGTCTGCAGAATCAGTTTTTAGAATGTACTCAAAAATAAACTAATTTAGGCTATGTGTTTTTCGATCGTTTCCATGGCAACCCCCTGCTAAAGTAAAGAAAGCACTATTGGTTAAGTAAAATAGCCAAATCTTAGCCTAATGTTGAGCTAAACATATGTAACTGGTAGCAATATAACGAAGAAAAATTGCTCTTTTAGTCAAGTGTACATATTCAAATTAACTCATTTGCATATTCATGGACATTAATGAATTTGAATAAAAATGCTTGAAAAATATATAAAAAGAAGCTGTTTTCATTATATTTTTGCTTCTAAACTCTATATTTTGATAAATGATCATTATCAGTTGATATAAGAAATATCTACAAATTCTCCACTTAGATATCATGTGACTCAATATTTTAGTTCAATGGCTTCAAAATTGATGTTTTTTACACAAAAATGGCTATTTTAAGTAAGGTGAGCAGATTTTTGTAAACTAATTATAGGATATTTACTACTTATAAAATAGAATATCTTAACCTGTTCTCTTGTGGTTTTATGTTTTTCTCTCATGTACTAAATGTCTACAAAATATGATATACGTATTTTCCGTAATTTTCGGGACAAAACCCGTATTTTTCACTAAAAGGTAACAGATCTCTGGATATTTTCTATAAAAGGCAAATAATTCCTGTAATTTATAAATGAAACGTATATGCTGATATAATGTCAATGTTTTAATATCGATTTATATGCTAGAAACGAAAAATGTGTTTTTTATTCTGCTATTTTGGGTTAAAATGTCGGTTTTTCATACTAAAATTACGGATTTCTGAGAAATATTTTGGATACTTTATATTTGTTGAATTATAAGATATAAAACTAAATTTATTTGAACATCTCATCAGTGTATCAAATTAAAATGATAAAAAAAAAGTCGTAAGTATGGAACGTCATAACATAACCACCGAATAACATTGCAAAAACACTGAATGAGTCGTGAATAACACAGTATGAATACCCAATAACGTAACAGAACAACTCAATGCTATAGTATAACAAACCAGTAACTTAGCGAAGCCACTCAATAACATTGTCTTTTAACCCTTTATTATATATCAACAACTTAATGATACAGTAGAACCTCCCAATAACACAGCAAAACCACTCAATAACATAGTCGTTTGACCCTTTGTTACATAAAAACAACTTAATAATACAGTGTAAACACTCAATAACATAGCAAAATCACTCAATAAAGTGGTTGTTTGACCCTTTACTACATGAAAAGCACTTAATAACACAGCATAACTACCCAAGAACATAACAACATCACCCAATAACGTGATGGTTTGACGCTTTGTAATAATAACAAATCGTGTAATAACACAGCATAGCAAAAAACCACTCAATAACACAGTATTACATCCTAATAACTTTGCATTACCACTCAATAACGTGGTGATTTGATCTTTTAATATAACAAAACCACTGGATAACACAGCATAACTACCCAAAATCTTAGCATTACTACTCAATAACTTGGTCGTTTGACCCTTTGTATTACAAAACCATTCAATAACACAACATAAGCACCCAATAATATTACAAAACCGTGCAATACCGTGATGGTTGACCCTTTTTTTGTATCAAAACCACTAATTACTATGTCTGTTTGACCTTTATATTGATAAAATACAACTTAAGGAAGCCATGGTGTTCCATAAATATAACGAGGAAAGATAATAATTATGATTGAGTAGTAATGCTAAGTTATTCGGTAGTTATGCTCTGTTATTAAGTGGTTTTGTTTTAATAAAGTGTCAAACAGTCACGTTATTGAGTAGTATTGATATGGAGGTGATTGTAGAAGTCGCGTGAGGTTCAGGCGAACGAGACTATAAACCATACCTTTACCTTTTTTTTTTTTGGGTGCTAATGCTGTATTATTGAGTGGTTTTGTTATGATAAAGGGTCGAATGACCACGTTTTTGAGAAGTAAAGGTAAGTTTTTGGGTGGTTATGCTATGTTTTAAGTGGTTTTGTTATTATAAAGTGTGAAATAATCTTATTATTGAGTGGCAATGCTAAGTGATTGGGTATTTATGCTATGTTATTAAGTGGTTCTGTTATAATAAAGCGTCAAAACATCACGTTATTGGGTGGTTTTGTTATGTTCTTGGGCATTTGTGCTGTATTACTAAGTGATTTTCATGTAGTAAAGGATCAAACAACCACTGTATTGTGTGGTTATGCTATGTTATTGAGTATTGACACTGTATTATTAAGTGGTTTTACGTAATAAAGGGTCAAACGACTATGTTATTGAATGGTTTTGATTTGTTATTGTTCGGTTCTACTGTATTATCAGGTTGTTTGTTATTGGTTTGTTATACTATATTATTATACTATATTATGCTGTATTATTAAGTGATTTTTTCTTATAGTAAAGGGTCAAACAACCACTATATTGAGTGGTTTTGCTTTGTTATTGAGTTATTACACTGTATTATTAACTGAGATGCTGACTCTCCCTGGGCACCTGGTCTCATTCATATATCGGGAGTTCGCTTCTTTTCATGTGGTGGAGGTTTTTTGTTGGTTTGCTTTGGTTCCTATTTTATCCTGATTTTGTATTCCTTCGGTTTATGATTTTCTGAATTATCGATTTTGTGCTGTATACATGGGTATGGTCTTTATCCATAGTTGTCATTCTTTTACGTAATTAGTTGGTCATACCATGTTACTCACGATTCATTGCGTGTTTTTGAAATGTTATTTCGGTGATGATATTATCACTTTCTATATTTCTTACATTTTTCATATTCTAATTTGTAACACAAATAAATTTAGTTTCATATCCTATTTTGCAACAACTATAAAGTATTTAAAATATTTCTCTTAGTCTGTAATTTTTATATGAAAAACAGACATTTAAACCCAAAATTGCAGAAAAAAAACAAATTTTTCGCTTCTAACATATAAATCGATATTAAAACAATGACATTATATCAGCATATACGTTTCATTTATAAATTTCAGGAACTATTTGCCTCTTTTAGAAAATATCCAGATATCTGTTATTTTTACTGAAAAAATACGGGTTTTGTCCCAAAAATTACGAAAATTACGTATATCATATTTTGTAAACATTTAGTACATGAGAAAAAAAAAACATAAAACCACAAGAGAACAGGTTATGATATTCTATTTTATAAGTAGTAAATATCTTATAATTAGTTTACAAAAATTAGCTAATCTTACTTTAAATAGCCATTTTTGTGTAAAAAACATCAATTTTGAAGCCATTTTACTAGAATATTGAGTCACATGATATTTCAATGGAGAGAAAAGACTTTGTAGATATTTCCTATATCAACTGATAATGATCATTAATCGAAATATACAGTTTAGGAGCAAAAATAAAATGAAAAGAGCTGCTTTTTATATATTTTTCAAACATTTTTATTTAAAGTCATTAACGTTCATGAATATGCAAATGAGTTAATTTGCATATGTACACTTGACTAATAGAGCAATTTTTCTTCGTTATATTGATACCAGTGACAGATGTTTAGCTCAACATTTGGCCAAGATATGGCTATTTTACTTAACCTATAGTGCTTTCTTTACTTAGCAGGGCGTTGCCATGGAAACGATCGAAAAACACATAGCCTAAATGAGTTTATTTTTGAGTGCATTCTGAAAACTGATTCTACAGACCCTAAGGAAGATTATGGTACCCGTGAAAAAAAGTACTCAAGGGGGTGCATGGGGGTCCCACTGACTCCCCGACTATTAGAATTTATATGATTTTTTTTCCGTGAGGCCTGAAAGGGATAAAACAATCTGTAAAAAATGTGTAAAATCAACTGAAAAAAGAAATTTCTGGCTTTGTTATGATATTCTTTTCCTTGCTCTTTGTCAGTGACCATAAATAAACAATATCAGGTGAAAAAAGTATGCATATATCGAAATATCGACCCGCAATAAGAGAAAGACGCCCCCCCCCCCCCCCCGAATTTTACAATCCCGCGTTTTTCTCTGTATGTACGGTATAAGCTCAGAATGAAGCTTAAAATCGTAGGCTAGACTCTGCTTATTTCTCACTTGTAAATAAGTTATTCATTAAATGAAAATAATATCAAAAAAAAAAATTTCATCAAAATGAATCAAAAAAAAAAAAGTTACCGGGATGGGCGGGGGGGGGGGGTCGCTGGTCATACCATTTCTATATGTATGCTTAACTTCATAATCATTGATCAGAAATTTTATTTAAATCACATAGAAACAAAAAATCCGCAAAGATTCAAAGAACACAACTCTTTAAAATATCTTTTCAAAGTCATGCACCTGGGTCGGGACCGGAATTATTCGAATTTTACTTATCCGAGGACCCATTTTCACACGTATTCTTCCACACAAGTAAACGTCTCACACACTTTAAACTATTCTAACCATTTTATTTCATTTATTTATTAAACATTGACAGGAAGACAATTCAAGATACGCTGAATGTGCATTTTCTATTTATTGTTGAAAAAATGATAAAATGATAGGAACTATTTGACAATGACCTAGATATGCAATAATTGGGATCGGTAGTAGTATCCCTATAACTCTCCCATGCCAAGAAATCCTTAGCGATTTAGTTTCTACAGAGTTAACCGTTACAAGTATTAGCTTTCCAAAAAAGCTTGGTCGATATCAACATCTCTTTAATCACACAAAATTTTTTTTTCGTCGACATAAAATTAAAATCTTTTACTCTTAAAATAAAGATTAGAGAGTAGTACTTATAGAAACGTATGTCTTTATAATTCTGAAAAGTTAAAAAATTGATACATTTACACTGGACAACTCAAGATGCAACACTCTTCATATCCATTCAGATCGAAATTGTTTTATCCGTAGGAAAATTCCATTATAACACATATTGACCAATCAAAAACCTTTCTGGGTGTATTCGCGGGAAAAGTGAAAAGTTCCGATTACATGTGTAAGAATTTCAGTGTCGGATTAAGGGGGTGCGGAGGGGGCGTCCGCCCCCCCCCCCCCCCCCGACACTGACCCAAACTTTTCCAAAAACTGGCATATTTTCGCCCATTTTTAATAAAAATCGGCTAAATTCGCCCATTGACCCTCGGCAAAGGGGGCGCTGGATCCGCCACTGAATTTGGAGGGAAATAAGGGGAAACTTCTAAAAAGTTCAATCAAATTTTGTGACTCGTACAGTCTTGTCGACTTTTTTAATCGCTCATTAATTTCTTTGTTTCATTTATCAACTTGTCTTTGGTAAGAAAATAAACAAACAAACAAAGTGGTATATCCTTAACGAGAAAAAAGTTTAGTCGGATGAACGGTTAGAACCTTTTTAGCTCACTGGCACCCCTGGCATACGTTGTGATCGCGTATTTCTTTGTTGCAATGGATCCAAGGATCCAGAAATGTCGTCCATAGGAATTTTGAAGGCATAGGGTTCACTGTATCACTCACCAATTGGTCATGACGACATGTCCTATTTTTGTGAAGTGGATATATACGTGGGAGGTCATGGGAATGCCTGTCTCTGGTCACGTGTTTTTCACTAGTCATGAAAACGTTTCTTTCATAAGGTTAATTCAATGATGCATTATTGAATCTGAAGGACTCAATTAGGAACTTTCTCCTATTGACAGCATCCGGTCTACAAATCTAGTAAGGTCGATTTCTTGAAATCGACCAATAAATTATCATCTATTATGATACCAGCTGTTTTAATAAGCTACCGTATAGAGACGACCGGCAGATTTGAACAGAATTTCTTGGCATGGCTGTTTCTAAGCACGCAATATCTGGCAAAATTCATTACATTTTCAAAACTGTCCTGTTCTCTTCCAAATAAAGATATTTACATAAGATAAACTGTGCTGTCTTCTTTAAACTTTGATCAAAGGATATTTTAAATGCAAAAACTTCATGCTGTATTTTTAGAATTTATATGATTTTTTTCCGTGAGGCCTGAAAGGGATAAAACAATCTGTAAAAAATGCGTAAAATCAACTGAAAAAAGAAATTTCTGGCTTTGTTATGTTATTCTTTTCCTTGCTCTTTGTCAGTGACCATAAATAAACAATATCAGGTGAAAAAAGTATGCATATATCGAA
Organism: Pinctada imbricata; assembly: GCA_033119305.1. Classification (NCBI taxonomy): domain Eukaryota; kingdom Metazoa; phylum Mollusca; class Bivalvia; order Pterioida; family Pteriidae; genus Pinctada; species Pinctada imbricata. The sequence goes on from VSWD01000013.1 coordinate 61,371,224, forward strand.
ATATCGACCCGCAATAAGAGAAAGACGCCCCCCCCCCCCCCGAATTTTACAATCCCGCGTTTTTCTCTGTATGTACGGTATAAGCTCAGAATGAAGCTTAAAATCGTAGGCTAGACTCTGCTAATTTCTCACTTGTAAATAAGTTATTCTTTAAATGAAAATAATATCAAAAAAAATTTTCATCAAAATGAATCAAAAAAAAAAAAGTTACCGGGATGGGCGGGGGGGGGGGGTGGTTCGCTGGTCATACCATTTCTATATACCATTTCTATATGTATGCTTAACTTCATAATCATTGATCAGAAATTTTATTTAAATCACATAGAAACAAAAAATCCGCAAAGATTCAAAGAACACAACTCTTTAAAATATCTTTTCAAAGTCATGCACCTGGGTCGGGAATTTTACTTATCCGAGGACCCATTTTCACACGTATTCTTCCACACAAGTAAACGTCTCACACACTTTAAACTATTCTAACCATTTTATTTCATTTATTTATTAAACATTGACAGGAAGACAATTCAAGATACGCTGAATGTGCATTTTCTATTTATTGTTGAAAAAATGATAAAATGATAGGAACTATTTGACAATGACCTAGATATGCAATAATTGGGATCGGTAGTAGTATCTCTATAACTCTCCCATGCCAAGAAATCCTTAGCGATTTAGTTTCTACAGAGTTAACCGTTATAAATTATCATCTATTATGATACCAGCTGTTTTAATAAGCTACCGTATCGAGACGACCGGTAGATTTGAACAGAATTTCTTGGCATGTACAGTTGACAATACAATGCTTACAGAGAGAACAAAAATATAAATGAACAAAATGCATTTTCTTTGATCTAGGCTCCATGTGAAGTTCGAAGTTAAACATTTGATCTATTAATTATATGTGAATTATATATGAGTCTTCTTTCGATCTGAAGGGCGGGGCATTCTAACAAATAATGAAATTCGTCACCTAGTCCGTCTGTCTGACATAGTCTACATTTTCTTTGATCTCTTGGAATGTTTGCCCACCTACCCTTTTCAATCGGTAAATATAGTGGTTACAGGTTCTAAATCTACATAGAGTGAGTGCATCTTTGTCTGAAAGGAAATTAAAATCATTTTCAAATTCTAACTTGTCCTTATAAATTCGGTAATTTAATGCCTTTGGGGAGTCTTGAATTTTTGAGAGCCAGTGCTGTCGAAATTGATCAAGTAATGTTTGTTTTACTTTAGTTAAGCCATTTTTCGTTAGGAAAATCTTGTATATGCCAAATATTTGAGAGTCCGCAGTTATCAAGGATATTTTTAACGTTTTCCAGCCAGAGAAACTTTTCATTTGTGTTTTCATTTTTTATCTTACATATTTTATATATTGTATTTGATAATTTTGAAGGTTTTCCGCGAATCAATTTAGTCCAATAGGATATGATACGAGTTTTAATTGTGATATCTAGCGGATATCGTCCCAATTCCCCATAAATCATGAAATCAGGTGTTGATTGCTTAAGGAGGCTCAATAATCGTTTGACGTCATCATATTCCAGGCGTCAATACTGGTTCGAATAGTACCGAGTGCGGTTTCGGTCTTCAAACTCCTCTAATTCGCTTGTTTCTTGACGGATTTCGACAAGTTTGGTATCGATGAAACCAGAAAATTATCATCTACAATCTGTGTTTAATATATATATAGTCAAATTCATCGTTAAATCTATATATTAAAAAATATCCCGTAAGTGTGACACCCTTGCTACTGCCGTAAACGTATTATTTTTATAACGTCATCATCGGAAATTCAACCGTGTGTTGCTTGGCAATAAAATCAAGTAGAAAAACTAAAGTTTAATGATCAAACAGGATATTTCTTTGAGATTTTAGCAATATGATAGATAAAATATTTCACGTTTGCTATCTCTAATTATCTTAGGTAATACAAATTTTTCTACAATTTTGTCAACTATCGTACTTTGCAGCGAGATGTTATCGAATAAAGTTTCCCTATTTAAAAACTTTGAGCGAGTGAATTTTAGTTTTAACGCTGCTTTGTTCAAAGATATATCCATTTTACAAATGAGTGCACGTATTATCGAGGACAAGGGAGGTTAGTGACGTCTACTTATTGACCTTGAACGTCAAAATGTTTAAAAACGCTTCCGTTTACTTTTTCTATTTTTATTATTCATTTTTCCGTATCTCCGACACCCGGCGATCGTTGTGCTTTGAAAAAAAACCCCGCTTATTTTACATTCTTTAAACATTATTGACAACCCTACCCCCCCCCCCCCCCCCTCCCCTTAAAATCGTTACTATGACAACCAAGTATTTTGAATCAGGATGAACGAAAACATGTACTTTTTTATAATTATTTTTGAAGAACAGAGTTTGTCGTTGAGAAATATGTAAAAGAAAATAACTTCTGACAAAGACTTCTCATCACTTTGATGACAAATAAGGGTACTGTGTACTTTTTTTTTAGATTTTCATTTTGGATGGGGGTGCACAAAAATGTACGTTTCGGGAACAGTTTTAGCTATTTTACTCTTTGAAAGCATTATCTATAAAGAAATGGACATCTTTGATTATATCATGGTGAAAATAATCACATAAATGGTTTTACTGTGAAATTAGTATCCCTATATCATGTATTTATCTATCAAAATTCATTGTTTTGCGACAGATTTCGGAATTGGTTTACACATGTATATTCAGAGGACCACTAGTCAATCAAATGAACGATGATATGTAATCTTAATTACAAATATAAGTCATCAGACATGAATGTCAAATAAACAGAATAATTTTTTTGACTCTGACAAAGAATTCTTGGATTATTGAGCCACCTTAAGTTTAAGTAATAATTTGCAGAATCTTTCGATCATATCATTTTTACCCCAACCCCAGACCTCACAGCCGTAGAGTAGAAAAAGTTTAACTATTTTGTCAAAAAGATCTAATTGGCACTGAATAGAGAGATTATTTATCCTGCCTTTTTGTGTCGCCTGCGAAGCACAGCGACACTTAGGGATCACTTTGTCCGTTGTCCGTCTGTCCGTCCGTCTGTCAGTCCGTCCGTCTGTCTGTCTGTCACACTTTGGGTGTCACAGCCCATAACTTTTGATATTTCACATGTGTATTCCTTGTGACAAGACCTTCTTACACATACCATAATTTTTGACCTAGTGACCTTGACCTACATATTTGACCTACTTTTCAAAAAAATTAAGAATGGATGTATCTTTTGATTGGTAAGTGTTAGGACTTTGATATTTCACACGTGCAATCCTTGTGGCAAGACCTTTCTACACATACCATAATTTTTGACCTTGTGACCTTGACCTAGATATTTGACCTACTTTTGAAAAAAAGATAAGATTCGCTATATCTTTTGATTGGTAAGTGATAGGGCTTTGATATTTCACGTGTATTCCTTGTGACAAGACCTTCCTACACATACCATAATTTTTGACCTATTGACCTTGACCTACATATTTGATCTACTTTTCCAAAAAATTAAGAATGGATATATCTTTTGATTGGTAAGTGATAGGGCTTTGGTATTTCACATGTGTATTCCTTGTGACAAGACCATTCTACACAGACCTTAATATTTGACCTTTTGACCTTGATCTAGATATTTGACCTACTTTTCAAGAAAAGTAATATTGGCTATATCTTTTGATTGGTAGGTGATAGGGCTTTGATATTTCACTTGTATTTTTCTTGTAACAATGCCATTCTACACATACCATAATTTTTTTACCTTTTGACCTTTACCTAGCTATTTTACCTTCTTTTTTAAGGTTGTCTATAATTTTTAACTGGTAGGTGATAGGTCTTAAATATTTCTTATGATGACACCTTTTTGTTACCAATTTTTACGTAGGGACCTTGACCTAGATGATTGACACTCATTTCTGAAAATTTGAGAATGACCATGATAAAATGAGATAAGATGAAATGATAATTTGTAATTAAGAGGTCTGATATTTCAAATGAATTTCATTTGACAAGACTTTTCTACTGATACCAATAATTTTGTTCCACTTTCTAGAATAATAATCAAACCGCTTCGCAGGCGACACAAGCATTCCTTGGATTGCTATTTTTTATAACATCATAGATTAATTTATTAGCTTTCTTTATTAGAGATTGTTTACATTTATAGAAAGAGTCCGAACGAAAAAGAAGAACGCCGAGATATTTAAACTCCGACACTATTTTTAGTTCCTCACTATCAAGTATAAATTTAGTTTTCTTCGAGATTTGGCCTTTACTAAAAATCATTATATTTGATTTACTTATATTAACTTTAAGTTTCCATTTTTTGCAGTAATTCTGAAAATAATTTAATTGTTTTTGTAGATCATCAGCAGATTCAGACATTAGAACAGTGTCATCTGCATAAAGTAGTGCGAATAACTTTAGATAATATGTTAGGTGTATTTCTATTTCTTCACTTACACTTTGAAGACCTTTTATATCTGTTTCAAGGAAGAAATTTTCCAAATCATTCATATAAAGTGAGAAAAGAAATGGGGATAAATTTTCCCCTTGTCGTACTCCATTTTTGCAGTTGAAGAAACAAGAAGACTCACCATTAAAAATAATTCTTGATTTTATGTTTTCGTACATGTTTTTTATGATATTTAGCATTTTTCCGTTTATGTTACTTAAAATCATCTTATACCAAAGTCCGTCCCTCCAAACAGTGTCAAAAGCTTTTTCTAGGTCAATGAATGCGCAATATAATTTCTGTTTCTTTCTTTTTAGAATTTCGAAAAGGTTGTAGATAACGAAAATGTTGTCAATAGTTGAGTATTTCTGTCTAAAACCAGTTTGACTTTCATTTATTATACAAAATTCATCAGAAAATTCATTTAGTCTTGTATTTAAAATTGCAGTGAAAAGTTTTCCTACGCAGCTTAAAATACTAATTGGTCTGTAATTCTTTGGATTTGTTTGTTCGCCTTTCTTTTTATATAAAGGTTTAATATTTCCTTTTAACCAACATTCAGGTATAATTCCACTGTTAAATATTAAGTTGAAAAGTTCTTCATACAGAGGAAGAAACAAGTGAGATGTTGATTTAATATATTCATTAATTATTTTGTCATCTGCACTCGCTTTGTTGTTACGGAGATTATTGATACATTTTACAATTTCTCCTTGTGTTATATTTTCATTAAGATTGTGATTAAGCATTTGTATCTCATTAGAATTTATATTAAGTTCATCATTTTCATCACGATTTCTATTTGGTTCTTCATTCAGGTCTTTAAAAAAATCAAAGAGTGTGTCGATACTTATCCCAGATTTCGTATTAGTTTTGGAGCCTTTATTAATTAATCGCCAAAATTCTTTAGGATCCTTTGTTTTAATCGCTTTCATTTTTTTCCTCATATTTTTTTCGGTATGATTTTATGATTTTATCTCCTTATCCATTATTTTCTTATAATTTAGTTCATCTTTTTTTCATTTCTCGTAGGTGTATAGGACTCTTTATTTGCTTATATTATATAACCAGGATGTAACGTCGATTCTGATTGGCTGGAGCGCGAGTCATTATTTTCCTATAATGACCGCTGACGGAAGATAATGACTCGGTGCGGTATTCGTCCTGATTTCAGTATCTACGATAAAAATTAAGATAGTTATTTTGTTTAATTTTAAAAGTTTACATATACTTTTCACAAAAAGTGCAATTAAGTAATAAGTTCTTTATTAAACAATTACTTGTTCATATTGATTTGAATCATTATTTTAACCATATGCAGTCTTACAATTCGTTATATAATATAACAAATAAGGACTTGGCCTCGGTCATTATGTCATTATAATGACCCGATGAGATTTGTAATATTGACCTCGGCCTTCGGACTCGGTCAATATTACAAATCTCATCGGGTCATTATAATGACATAATGACCTCGACCAAGTCCATATTTGTATAATATTTTCTCTTGCTTTTTCGAAATTTTTTTCTAGCATCTTTGCAATTGTTATTGAACCAAGGTTTTGATTCCTTCCTCTTTTTTTTTTATTTTTTTTTATTTTTTTTTTTTTAATTTTTATTTTCTTTTTGCATGTTATTAACACAGACATACACACAGGCATACACATACAAGTAATATCAATACCAATGACAATACGAAAACAGAAGACAATACATCAATACAAGTAATTGACATTACTGTATAAACATACACACATTACACACAAATTCTTGACATCACATGTGCAACAATTTTATGTGAATTATAATAATAGTATTAGTTTACTCAATTTTTTTTTTTTTTGAAAAAAATAAATTAGAAATTATCTTTTATGAAATAAGAATATGAAGTAAGAAATATTAACCTTTTAATATTGCAAAAGGACCCCATTTTTTTCTAAAGTCGCTAACTCTCTTTTTCTTTTTATATATATAGAGTTCTGTCTTAATATATTCTGAGAGAGAGACTTTTGCACCCTCAAAGGTTGGAATGCAGTTCTGTATTTTTTTCTGTAAATATGTTGTTTAATCAAACAAATAATTGTGTCTAATATTTTTAGCTTGTCATTAAAAAGACCAAATAAAACCTCATGAATACTCAAATCTAAATTTATGTCAAAGATGTTAAGTAACCATATTTCAAAATCATGCCATACAGTGTAAGAAAAATGACATTCGAATAATAAATGGGAAATAGTTTCTGAATTTGAATGACAAAAAGAACATAAATTTGAGGAATTAATACCTATTTTGTGTAAAAGTGCATATGTTCCTAAGATCCTATGTACAATACGAAATTGAAACCATTTCAACATACAGTCATTTGAATATTTGTGAACGCCTAGATTTATTTTTTGCCAACAAAGTTCATTATTAAGTAAATTTAATTCTTGCTCCCATTTAAGTTCACTCTTCGGTTGTTTATAATAACTCTTAATAAATATGTCATAAAAATCTTTTGATCCCTTACTGTTTTTTCTAATAATTTTGATATGAATAGGATAATGACGCTGATTTTTTAGGAAATAAAGCATACTCAAATTTTTACTCATTTTTGAAATGCATGAGCAAATACCATAATATAAAGTAAATGGAGGTGAAAAATTAAATTTTACACAAAAATCATCATATGATAATATCTTACCATTATCATCAAGCAAATCATATACATAATATATACCTCTATCTTTCCAATCGGGATAGTATACAGTTTTATTGTTTATTCTAACCAAGTCATTGTACCATAAGGGTTCATAAAAATTTTTCTCTTTTTCGAGTAGTTTTCTTAATTTAAAATAACATATGAAAACATCTTTCCAAAATTTTTTATTTTTTTGTCGGAAAGACATGGGAGGGAAATGAATAAGTGAGTTAATTTTGGTAGAAGTATTGATTTTGCAACTGTTATTCTTCCGTTAGTGCTTAAAAGTCGTCGTGACCAGGATGTGATCAATTTCTTAATTTCTTGTAATTTAGGTTGAAAGTTCAGGTCTTCCATTTCATTTATGTTAACAGAGGAAACTATGCCTAGGAACTTAAATGGATTTTGAGACCAGGTTAAAGTATAGTCATCACATAGTTTTATATTAGAGTTTCTAAGAGAACCTATTTTAACACAAAGGGTTTTAGAGTAATTTGGTTTCAAGCCTGAGTATTTAGCAAATTGACCTATCAAAGTGAGTGCATTCCGAAGAGACTGTACAGATCCATCAAGTAGAAGTGCAGTATCGTCTGCGTATTGAAGTACTTTGTATTCTTTATCATAAATTGTTATACCTTTAATAGATTTATTATTTCGTAAAAGAATTCCTAGAATTTCAACACATAGTAAGAAGAGGTAAGAAGAGACTGGGTCGCCCTGCCTGCAACCGCGCCCTATTTGAAAGAAATCGGAGAAGATGCCATTTTGAGAAACAGAAAGTTTAAAGTCCTTATTAAAAATGTTTATCCATTTAATTATATTATTTCCAAAGTTAAAAAACTGTAACACTTTATTAATGTATTTCCATGATATAGAATCAAATGCCTTCTCAAAGTCTATCATTAATATTATTCCTGGAATATTCTTTTGGTTACATATATTAATCATATCATACATTAAACGCGTATTTTCACCAATGTACCTACCACTTAAAAAACCCTTTTGAGATTTTCATGAATTATTTTTGGAAGTACAGATTTCAACCTTTTTGCAATGGCACCTGACAAAATTTTATATGATACATTTAGCAGAGTAATAGGTCGCCAGTTTTTCAAATATTGACGTGGTTTTTCGCCCTTAGGTAGAATAGAAAGATTCCCAAGTTTTTGAGATGTGGATAGTTCTCCTTTATCAAACGAACAAAGATATGATCGGTAAAGAAAGTCGCTTAAATCAGACCAAAAAAAATTGAAAAATTCGGCAGTAAAGCCCGATGTTCCGGGGCTTTTATTATTTTTACTTTATTTTAACGAACCTAAAATCTCATCTTTAGTTAATGGAGTATCTAAAAGTTTCTTTTCATCATCTGATAATTTAGGAACTTCTACTTCTGATAATAGTTGATATAGGTTTACATCGTCAAGAGAGTCATCTCTATTATCATATAAATTTTTATAGAAAGTTCTGATTTCTTTAAGTATTTCTGATTGTTCTGTAATTTCCTTACTATCGTCTTTTACAATTCTAGTTACTGTTTTATTTATGAAGTTTCGCTTTTCGAGGCCACAGAAGTATTTAGTTGGCTTTTCACCATCTTCTATCCACCGTGAACGGGTTCTTATGAGAAGGCCTTCTAGTTCGCGCTTTCTTATGGATTCAAGTTGCTTATTCAAATTGGAGAATCTTGTTGCTATTGCTTCATCCATATTATCATTAAGATTTTTTTTAAGATCTGCAATTTCCTTTTCTAAATTTTCTTTTTGTAAATTCTTTTCTCTTTTCTTTTTTGCACAATAAGGTAATGTTTTACTTCGTATCTTCATAAGAAGCATTTCTAGGAAAAGATTATCATCGATAGAAAAAGGGATATCATTATTAGGGATTTCAGGTATTCTCTCTTTAATTATTGATGAGGGTACGTATTCTTGCTTACATTCTAGTATACAATTTTTCACCAAATTAACATACTCCAAGTCCTTAAGTAATGAATTGTTGAACCTCCAAAAACCAGATCCTTTTTTAAAGTCAGAAATTTTCAAATTAAGCTCAATATAAGAATGATCGGTTCTGTACCCAGGTAATATCTTGACTGAATTAACTAATGACATAAGTTCTTCTGAAATTAAAAAAAAAATCAAGTCTTGCTTGTTTTATTGGGTTTGTTCTATGCCATGTATATTCTTTATTTTGTGGGAAGTTAACTCTCCATGGGTCTACCAAGTTATGTTCATTTTTAAGTTTATCAACAACAGCTCTACATTTTGGATGGTTATGGGAAACATAATTATAACAATCTTTATTGAAGTCTTGAGTAAGGTTCCAGTCCCCACATATAATTACAAATTCGTTACTAAAGTCTTCAATGATTTCACTAAGCTTTTCAAAGAATTTTTCGTCATCATTATTTGGACCATAAATATTTATCAATGTGACAGTTATCATGTTATGAATTTTAACTTCTGTTACTAAAAGATTACCTTTATCATCTTTTTTGTTCTGTTTATAGTAAAGTCAAAGTTATTATTGAAAAGTGTAAGAACACCACGTGAGTCGTTTTTGCCCTGCGCCAGTATATGTTCAAATCCCCATTGCATATGAATTTTTTCATTATCAGAATCAAGTAGGTGGGTATCTTGTAAACATATTATTGAAGGTTTTTTATTGCGTAAATATTTAAAGACATCTTTCCTCTTCAATTTATCTCTAATGCCTCTACAATTTAGTGAAGATAACTTAAATGAACCTATTTAATGAATTTAAAAAGAGTCAAATAAAGATCATCAAAAAGCAAAAATAATGTGGGGGTCATTTTATGGAGCATAAAGCAAACATAAAACTGCTGGGTAACATGTACATGTATAGCAAGCAATACCAAGACACACACACACACACCCTCACTTACAAACACGTACACATAAGACAACAAATAAACGAGTAATAGTGGACTCATGATATGAGTAATGACACAAAAAGTCTAAATATAAGACTTAAACTCCCGCACTTTTTTTTATTTGATACATTATTTGTTACCGTAAATTTACCAAAAGTTTTCTCCGCTGCAGATATAATTATATTATTCAGTTCATCCAGTAGACCATTTATTTGATTTTCGTCGATATTTTCAATTTCAAGTGATTTTATCTTTATTCTGTCATTTAATACATTGAGCTTATTTATATCTATCTCATTGACAAAATTTACTTCCTTTTCATTGTCCCATTTTCCAATATATTCTCGAGTTCCATGATTTAGAAATTCGTTATTCGTTTCGATTATTTCATCAATGTTTACTTTAACATCTAGGGTTAATGGAGAATGGACATCGGAGAAAAGTTTATTGTTTTGTAAGATTTTCATGTTCTCTATAATTTGAAAGAAGTCAAAAGAGGCAATAAAATAATCAACAGTGCTGACATTTTTACACGTGTATAATCCGTCTATGTTATCGCCTATTCGTCCATTTACTATAAAGATATCATTTGACTTGCACATTTCTAATAATAAATTTCCATATGTATTCTTTGTGACATCACAATTATTTCTGTCTTTGGAGAAAATAGATGTTTCAAAATTATAGATCGAATTCTCAAACAATTCAATTTGCACATCATCTTCATATTCATAATAATCATGATCAATCCCAGTTCTACCATTGAAATCACCAGCTAATAATACATATTTTTTGTTTCCTTTCAAATGAATCAACTCTCTTTCTATTTCACTAAATGCATCGTTTGAAGCGTAGGACGAGGTTTCTGGTGGAATATAAATATTACCGAGTAGTAAATCTTCTTCTGAATTTAGCAATGCCTTGTCTATTCTGGCCCACATAACAAATTTACTTTCAGTATCAATTATCTCAATGAAATCTGACAACATTTCTTTGTATGCAAAACCAATTCCTCCCGATTTTACTCGTCCTATCTTCCTTCGATTTTTCATGACAAATTTATAATTTTTTAATTCAATGGTATCTAAATCGTCTGTTTTGGTTTCCTGAAAACAAACAATATCATAATTTGAAACAAGTTCAGTGAATTCAGGGTAATTCAATCTGCGATTTATGCCGCAGCAGTTTAAAGACAAAATATTCAATGATATGTCGTCTCTTCGACAGTCACTTGACAAACTAGAAGTCGATCTAGAACATTGCAATACGAATTCTTCAGAGCTGCCGTTGGTGACCTCGGATGACTCCCAGGCGAATTCCTAACTGGCGTAACGATCAGGCGTCGGACCTCGTCTAAAACGCTTGGTCGGACGTCTTGGTGTAGAACCGTACCTATATTCCATCGGAGACGTACGGGTTGGTGTAGAGCCCCCAACCGTGGGGGAGACTGACTCTGCCGCCTCCGGGGGCACGTAGAGTATGTCATTAAAGCTGAAAGCCTACATTAAAAACTTTGACGAAATAGTAATTTTTTTGGGGACGGAGATTGTTAGATATAGACTCTAACAATCTCCGTCCCATGGCATAGAAATAAGCTATAGCGACCCTTCACACCTGCTGACGTATGCATACTAATGAAGGTACGACCTAAAATCCAGGGACATCGCTACAGCGCCGGTATATAAGACGAGCTTCAAACTCGTCCACCATGACATTCAGTGATTAGAAGTCTGGGAGTAAATACATGTAACATCTGAAGTGAGAAATGAAGTTATTTGATGAAATAATCAATAATCGATTTCAAAAGAAGGCATTTATATCTAAAACTTTGAATTACGAAGAAATGAATTTATTTATTAAATAGAATTAAAAATCCCCTCCTCTCCCCACCTTATACCACGTCTATAAAGTCAGTACGAACGCCAATGTACAAAGCTCTATATGCTGCAAATATTTACCTACGTTGAAACATAAACAGAGAATATATGAAAAAAAACCCATCTCTTTTAAGCCCCCCTCCCCTCCCCTTGCGAAACACACACTACTTCATTAGCCCTAAATTAGTTTCTATTTGGATATCCAATACTAGTTTTGAATTCGGCCTTTTCGTCTGAAATTGTAAAATAAAAACAAACCTGAAATGTGTGCCCATTAATTGTTATATCTTACCTCTAGAAAATGAATTTACTAGGTTCCATGTCAGCCTTCCTGTATACAAGACGAAAATCATCACTTCCGGTATAACTGACATTTTGAGAGTGTTCGTTTGCACACGGTAAAATTACAACGTCTCATTCACTACATTTTCGAGGTTGAAGAACCCCTCCCATCTTTCCCTTTCGCCTTATTCTCGGTGAATTTAGTTAGTAATTTTTAAAAATATGTAGGATATACAGTAAATTCTGACAAACAAATGCAGCTAAGAATTGATAATTTAAGATTATCTTTTGTTGATTCTTTGTACTCGTGTAATCTCTTCACAGAAATAGAAAGGATGAACTAATGATGTCGAATTTAATGATACAATTTTAATTTTCTTTCCTCAAGATTTTTAATTTTCCATTTTATCTGACATACATATATTACATATTTTACATGATTGCATTTTGTTTTCATGTTTTATTCAAGAAATACAGATGATAAATAAATGTATATAATTTCATTGAAATATGCGCGGATCTAAAATAGGGGAAAGATGGTAAGGGTCTTTCTAATGCTCCATTTATCAATGGACGAATCCAGATTTTTTTTTCTAGGGGTTCCTAGCCATTTGAGGAAGGGATGTTCTAACTATTGTTTTTGAAAAAAAAAATAAAAAGAAGAAAACTATCATTTTGGCAAAAAAGCTGGAGTTTCACAATGTGGTCCTTGATTATTATTTTCAAAACCAATATATGGCTGCGATGGCGAGTCAGCAAACATGTTTGACAGTTCAAATGAAATATATATAGTATTGCTTCCAAACGAACACTCTCAGCGATAAACTTATACCGGAAGTAGCATAGCAAGTGTCAGATTGATGATGCATCAGGATTTATTATCTTATCAGGTGAGATACGATATTTTTTTCTTCAGTCTGTCCGTCCTGAATATAATTTTCAATTTACCATAATACTACATGTACATACTGTCTTCATTCATATGGCATATCAAAGGACAAGTACGAATTCACATGGGCGGATCCAGCACTGTTTGCAAAAATGAAAGGAAAGCTAAATCCTTTTTAGTTGGTCAAAATTTAGACATTGAGCAAGGAAACTGGATGTACAACCCACTCCCTCCGCAAAGACAAATACCTTATTGAAACTACTGTAAATAGTATTGACTTAATTCAAATGCAAATGTAACCCCCACCCCATCTTTCCGTACTTGCATCCGTCCTAGATATGCACTGCAAGCTTTATTTTAAAGTTTTTATTCAAAGTGGATTTTTTGCCTATTTCTGATTACTCATCAAATGACTTCATTTCTCATTTCAGGTGTTACATGTATTTACTCCCAGACTTCTAATCACTGAATGTCACGGTGGACGAGTTTGAAGCTCGTCTTATATACCGGCGCTGTAGCGTTGTACCTGGATTTTAGGTCGTACCTTCATTAGTATGCATACGTCAGCAGGTGTGAAGGGTCGCTATAGCTTATTTCTATGTCATGGGACGGAGATTGTTAGAGTCTATATCTAACAATCTCCGTCCCCAAAAAAATTTACTATTTCGTCAAAGTTTTTAATGTAGGCTTTCAGCTTTAACAAACAACATGTCTCGTACCATTTTGACCTTTTTTTCCCCTCCGCACGCATGGTTTTCATAACAGGGTAAAGGCTTCGACGAGCTTGCTCAACCTCTTGAGGGAATTGGCGATTAAAAAGTACTAATAGGTTCTTAAGAAAACGGAAATTTACCTTTTATTTGTAAACGGCAAAAAATAATAACTAGAAAATTTAAATGGTAATGCATAAGGAAAGGCACTATTCAAAGAAATAGCATTTTTAACCATATAAGACATAATTTTTGGTGTACTCATAGGAAAATAGCAATATTTTACGCTCAGAAATTGTCCAAGTCGTTTTTCTAAACAAGGGTCGCGTATGTTAAATAAAACGGCAATACCTATTCATACAGGTAGATATTCACTGATCATTCAGGCATAAATCTATGTGTACAACTATGGTTATGGCTATTGCATTAATCAAACTTGACCAGTGTAGGTTTTAATGACTTAGCGCATGGAAAAGGTGATTTACCGTGCTATTTTCATATGTGTAGAGGGGAAACGCAATCTTGATACCAAAATAAAATTTCATTTTCAAACAGTGCTCTATTAGTTGAATATTTCTCTCGATATTCATATGTGTCTATCTTAAAGCGTTTTCACATAAAATCAAAATTTCTGTTTTCTTAACTGGCTGTTAGTACTTTTTAATCGCCAATTCCCTCAAGAGGTTGAGCAAGCTCGTCGAAGCCTTTACCCTGTTATGAAAACCATGCTATTTCTTTGAATAGTGCCTTTCCTTATGCATTACCATTTAAATTTTCTAGTTATTATTTTTTGCCGTTTACAAATAAAAGGTAAATTTCCGTTTTCTTAAGAACCTATTAGTACTTTAATACCGTAAGGCTTTCCACGTAAGTATTTTGCATTGGCAAGAACTGATGATAAGTCTTTCTGGTAAATAAAACGCGCCACTATTGGTCTTGGTTTCCCATCTTCCCCTGGACGCGCTCCTGATCCGAACCTATGTACGTTGGTAAAATCCAGATATTCATCTATTCCTAACTCCTCTACGATAAACGATCTCAGAATTTCTTCAGTGTTTTCGTTTCTACGCTCACTAATCCCAGAAAATACTAAATTGTACTTCATACTTCTACACTTTAGGTCAAGAACCTGTTCTTTTATTTCATCTTGTGATTCGACCATTCTGTCAAGCTTTTCTATACTTTCTTTTTGGAGCTTTTGAAATTCCGCCTCTTGTAACGAAATTTTTTTCTTTAACTCTTTCACCTCTTTTTCTGTTTGTAGGCTTTTATTGCGAACTTCGTCAAAAATGTTACTAACACCTTCAAGATTTTGTTGAAGTTCTATGTACTTTTGGTTCATATCGGACATGTTTTCTTCGAGCGAGTGGACACGGGTGGATACTTTTGTGACCTCTGCAAATACATCGTCAATTTTAGTGATTGCATTTTCTAAACTGGCCAACCTACTGTTAACACTGTTGCCAAGTTTACTGATACTATCGTTAAGGGTTGTTCCTAGCCTCTGCACCAGTGCATATACATTTTCTAATGTTACTTCGGTGCCGGACAATTCTTCAAATAGAACACTCCGTGACTGAGCTATACCATCTGATGTATTTTGAGGTGAAGCCATAGTCTAATCAATAATAAGATGTACACGAACACATGCATACAGGTACATTCAGGTAGGCACGCATATATGGTCACACACGACTGACCACTGTCCAGTATGGCTTTATATACTCGCTATGTATCACTGTGTCCAATCCACTACGGGTACGGATGTTTGGCCTCATTTTCCGGTTTCACTTTGAAGCAGAGATTTTAACTATTCAGGACCAAAAACCTTAATTTATGTTGATTTCCCAAAACCATAGGCTGGTATTTTTTGTATGTATGGTACCAGGTGGAATGTAAGTTTGTTTTACAATAACATGTCAGATCCGATCTATTAAATTATTGAAGTTAAACAGAGAACTTTGCCGCAGTCAACGCCCCAAGTCACATTGAACGTCCAATTATTCAGAAAATTTGGCATTGATCTCAGTCGAATAGCATACATTGATATCAAAATAAGATCTTTTATATTTACAAATAATAGCAAAGTCATTATATGAGCAAATCATTTGTAAAATACTCGATTATTAGCAGAAAAAGATGGACATGTGGTTTTTTGACTGTACGTGTTTATAAAATATGCACTGTACGGTTTATATTTAGTCGTTTTATTTCATGGGCCCCGGTACATTCCTATTTTCGTGGGTGCTATTTACATATTGATGCCCGTTTGTGTGGGTACTATTCTCTCATAGTGTTGCTTTTGGAAGGAATAGTGCCCGAGGGTCAGCGAGGGCACAATTACCCTCCAAAGGCAACGCTGCGAAAGAATAGTACCCACACAAACAAGCATTATTTTAAAAGGTTTATTTAAATGCATCACATTGCCTCGATAGTATATCTCTATAAATCATTAGATTACATGTATTTAAAAAAAAGTGGCGACACCTACAGGGCTCTCCAAGCGATATAAATCTGGAAAGCAAACCGCGATAGTGTCCGGTCCAAGGATTTATCATGTGATGCACTAAATGCACTAAGTTCTCATCGTGTTGCGTCTGCAAAAAATGGTACCCAGTCACCATTTTGAGAGCATAGTACATGTAAAAACAGACATTTAATCTGTTGATGGGTTTAGTTATCACATTCTTTATAAGAACCGCTCCAACCAAATAAGTCACAAACCCTCTCCTCTCCACAAACCCTCTCCTTCAATAAAAACTTGTTAGCGAGAATCATGATATTGAAATATGACTCCCTACTCACCAGAAAGTAAATATAACTTGTATGAAGAAGTAAGGAACATGTCAAATCGCACAATGAAATAAGAAAATTAGAAAATTCACCCGAGAAATATTGTTTCGCAATCTTCCTGGAATTGCGTCTTAATGAATTTGATTTTGTTGACCAATGTAAATCGAGGTCAAAAGGACGCCGATTTCTTCATATTATTCTAAAATAGCAGAATTTGAAAGTTTTATACAACATTGTCCTCCATGATATAGCATTTCTTTTTGCATGTATATTAATTCTAATATTTTTGATATAACAATGACATTGACATGCTGTATCACAGAGATTAACTACCGGTATGTTCAATGCCGGATAATTCGTTGGAAAGGGTGGATGTTTTGGTAAAGTAAGGTTCCCGTGATCCCTTTTACTCTTAACAAAAACAAAAACAAAAACAAAAACAAACAAAAGGCGTCCCGGGAACCTGACTAGTTTTCTCATTGTTTTTTTTTTACATTTCGCTTCACAAAAACAAATTATCAACATCACTGTACATTTCAAGGGCGTAGGATAAGGGGGGGGCAGCGGGGCACATGCCCCCACTTTGAAAAGTGGGGGGAGGCACAACCATGTTTCTTTCTGAATAATTTAGCTATTCTCATCCATCCTTTATAACTTTATCAATGTACATGATGACATTTAACTCAAACTACATGTATATAGAATATTATTACATGTACTTGTTATTGAAAGAGGGTATAGAAAGTTTTACCTGATTCGTCAATAATATGCAAAAAAAATTTCCTGGCTCACTACCGCTCGCCAGACATTTATTCATGTACTTAAAATTTAGAATTGTATCAGAAATGTTAAAATTTGTGCATACTGAACATGAAACCCCCCATATTTTTTAAATCTCTTCCTCCCCCCTGTAACCATATGGCCTCTCCCCCACAATAATTATGCTTATTAATTATTCATATTAATTAGTTACATGTATTTGGAAATTGCTAACTTGAGTTTACTATAGTAAATTCCTTGACTATAAGTTCAAACTTCATATTGAGACAATTAATTCTAGTTTGTAAACTCTGATATCTGTTTAATTTGATTCCCACGATGCTAAGAACACTGCAGTAATTTGCACACCTGCAAGTACTTTAGTCTTTGTTTTCCGTACGAGTTAATTGAAAGCTAATTGGAAATCTCCCCGTAAAAGCCATTATTGTTCTGTATTTGGAAGAATCTTATTTCCAAAATGTCTTTTTAATCAAAAACCAATAACTTATTATTTTATGCAGGTGTTAGCAATTTCCAATCGTCCACATATATACTCGGCGCATCGTTTTGCCGACCAGTTAAGTTTCGGTTAAGTTAGACTCCTGTTTCAGTAGTGTTTAAGTTTAGGGACTCCGCTCTCATACTGGCAACATGTAACGCTTTTAATAAAGTAAGAACTTTTATTCGGACTTCGGTTTATAGTTTTCAAAATGACTATTTAATACACAACGCGAACTACACCCATAACCTGTAGGCTATAGGCTTACAAGTTATATTTGATGCCGTGACCTAAACGAATCAGGGAAAAATATGATTACTGCCGTGTCCCAAACGAACCAGTGAAAATTGCCGTAAATGCAGACGATGCACGCCGCGGAACCAGGGTATAACGACTTGAGGATCAACACTACGGTTTAAACGAGTTAGAAAGGTAGGGCACATTTACTTTCTCCAAGTACTCTCAGATTGATTGACCATGTATTTTTGTTAAACTCATTTTTTGAATTTTCAAGATTTAGTTTAAAAGGGTTAAAAAAAGTTTTCTCTGAGAATTTTCAATAAGATATGACTGACACAGACGACGAAGTGACATCTCAAGTGTTCGGGGTGGGCCATGTTTCTCATAGTTTTGATATTGCAAACAATTCAGAAAAGGGTAGATCTCAGGACTCCGATTCCTCTCATAGTAAAGTTTTGAAGTCGTTTAAAATTCCAGAGAATGGCGAGGAAGCCATGAAGTGGATTGCAAATCAAGTTAAGGGTCTTCAAACTGCGATTTCTGTACCTTTACTTCAAGTTGTGAAAACTTTTGAAGGTGATGCCTCTCAATTTAAACAGTGGGTCAAAGATATTGAAAAGTATGCACAAATTGCACGGCTTGACAACACAGACATTCCTAGAAGTTTTAATGACATGTACTGGTACGGTAGGAGATTTTGTCAAACGTTATTTGGATGAAACTGAGTCATCAGGTGGAACCCCTGATTGGCCCCACCTTAGAAAGTTGATGCAAAAGCGGTACGCTGAAGTCATTGATAATCAACAAGCTATGACCTTACTACGCCAGATAAAACAGACACCTGTTGAAAGTGTCCAATTATATTCTGAGCGCTTGCTTAAATTAGCCGAAGATGCTTATTCTACTCCTTTTGATGAGAAAGAAAACAAACTGGTTCAGAAACAGTTAGTTGATATTTTCTGTGACGGATTGTGTCATGATTACTTGAGAATGAAGGTTATGAGATTTGATCCACAGAGGTACGAGGAAGCAGTAGAAATTGCAATGAAAGAGCAAAACTTGCGCAAACGTTTTCATTTAAGATCAATTACAAAGAATGAATCTCACACACAGTTAGGTAGTGAAAAATCCCATTTGTCAGATAATCAAAGTTTACTGTCAAATAACCGTGAACGTAATCTAAACGACCAATTTAGCATGCGCGTAAATGAATGTCAAAACGCCGAGAACAGTGAAAATACATGTTGCCCGTTAGAAACTCCAGATAAAAACTCAGACCTTGAAAATCAGAAATGTTATAAATGTAATTGTGTTGGACATACAGTTTGGGAATGCCCTTTGCGAGTAAACAAACAATGCATGAAAAGCAAAAATGCACTCGATTATTCAGACCCTGAATCAGATGAAAACGAGGAATCCCCTTGTAAACGTAAAATGCCCATAAAGAAAAATGAAAACCCCCTACCTAAACTTACACCCGTGACTAAAACTCCCTTAGAGCGTACAGAAAAGGTCGTCGGACAACACACCCCTCAAAGACAAGGTCGGAATCGGTCAGAAATTCCAGATTGGATAAAATCAGCAGAATGCTGGATTTGTCATATGAAAGGTCACCTTAGACGAAATTGTCCGAATCGTCGGTTTCCGGATAGATACAGGGTATTGAACTATCCCAGTACAAGATACCAAGGTCGAACAAACCGTAGGCAGAACCAGGAAAACTTAAAGGCTCTCTTCAAAAGGAAGCCGTTGAAGAGAGCAGAAATTATTCTAAAACTAAAACCAATCTTGAAAGTAAGAAACCCGTGTTCGATCTAAATTTAGCTGGAAACCCTAGCTCCTGTATTATTAAGATTGGCAATTCGAGATATCGTACTTTGGTAGATACCGGCGCTGAAGTTTCCATTATGAGTAGGAAAATCTTTGAACGATTATCACCGAGACCGAAATTGACGCGAGTAAACAAGAGTTTAAGAGCAGTGAATAGCGAGCCTATCAACGTTTTGGGACGAACAACCTTGACTTTTTCGATGAACGGACTGCGGATGTCTCAAAATTTCTACGTGGTGGAGACACTGACCAAGAACTTTATCTTAGGACGAGATTGGTTGAAAGAAAATGGAGTGCGTCTTTACTTCGACTTAGGGTTGCTAAGAGTAAGAAAAACGTACGTAAAACTCGACGAAGATAACCATATTTGTTCGATTTTAAGGCTACATAAAAAGACAGTTATAAAGCCGCAAACAGCCGTTATATGTCACCTTAAGTTACAGAAAGGCTTCCAATTATCCGATTCTAGACTTCTAGAGGTCACGAACTTCGAACCCGGATGTATCATGGATGAACCTGGTCTAACACTGAAGGAGTCCGTGAACAGAGTCAAGTCACCTTTTAAGGTACCCGTTTTAATTGTCAACGAGACAAACAAGTGCTACCGACTGCGCAGAGGAAGCGTAGTAGGAAGGGCACGACCTTTGACCCCTCAAGATGTCTCCTCATTGGACGAGGAAGAACCAATGGAAATCGATGAACCTAAGGCTGAGAGGTCAGACTTGGAGGATCTATCTGTACCTGAAAATAGACGTCCTGACATCGTCAAGTTACTAAAGAAAAACAAGGATCTAATAGCAAAGAGTGACTCAGATCTTGGAGGAACAAGGACAGTGCAGATGAAAATAGAAACAGGAAACCACCCTCCGATCAAGAATAGACCATACCGGACGCCATTGAATAAACGAAAAATCATTGACAAGGCCTTAGACGAAATGTTAGAAGCTAAGGTAGTTCAAAGGTCACAATCTGCATGGTCATTTCCCTTAGTTGTTGCAAAGAAAAAGGATGGTAGTGACAGAATGTGTGTCGACTTTAGAACTCTCAACAAGATCGTAAAACCGATTTCTTTTCCCCTACCATTGATTGATGACATCTTATCTCTGATAGGGAATGCAAAATATTTTACAACGCTAGACTTGAGACACGGTTATTGGCAAGTAACGTTGGATGAAAGTAGCAAGGAAAAGACCGCATTTGCCTGTCATAGAGGACTTTTTGAATTCAACAGGATGCCATTTGGCCTGAGTAATGCTCCCGCTGTATTCCAGGAACTTATGAATATTGTCCTACAAGGATGTGAGGGATTCGCAATGGCATACTTAGATGACATACTGATCTTTACCAAGGACGACCCCATGGAACACGTGCGACACATACAGGAAGTATTCAACAGACTAAGACAACACAACCTTAAGCTCAAACTCAAGAAATGCGCTTTCTTCAAAGAGGAAACGGAATACCTAGGATTTGTAATCAACAAGGATGGAAAAGCTCCAGATACTAAGAAAGTGGAAGCCATTAAGGACTTACCTGCTCCCAAGAATGTAAGAGAAATCCGTGGATTCATCGGAATGTGCAGCTACTATCGAAGATTTGTACCAAATTTCTCAAAGATAGCGGTGCCTCTCATAAATTTAACCAAGAAATATGCAAGATTCAAATGGACCGTTGAATGCCAAAATGCTTTCGATTTCCTGAAAGACAGCCTCACAGTAGTTCCCCTCCTGGCATACCCAGACACCAACAAACCATATGTTTTATATACAGACGCAAGCAACAATTGTGTAGGTGCGTGTCTCACTCAAGAAACTGACGAGGGAGAAGAAAAACCAATTTACTTCCTGTCTCACAAACTTAGCCATACACAGACAAAATGGTCAACTATAGAAAAAGAAGCATTTGCCATTCATTATGCACTGCAGAAGTTAGATCACTATTTACACGGAGCACAATTCACAATCAAGACAGACCACAAACCTTTGAAGTACCTGTTAGACTCGCCAATGCAAAACAAGAAAATACAGCTTTGGGCTCTGAGCATCGCTGGGTACAATTGTAAAATCGAGTATGTCAAAGGCGAGGATAATCACTGTGCAGATCTATTATCCCGGATTCCACACCCTAAGACATCACAAAGGTCTAAGAAATCCGACAATGAACCTGATATCGACGATAGGACTTTTGAGATTGGAGTCATAAACTCAAACGAGTTTAATCCTAGAGACTTTGCCAATTGTCACGTTGAAGACCACAACGAGGTGACCAAAGCTATCTCAGATTTACCTGAGGAGTTTAACCTGAAAGAGGAGCAAGAAAAAGACCAAGACGTTGTCAAGCTGAAGAACAGATTGAGGAAAGGAACAGCTACAAAAGCTGAACAGACGCACTATTTTGAAGACAAAAAAGAGGGACTATTTTACTACCTTTCCCAACCTGACTCTGAGGATCCAAGGCTAAGACTGTATATACCTCAAGAGATGGAGACAGTCGTCCTCAGACAGTATCATGATCAACTCGGACACATGGCAGTAGACAAGACGTACGATTCCATTCGTCTAAAGTACTTCTTTCCAAATATGTACAAGAAAATACATGCCTACATCGAGGAATGTGTCACATGTCAGACAAGGAGCTCAAGGAAATCAAAACCGCCTCTCAAGGAAACCGAGGTACCTCCTTATCCTTTCGCAAAGATTGGACTGGATCTATCAGGACCATATCCGACGACATTGTCTGGCAATAAATACATAGTTTCCTTCATAGACGTTTATTCCGGGTGGCCAGAGGCATTTCCCGTGCCAGACAAGTCAGCAGATCGAATTGTACATCTGATTTTGGAAGAAATATTCCCAAGATTTGGTTGTCCGCTCGAGATTGTATCAGACAACGGAACAGAAAACGTCAATAGGAAAGTACAGGAAACTTTGGATACTATGAACATACATCACATCAAAACCTCATATTACAGTCCCCAAGCAAACGGAAAGGTTGAGAGATTCCACAGAACTCTTCATGATGTCATGTCCAAACAAATTCAGGAAGACGTTCAAACCTGGGACTTGTACTTGAATCAGACGCTAGCTGCCATTAGGTTTCATGTAAACGAGTCATCAAAATTTTCTCCGTACTTCCTGCTGTACAACAGAGACGTAGTACTTCCTTTGGACACCATTTTGAAGCCAAGACGTAGATATGTGGGTGAAGACCAACACAAAGTAGCTCTTCAACAACAGCACAAAGCTTTTACATTAGTTCACAGGAACATGAAAGAAGCGAAAAAGAAGCAGAAAAAGTACGCAGACAAAAATTGCAAGGAAGAAAATTTCCAGGTAGGAGACCCGGTGTATTTGCGGAACCACAGAAGGGATAGCAAACTTGATGTGAAGTGGCAACCTTACTACCGGATTATCGATCAAACGGGACCACTTTCGTTCATTGTGAAAAATCAGCTTGATGGCAATACTACAAAGGCACATGCTCGACATTTAAGGCCAGCGAAGATTGACGAATGGAAAATTCCGAGAGATTCTGAAGGAAACATCCTACGTAAAACGACGTATGTAATCCCACCGGAACAAACAGACAGTGATGACGAGGAATCTGAACCTCAAGCTATCGCAATACGACACAGAATCCAAGAAAGGGATGGTTCGTCTGACGAAGATGATATTCCACTAATGGAGCTTCGGAGACGATTAAGGACTCGTGCTATGCCCGAGACACGTACGGACATGGACGAAAACACGACAATAAGTTCAGATCCTCCAACGTTAAGCCTACCGCTGACTCCCGAAGAGAATCGTGAGGAGGAACAGATGGAAATTGATGCCATTTCGGAGAAACCGGACACGAGTTTCTTACAATCTACAAAGGCTTCCCAACATAAAATTGTTGAAAATACCCCATCCTTCGATCCCCAGCTGTTAATGAAGAACCTTTTTGCGATGACAAAATACATGACTTCTCAAAATCTTAATATATCTGCATAATAGACGATAAACAAGAAAAAAGGAAATTAAGGTCGAAAAAGTACGATAAAAAACCCCCTATTTTTTATTTAAAGAAAGGGAGGAGAATGGAAACGATAATAAAAAAAATTAAAAATAATAAACGTACTACAAGTTATTATAAATTTGAATAACACTTAAAACAGTATGTAAATTAATACAATAAAGAGATGGAATCTGAAATAATGATAAAAATAATACAAAATCCCTGGATAATTCACTGTAAGTGTAAAGATGTACTCTTACAGATTTACTCTTTGTTTGTAGTTTCTAACTGGATTTTGCTGGTTTGGCGCAGGATTAATCATAATTGACCTTCATTTGGGTATTCATGTTACAGTTCTCACCCCTCAGCCAATGAGCGCTAATGATATTGACCTTTGTTGCCCTTTCCCCTGTGTTGGAATTTCATTGACTGTCTATAGTTTCTTATCGGCTGCAGATGTGTAGTATCAATGAGTAATCACTACGCTGAGACATTAACGTTTGACTAGCGACATACATAGACAATGTATTTCATTTCAGAATTTCAAAAAAAAAAAGTTTTAATTGCTTCACTTTTATAACTTAAATTTTTGTATTACTTTTTACAAAATATATTCAGAAGCCTGCTTTTTTCATATGTATAAAGTCATAAGTATAATTTTACAAAGTTTTCAAAATGAAATTTTTTTTTCTAAACATTGATAAAAGTATAATTTTGGAAATCATTTATTCAGTTTTGGTACAGGCATCTAAACCATTTTTGTAAATTCAAAATTATGGTCAATTAGAGGTACAGAGAAAAATCCGGTGTCATAAACTACCTGTAACCAGAGACAGTGATGTGAAACTGATCAGTGTAATAATGATGCAGACTTTATACTTTTATCGCTGGGAGAAGACGACGATACGAGATAAATAGTAAAGATCCAGATGTGCAGTTTACCCTTGAACTTTAATTAGCTCCTTAGTTATTGGAATCGCCTGTTGTGTGATACGAGAGACAAATAAGCGTGCAGGTTTATCAACAAGACATTAAATCAAATCAGACGGTAGCAGAAAAGAAGTCCGAAGCAGTGACGTCAGGTATCTCTGTGCACGATGTTATCCGTGTGGCCGGATGTCAAACCAGCCCGTCACTATACAAAAAGGAACATTATTTCGCAAATTATATGACAGAGTGAAATCTGTCATAGCGAAACTGAAGATTGCAGAATCATATTGAACATTTTGCACTTAATGACCTGCTTGTTCGACGCTTTAAATGAGAGCAATGAATACCCCGTCGCTTTTCTGGGTGCATGGCGTCATCCAGATTACGGGAAGATCTTGGTAATGTCACTAACACCAAGATGCGTCAAAGCAGGGTCCAGATGGAAGATAAACTCCAAATTTCGGATGGAGGAAGAAGACGAAACAGATGACGATTCGATGATTATTGGTTTACCAAACCAAGTAGACGACAAAGAGGTCCGAATCATTCGTTATACTCCACGGAGGTTACAAAGTTCACGAAGAAGGACCGTAGACACCAAGATGAACGGCCGTACAAAGTTAAAGAAGTGAATTAAACCGGTGTTGTGTTTTAGTGAAAAAAGCAGAGTAAATGTTTAATACTAAATATATGTATTATCATTTATGCTCCTTATTCATGTTTAATATTGATAATTGCTTTTGTATATTGCTTATTATATATAATGAATGTTTAGGTACGTATATTGGCCTTGGAAAATGTATTTCTTTTGAAGGTGATTGACAGTGAACATTGCAAATTAGATGAAAGTCGGGTCACTCTTTGAGAACAGTGAAAAAGAACTCGACATGCAAAGACTTTAATTCCATGTTCTTTAATTTGATATAATTTCAATTGCGATACTAAGAGTGAACCCTGATGATATTTCATTGAGTTATGCATTATTGTGGTGTCAAGGCCATGCGTTTAGAAAATAACCAAGTATTATAACAGATTCACAAGGTTTTGGATGATAATTGAAAGTTATCTTATAGTTCATGATTGGTTGAAATTCAAACGATTTGAATCTTGGTTATTTTCTTAAGTGGGGGAGTATTGTAACCATATGGCCTCTCCCCCACAATAATTATGCTTATTAATTATTCATATTAATTAGTTACATGTATTTGGAAATTGCTAACTTGAGTTTACTATAGTAAATTCCTTGACTATAAGTTCAAACTTCATATTGAGACAATTAATTCTAGTTTGTAAACTCTGATATCTGTTTAATTTGATTCCCACGATGCTAAGAACACTGCAGTAATTTGCACACCTGCAAGTACTTTAGTCTTTGTTTTCCGTACGAGTTAATTGAAAGCTAATTGGAAATCTCCCCGTAAAAGCCATTATTGTTCTGTATTTGGAAGAATCTTATTTCCAAAATGTCTTTTTAATCAAAAACCAATAACTTATTATTTTATGCAGGTGTTAGCAATTTCCAATCGTCCACATATATACTCGGCGCATCGTTTTGCCGACCAGTTAAGTTTCGGTTAAGTTAGACTCCTGTTTCAGTAGTGTTTAAGTTTAGGGACTCCGCTCTCATACTGGCAACATGTAACGCTTTTAATAAAGTAAGAACTTTTATTCGGACTTCGGTTTATAGTTTTCAAAATGACTATTTAATACACAACGCGAACTACACCCATAACCTGTGAGCCATAGGCTTACACCCCCCCCCCTTCTTTTTTGGCTTGTTAGAAATTTTGGGATGTGCTACGCCTTTGCATTTTATATGAATAAATGAATGAATTTCTGTACGAAATTCTCAAAACGTCTTAGAAGCCCTCAATGTTCTCTACTTGATCACCATCACTACCAGTCCTTCCATCGTCCACAATGATTTTTGAACCACAGGAGCTCGACGTAAAGGATCTGCAACCGCATCCTATTTTTCTAAAGTTGCGTATATATTTGAAGGTTGTTGGCGCCGAGCTCCGGTGGTTTTAACTCCATTTTCCACTTCTCTTCTACAGCAAAGACTGTAAAATCAATAGGCCCTCGTCGATCCAATCACATAATTTTTAGCTCACCTCGACGAAGTTGAGTGAGCTTATGCTATAACCCCATGCGTCCGCGTCCGCGTCCGCGTCCGTGTCCGCGTCCGTGTCCGCGTCCGTGTCCGCGTCCGTGTCCGCGTCCGTGTCCGCGTCCGTGTCCGCGTCCGTGTCCGCGTCCGCGTCCGGTTAAGAAGTTTGGGGTAGCTCAGTATCTGACAAAGTACTAATGCTACAGTAACCAAACTTGCACAAGTGATTCATCTTTGGATGCTGAGGTGAACCCATGCATCGGATGCAGCATCTGACCCACATTTTCCGCTTGAGTGACTTGGTTAAGAAGTTTGGGGTAGCTCAGTATCTGACAAAGTACTGATGCTACAGTAACCAAACTTGCACAAGTGATTCATCTTTGGATGCTGAGGTGAACCCATGCATCGGATGCAGCATCTGACCTACATTTTCCGCTTGAGTGACTTGGTTAAGAAGCTTGGGGTAGCTCAATATCTGACAAAGTACTGATGCTACAGTAACCAAACTTGCACAAGTGATTCATCTTTGGATGCTGAGGTGAACCCATGCATTGGATGCAGCATCTGACCTACATTTTCCGCTTGAGTGATTTGGATAAGAAGTTTGGGGTAGCTCAGTATCTGACAAAGTACTAATGCTACAGTAACCAAACTTGCACAAGTGATTCATCTTTGGATGCCGAGATGGACCCATGCATCGGATGCAGCATCTGACCTACTTTTTCCACTTGAGTGATTTCACTTTTAAAAGCCAATATTGAGCAAAGTATAAGTGCTACATGTACCAAACTTGCATATTGGATGTATCTTTGATCAAACTTTCATAAAATGACCTTGACCTACTTTTTCCGCTTGAGTGATTTTGCCTTTAAAAGCCAATATTGAGCAAAGTATAAGTGCTAGATGTTCCAAACTTGCATATTAGATGTATCTTTGATCAAACTTTCATAAAATGACCTCGACCTACTTCTTCCGCTTGAGTGATTTTGCATTTAAAAGCCAAAATTGAGCAAAGTATAAGTGATACATGTACCAAACTTGCATATTGGATATATCTTTGATCAATCTTTCATAAAATGACCTTGACCTACTTTTTCCGCTTGAGTGATTTTGCTCTATAAAGCCAATATTGAGCAAAGTATAACTGCTAGATGTTCCAAATTTGCATATTAGATGTATCTTTGATCAAACTTTCATAAAATGACCTCGACCTACTTTTTCTGCTTGAGTGGTTTTGCCTTTAAAAGCCAATATACATGTACTAAGAAATATGTTTGAATTGAATTTTGCTGTCACGAGGTGAGCTTCGTAATCTGTGATTACCTATGTTTTAACTTTGAAGGTAGTGTTATTAACATACAAGTGGACAGTACAGTTCAACAGATGCCCTCAGCATTGACCTTGACAAACACCTTCTTCCCTAAAAAAGGAGAACTTCCTCTTGATTGGTAAGTGATAGGACTTTCATATTTCGTACGTAAAAATGTTTTCAACAGATACCTATATTTCAACCAACAAGCACGAGATCGCTACAGCCGGCAAAGCACGGACTGCATCTCGTACGCCCTCTATTTCTATATTCATTAGCCGAGTTGCAAAACTCGGCTCTTAATTTGATGTGAGACGGGCGGGCGGGCGGGCGGTTGGGCGGGCGGGAGGGCGTCAACAATTGGTTTCCGGACTATAAGTCAACTACAAAAGAGGCTATAACAATGAAACTTCATACACTTACTCACCATTAGTCAAGGATGAGCCCTATTGATTTTGGGGTCAAAAGGTCAAAGGTCAAGGTCACAGGACTCAGATGATTGAAAATGGTTTCCGGACCATATTTCAGCCTGTATTGCACCTATAATCATGAAACTTGCCAGAAATGTTTCCCTTGAATCAAGGATGAGGCCTATTGATTTTGGGGTCAAAAGGTCAAAGGTCAAGGTCACAGGACTCAGATGATTGAAAATGGTTTCCGGACCATATTTCAGCCTGTATTGCACCTATAATCATGAAACTTGCCAGAAATGTTTCCCTTGAATCAAGGATGAGGCCTATTGATTTTGGGGTCAAAAGGTCAAAGGTCAAGGTCACAGGACTCTGTTGATTGAAATTGGTTTTCGGACCATATTTCAGCCTGTATTGCACCTATAATCATGTAACTTGCCAGAAATGTTTCCTGTGAATAGAAAATGACCACTTTTGATTTTTGGGGTCCAAAGGTCAAGGTCACAGGACCCTGATGATTGAAAATGGTTTCCTGGCCATATTTTAGCATGTATTGCACCTAAAGTCATGAAACTTGCCAATAATGATTCCCATGAATCAAGAATGACCCCTATTGATTTTGGGGTCAAAAGGTCAAGGTCACAGGATTCCGATGATTGAAAGTGGTTTCCGGACCATAATTCAGCCTGTATTGCAATTATAATCATGAAGCTTGCCAGAAATGTTTCCCATGGATCAAGGATGACCACTATCGATTTTGGGGTTCAAAGGTCAAAGGTCAAGGTCACAGGACTAAGATGATTAAAAATGGTTTCCCGACTGAATTTGAGCCTGTATTGCACCTATAATCATGTAACTTGCCAGAAATGTTTCCAGTGAATAGAAAATGACCACTTTTGATTTAGGGGTCAAAGGGTCAAAGATCAAGGTCACAGGACTTAGGTAATTGAAAATGGTTTCCAGACCATTTTTGAGCCTGTATTGCACCTATAATCATGAAACTTGCCATTAATTTTTGGGTCAAAAGGTCAAAGATCAAGGTCACAGGACTCAGATGATTGAAAATGTTTTCCCAACCATATTTGAGCCTGTATTGCACCTATAATCATGAAACTTGCCAGAAATGTTTACTGTGATTTAAGATATGAATTGTACCTTATTCTGTATCTTTAGAGTATGCTTTGTTAAATCATATTGTACATACAAATACATAAAGTATTCTGTATGATGAGATTGAAAATCTGTATCCTTGAAAATATATTACACGCTGATATAGAATAAAGAGAAGACCATTTCTTGATCCAGAAATTTTCATTTAGGACCACAAAATGTTGTTACAAACCATACACATTTCATGTTAGTCTGCATATTCATACTTACATTCCAGTTTTGCAACTCGGCATTTTGCATCTTCGATGCATTTTGAGCTTATTTACATATCCATCTATGTGTTGCTTGGGTCCTGTGTTATGCTGTCTTGTTTGTGTTGTCACATAACAATTAGGAGATTATTTTACACCACTATTGCATGCGCGGATCCAGCATTTTTGGTCGGGGGGGGGGGGTTCCAAAATGTTAGGAAGTCTACCTATCATGTAGGTACATATATATCGGTGCACATGATGGGGAGGGGGGGGGCAATTCTGAGGGGGGATTGTTAGCTTTCCTTTCACGTTTATTTTTATGAAGAATTGGCGAACGTAGCGAGCCTGAAATTATTTTATAAAAATATATGAAAGTCTTGATTCGATCGAGATTATTATTTATAACATTGAATATTTTACTCCTTATATCGGCGAGCGCAGCGAGCCGCAAATTTATTATTTTTTTTCATTAATTCACACATTTTGTCTATATATCATGAGAATAAATAGATAAGAGATGTGTTATTTTCCCAAATAATCAGACATCTTAA
This sequence comes from Pinctada imbricata, assembly GCA_033119305.1. Classification (NCBI taxonomy): domain Eukaryota; kingdom Metazoa; phylum Mollusca; class Bivalvia; order Pterioida; family Pteriidae; genus Pinctada; species Pinctada imbricata. Next base: position 61,401,793 of record VSWD01000013.1, read on the forward strand.
AATGACAAAACATTGAAAAAGATGAAGGAGGTTACATCCTTTGAAGTTAGGGACTGTTGAAAATATGTGTTCCTGCATGAAACCCAAGAGAATTAAATGATAATATATTATATAAGAATATATATTATATATATATTGCTTAGTATGAACTATTGAAAACAAAGAAATTTCAGAAAAATTCGGTTTTATTTTTGTAAATGGCGAGCGAAGCGAGCCGAAATTTTAGGTTTCAAAGCCCTTTCATCCATTTTTAGACCCATTTCAATTAGAAATGGGCCAAAGCTTGACCCCACCTCCGAAAATCTCACCCCCCCCCTCTGGATCCGCGCATGTATTGTGTATTCTTTGAGACCTCTGAATAACCGAAAAAGTGGGATAGCTGCGCGCACGTTATCCGGATACACGTAACAACATCTTACATTTGAGTTTCATTGTTTTTTTATCCATTAACAAATTTCCACCCTTGGACTAAATAAATGTCTTTTTTTTTTAAATTCAATCTTTTCAACATCTTCCATCTTCTTTTCAACATTTGTTCTACTAAATGGTATCTAGTTTTAAGATTTGCTGCTGTTATTATTTTTGTCTCGTTTATAGGAAAACACAAAGTTCACATCATTTCCACGTTTCTCCCGTGATCATTCCAAAACGTCCCCGCCTCTTTATAGTATAAAGTCCCGGAGTTGCTCCTTTGTCCCAAAGGCACCATATTTGTACGTATTCTGCCTGATAAACATATTTGGAAGTGTGATACATGACCGTCTGTAACCTGTCTTTCTCGATAAGTTGAATTTGAACTACATTTGTTTCATTTTATTGTTACTCTGCACTGAAAAAATGACATTGAAGATCGAAGATAAATACATGTAGTGACCTGTTGAAAATAACATTCCCCTCGAGTTCTTGAAAAAAATATTTAAGGATCTAATCGCAAATTCGCTGTAGTATAGGTAAATGAACTGAGACCTATGAAGTAAAACGACTAAATATAAACCATACAGTACATATTATATAAACCGTACAGTACGTATTTTTCAAACACGTACAGTCAAAACACCAATATATCCATTTTTGCTGCTAATATTGGAGTATTTTACAAACGATATTGCTAATACAATGACTTTGCTGTTATTTCTAAATATAAAAATCTTATTTAGATATCAATGTTTGCAATTTGACTGAGATTAATGCAAAATTGTCTGGAAAATAGCACGTTCAGTGTGACTTTGGATACATTCTGCGTCAAAATTATGTGTTTAGCTTTAATAATTCAGTGGATCTGATCTGACATGTTGTTGTAAAACAAACTTACATCTCTCCTGGTACCATCCATACAAAAAATTCCAAACTATGTTTCTGGGAAACCAACATAAAATGAGATTTTAAGACCTGAGTACTTAAAATCTCCGCTTTAAAGTGAAACCGGAAAATGAAGCGAAACATCCGTACCCGTCGTGGATTGTACACAGTGTGTATGTGCTATGTATATACAACTACTCGCTATAATAAATGCCGTTCAAAATAAACAATTCACGGCTGGAACTACTGAAAGTTTGTTGTCTTTCTGGTATCGAAAATAATAAGTTAGAAAATTGTTCGGAAGGTTTAAAAGCATGAATTCAGCATTTTTTTTTTACCTCTGTCTAAACGAACACGACCATTTCTGTCCACGCATGCGCACCACTACCACATATACGTAAAAAGAAGACCTTTTATCTCAAAAATTTAACTGATTTGAATCACATCATTGTTACTAATTTCAATCATGAATGTCAGAGATTGTTGTATTCAATCGTTAAGATGCACATTGGCAAGGAAATCTTTTCAGTTACTCATAATGTGTTGTCGCTAAAGCGGCATTACAACAGGCGTTACGTACATTCTGATGATCACAAATTTTCAAGCATCACCATGTCACTGAATTGTTCGTCCTTTTTCAAGTCTACTTTTACCATTCTTCAAATTAAGATATCAAATGCAGATCGATTTGGGAAAAAATAGCAGCGCTGTCAGATCGAAAATTTTTTTACTGAATTTATTTGAGTTATTTTAGTTATGTACAGCAACATTGTACATGCATGTGATCATCGTTCATAATTGAATGGGAGAGCGTTGTTTCCGTATTTCTTGATGTCATACGTTCAGCTTTTAACGAGCGTGACCGTCTGTAGGGCATGTCTTGGTCAGTAATCAGAAACCGTGGTATTATCCCTATGAAGGCTTGGTCGTGAACTACTTATTTATACAAATTATATTTTTTTTCCACTATTTATGTCTTTCTTGTGGACAGATTTTCGAAGAAATTTTTAACACCCGTTACACAGAGGACTTATAAACAGAGTTCGTGACCAACAGATCCTACGTATCAGAACATTGATATTTGCAGGTATGATAGATAAAATGAACCATACTTATCTAACTTTGTAAAACGAGAGTATAAGAATTAAAAATGACTGCATATTTGTCTGCAATTTTGTAAGACACATAATCTAGCGCCATTTTGATGCAAAAATTCGTCTCGAAACGCATATGTATTATAGATTTCCCAGTTACTCAGAAAACTAGTAAAACTATAATTTTCATTCAGTTTCTGGTAGAGATATTCAGTCTCTTAATTTTAAGTTGGTATTTGTTTACTTAATTACGTATTTGGGACAATTTAGTTGAAGATAAAAGAAGTAACGGATGTTAAGAAATACGAGATAAGTGATAAACTATCAATATATTCATTTAAAAATGAATCTGATATCTATTGGTGCGAATTTTAATGATAAATTAAGTATGTAAATATAGAACAATAGTCTCAAACAAATAATGGCGTAGTAATTGTCCTAGTATGTGTCCTTTTCTAACTTTCAATTCTAAAACATTAAAAGTGAGCACATGCCTACTATGTGCTCACTTTTAATGACTCAGAATTGAAAGTTAGAAAAGGACACATGTAAGAAAAGCGGTCAATTCGGCCTATAGTTATGTGAAGTCTACACATGAAGCTTAAACATTCCCATAATGATAATTTGATAACATTTCCTTTGCGAATGAGCGTTACAATTGAATGGCCATACATTTCGTGGACTTATATATCGTGTTTTTACAATCAGCTGTTGATTATCAAGTGCATTTGTCTTCAAAAAAGAAGTAACGGATGTTAAAATGTTTTTTGATTTTCTTGTTTTACATTCATGCTTTGAAATCAAAAGTTTAGACGAAGATACAATGTTCATTCTTCCTATTTTCGAAAGGATATCCAAATTACTTCAGAAAAAGTACTAGACAAAGGGGTTCTTGTTCATAACTTTGATTGTTTAATTGAGCATCAAAGTTTTTGCTTGTATTAACATCCGTGACTGACTCCGAATACGTCGTTTTTTCCAAGTACTCAATATTATTCGAATATGCTTGAATACCTATTGAAATCTTTCTAACATTTGTGCAAAAAATAGGTGATTTACAGCAATGAATATTAGTATTCATAACAACGTTGAAGGTTATTTCGGTCTTTTTTTAACAGCGCAGCTACGTTAAGGTGCTCCACGCAATGACGTTAGAGAAAATTCCGCGAAAACATTGTGTGACGTTATAAATGACGTCACATCAGTTATCGTATGTTAGGGATATTTCAAGGGATAATTTGTACTGGATCGATTTTCAATATTATTGAGCTTTCATCCTATTCCTTACATCAACTCTAAATGTTCCCAATACCTTATTTACGAGAAGTAATGAAGGAATGCGTGTTTTTCCACAGTTTTGCACATCGGGTCATTGTAGGTCAAGCATGCGCAGTCTGAGTTCAGGGTTAAAGGGAAGCTTTGGATGAGAAACCGCTTTTAATTCACAGAGGAATCGCTGATTTTCATTTAGTAAATCAATATAAGGAATTGATCATGATCAGGAATCGCTGATTTTCATTTAGTAAATCAGTATAAGGAATTGATCATGGTATCCTCATAAAGGAACACAATTTTTATTTCGGTTATTTGTTAGATATTGTCCATATTTAGCAATTTAATGGAGTTTTACTGATTTACCGGCTTTAAAATAATTATTTCTTATTCATTTTTATCATGTTTATATTCATTTAGTTGTTGTTGCTGCCGGGGTTGGGGGAGGGGGGGGGGGCGAGGGTGCCAGCTCATGCACATTAATACAGTTTATTCTCAAGCAATATTTTTAAAAATATATATAATATATATCATTACGAATACGGTGCTAAAATACATGTGTCAATAAATGGCTATACGGCGGGCACTGTATTCATAGCCGGTACAACAGAACAATATACGAGACTTCAGATACGGTCAACTTGTACTAGACTAAATCTAAGAAGAAATAAAAATAGTAATAAAATAAATTGTAATCAGCAAGAGATCGGGCGGGTTATAATTAGACTGAAACATGATTAGCCTAGCCGGGAAAGAACCCCCCCCCCTCTCTCTCTCTCTCTCTTATTTATTCAAGTTATATACATTTTTTTATTATGATTATTTTGTCACCGATAGAGCTCTGCTCACGAAAGCCCTGTAACAAGTTTACAATCAATTTTGTTAAATACAAAATTAGAAGACGGTCAGTATCGCGGTCTCAATAGTCCGCCGGGTTGGATTCAGTACGAGGAAATATTGCATTGATACATAGATTTCAATATCTGATCAGCAGAAGTTTTATTGTCTAGCGGCAACCTTTATCACCAGAGTTATTCCCTACCACAAACTTTCCCACAAAGAAAATATTTAATGTTTTAACTTGAAAAACATATACTAAAAGCGGATGCCCGGACGAGGCTTACCCTCCCGGGTCAGTCCCCCCCCCCCCCCCCCCCCCCCCCCCCCCCGGTCGGGCGGGCCAGCCTTCTTCATATATGTATATTACATTCTCATCGTTGTAAAAATAATACTAAAATAAAAAAAAAAACACTTTACATTGTATCAGATATTAAAAACCCGTGTTATTATGCTGTACACACGTATATGTTGCATGTTTACTAATGCTTTCCCGCTAAATTTCTATGACGTAATCCAGATCACCTGTGCGTTTAGGTCCCATCTGAAAATAGACTGATATAGGGTAGTTGTAAAAAAATGTAATTTGCAGGTGACTACCCTTGTACGATTTCGATATTTTCATACAGAATCTATAGAGGACACTTCAATTTACCAAGAATTTGCTGCGCATTTAATAGAAATTTTAATAGTTGTGTATAATGTGGATGTAAAGTCGAGTTTTGCAGTGTTTTTACCACTTGTTTTCCTTCTCGGTATATTTTCTCCTCTTAATCGTTTTAAGTGTCTCAATGCCCAGCACATTTCTAAATCTACAGGATTTACTGAAGAAAACGATATAACATTTCTATTATTTTTTCCTTATTTACCACTTGCAAAATTCAATTTAAAACCGAGACAACACTGTAGAGTTATATTAAGGGCTGTCACGTGACACAGGGGAATCCGCCTGGTGATTTTTTTTTCTTAGCTACCAGACACCTACCAGATATTAAAAGAATACAGCTTTGAACTAAAGAAAGAACGTTTAAGCTGTAATTGAGGGTTGAATGCCAGGCACCGTAAAAATGGAATATTTTCAGCGCGACGTCAGCGTGGAGCACCTTAACGCAGCCGCGAGCCGTTACCATTTGGCTGACTTTCTATTATGCTTGTTTAAGAAATATAGTTCTTGTTTTCTGCTGAAAACGATATCAATATTTACTTCTTGTATCCTTTAATTCCTATTAAGAAGGCCTAAAACCATTTCAACATTTATTCTTTATGACTATATGTAAGATTCCAATAGGTTATATTCTTATCATAAAAGGAAGAAATTATTGTATCCTTTAGTAAGCCTTGAAAATGATCTCAATCAGACAAGGTAAACTCTTGCTTCACTTAAATCACTTGATACGGCTATGAACTGTATAAAAATGCATATTCAGGCAAGAAATTCCTCTTTTGTTTATTTTTTCAGAGCATTAATATCACGCTCTGGAAGAATTAACCTCCGTTACCGTGTGTAGGGTACCTCTTTTCAAAGGTACTTATAGAGTTTTAGGAAAATGTGGTATGTAAAAAATCAATGAATTTAGAAATTTCGATCATAATACTTTTTTGAAGAAGAAAATATTTTTTTAACTGGATGGACTTTATTTTTGAACATTTTATAAAGGCAAATGGAGTCATAAAATCGAGAATAACTGTGAAATATTTACACCTCAACTTCGTTTCCTTCAATACCAGTATGAACAATTGAAAATAATTAAGGAATTTTGCAGAAAAAATAGTTTTGTGTTTGTAAATTGCGAGCGAAGCGAGCCGAAATTTTAGGTTTTGAAGCGCTTGAAATCACGTATTTTTAGACCCATTTCAATTAGAGATGGGCCAAATTGTCTCGAAGTACATGTTGATGTACACATCAGACCAGTATTTCTTGTTTGGTGATGATGACAGCCATTCCATCACAATCTAGAATGTCACTGATCATTCTTGACAGGGGGATCTGATATGCTTTTAATATACCCCCGTAGCGACCGAAGAACTTCCTCAAGATGATGTCATCCGAAACATTGATCCATTTAATTAAAAATTAACTGGAACCTTACGTTTTTCTGACTCGTTCAAAATACAGAAAATTTTGATTTAAAAAGGAATTTAAAGCCATTTGTCAAGGAATTGTGTTGTATATAGCTCAATCAACACAATATTCAATCTTATCTTAACATAATCACGGTATGATAAAGACGAAAAGAGTATCATTGCAGGAGTTATCTGTTCTTGAAAAGTTTTGGTGGTGTTTTTACACCCAATTTCAAGAATCAGGCCTGTGCTCTTATCCTATCTCAACGTAGGATTTGAATTGGCATTATTTCAGAAGATTAAAGTGTGTACTTTCACATTCTTTACAGAAATACGTCTCCATGAACAAAGTATTTGCAGTAAAGGTCATCAATGCAGGTGACCCCCTTGTTAAATTACATCCAATTTTAGGGGGTATACTTACAAAAAATTATCTGAGATGAAGAACATTAATTAGATGTCTATGTTTGACGTATCAATTCTTTCAATGAGTACCAAGGAAACTTTCAGAATCAACCAAGGTAACGAAAAGGGCATGTATAAGGTTCCAAAGGGGAATAACTCTATAAAACTAAATGAAATTTGAAATTTACTACATTTATGTGAACATGTTGCAAAATCTTAAGATTTTAAAGGAAATTATGAAATATGTCTGAACATGAATAGCGATAAAGACTCAGTGAACAATTCCTCGTGCGAGAGCTGCCAGGATTACTACTCTCCTGCTTACAAGCGGGCATTTCTATAGATCCATAGCAAATTTTCAGCTGCATATGACGGCAAAACTTTAAGTGCCTAGATACGTTTATATGTCATTCCAGAGGAAGTTTATCGATTTCATATGCTTTTACACATCAATTCATTCAAATAAACACATAATCATTTCAGCTAATTACTTAAGTAAGATTTTAATTATTTTACGGAGCCCCTCCCCCCTTTTTTCCAACATTTTATTCAAATTGCCTATATATTAAAAAGTCCGTCTTGAATGGAGCCAATTTGAATTTTGGATGATAAAACAATCTCAGCAATAGATTCTGGAACTAGTAACGTTTGCCAAATTGACACCCTTTAGGTTGTAATTATTTATTCGGTCCCTTTAACATAAGGTTCTATGGGAAGGGGTTATCCCCATTGGGCCTCCATAACTCAGTAAAAAAAGTTGATTTGAAAAATATGCTAATCATCATAACAGAGATTAATAAATTATCTTACTTTTGACCAAAAAAAAATTTGGGGGTTAACGTTGCTTTTCTCCCCTTAAATTTTGATTAAAAAAGGGGGGATGAAATGAACTGTTTCAACTAAAAAAAATACCCCCATTTGGCACCCCTAGATATTTCTATCTTAAATAAATTTCATGGAAATGCTGTACATGCAATGAAAGTCCACAATCAGTACTTTTCTTTCATATCTGTATTAATGAATATTATCCAATCACAGAAGCGCTATCTTTGGGTGGCCTCAGAAGGAACGGATGCGATGAGAACGCGGAATGGCTAACACAAAAAGTCCAGGAGGAGGTCAAAGAAACTGGTATTTATAAGTTTTTTTTATGCTAAAAGTGAATAATTGTCATCACAGGTTGAAAAATCACCTGGATAATTATGCTGATCTGGTAAAACCTACAAAATTTTGAAAAATCTGGACCACGTAAACGCGTACACGTGGCCATTGCGGTACATAGAATAACCGGAATGACACCTATTAACCGAAATGACGTGGTAATAACCGAAATGACGCCTAAATTAACCGAAATGACGCTTTATTTAAGTTAAATGGACATGATATAGTGCAACATAGTAAAATAAATACACACTTTGATGTTCAATTGATATATTTCGTCTTCTTTGGATTATAAGCTCGAATTTCCTCTTCTTCGCATTCTTATTCAAGGCTATTTGATATTAGATGTTTCTTCCGATAAGAAAATAAAAAATGCTCAGCTGAAATTCTGACTCGATATATAGCCCATTTAACATAATCAACTAACCCCCCCCCCCCCCCCCCCCCCAAATATCTGTGACCATATTCGTGAATGAACGTTGAATCTATCGAGTATATCTTATCGTCAAATTACGAGACATTTCATGGTGTGTATGTGTTTTTTTTTTAATCATTTATCTATTTATTTAGCTTTATATATATTTTTTTCATTTCAATATGAGACACTCAATGGCCGAAAAACCAACCTATGACAAAAATTTAAATGAATACAGATTTTCATTTTTGTATACTACCTGTACCCACTTAAACAAGCCTGCAGACGCCTGCAATAAAAAGTACAAGTCTGCAGGTTTTTGGATGTTCGTATACTAATGATTCTTACATGGTTGGAAAGATGATGGTCTCTAGTATTCAGATATGTAATTTTTATAAAGATAGAAGAATCTTGAGTTTAAAGACTGGTTAGTTTTACGTCTGCAGATAAGATTACCTTCACTGTAAATAGTATACATGGACAGTGTTGTTTGCATAACAATTATCAATCCTGCAGATAATATTACCTGTATTGTTTTCAGAGCAATTACCACGATTCGAAGTATGAATGATTATTTTAAATAAGTAGAACTCTTTGCCATATATCGTACATGTTAATGTATGAATATATTTCCAGACCCAACGACTAGGACGTGGCTCTTCATAAGGGTCCGTTTTATTTATCTTTTTTTTTTTTTTTTTTCCATTTTTTAATAGTTTGATTAACGCCTTGATACGTCATATTCAGTCAAAGTCATGGTCATAAAACATTCAAGCTTAAAGAAGCTAAATAAAAATGTATTTAAAAATATTCAGCTTAATCCCTAATACAGGAGGAGGAAAAAGGAAAAAATTAGCTAGATTCCTAACACAACCGTCAAGCGGAGGAGGAAAAAGCCAATCAAATAAATAGACAAACATATTTACAGGTACAAACTGAAAGCACTATTAGAAAAGTTGAAAAAGAAACATTTTATAAATATAAGCACTAAGAGTATGTATCTAGCTTTATTTCATACACAGCCGTCATGCTGAGGATACAAAAAGCCAGTAAAGAGTTTACAAAAATATTTACACATTCACAGGAAATAAAGAGAAAAGAAGCAGATTTAACAAAAACGAGGTAGTGTGTATCGAAATGAATCGAAAATTTTCGATGTTTGATTAAAATCTAAAAATTTACCGTTCAAAGAATTATTATCAGGATTTCTGAAGGGTTGGCACACAAAAATTAACGGTTTTGGAGGGTGACTTTAACGTTTTGGCTGCAGATCTATAAGAATTCAATCATATGAGTGTAACGTTGCTGGTTCCAGCCTCACTAGGACCACGGGTCGGCCGATATATCCTTCTATATGTTCTGTGTCAAATACTAAAAAAGGTCTGTGGTGTTTAAAAAAATATACATTTGTATATTCAAGAGAACATTTTCATTGAAATAATTTAACGATAAATATATGCGAAGTAACAATACGTAGAATATTGATTGGTGATACACGACGTTAATATAAAACTGGTGTTGACTTCATATAAATTTTAGTCATTAAAAACATCTTAAATAAATTCTTAAAAGAACTTGGTTGAAAGCACGCCTGCAAAGATAATAGTTTTTCCTCCCACCTCCATTTCTCTTTATTATTTTACAATAAACCATGTATTAAAATCATGATAAGGAAAAAGGGAGGGGGACAAACGATCATATGTTAATTAAAGGTAACATGTTTCAAAATGGACTTCGGTACCTTGGCATGTTTATTGGAATGTCGGCTGTTATTTGCATGTGATAGTTAGCCAAGTGTCACTTGAATTTATATACATGTAACCAGTTTTGACTGGTTCAAACTCAAAGTGACCAATATGCAGCATCATAAGTGACCGTGTGGATTCAGGTACTGTTCAGTGCGTCAAATAAAAGAGAAAAGATAACAAAAGAATTAATTTATTCAACTGAAAGCGAGTCAAAAACATCACTTAGGCTTTCTTTTTTAAAGGGGGAAGGGGTAATACAATGTTCTATCGAGAATGTTTGAAATCGATAAAGGTCTTTCGTAAAAGAGAAAGAATTATACAGAATTGTGATGTGAAAAATCTTTCAAGTTCATTTTTTTCCGTTTATTGAGTGATTTTATTCGAGAAAAGAAAGAACGAAGAAGACTTCTTTTTTTTACATAACTATAGTCACAGCGTTTTTGCCCTTTTGTGTCGTGTCATGTCGTGTCTTTTTTTCTTTTCTGTTAAATATATGTTTATCTACATATGCTTTTTCTGTATTTTATACATTTGCGTACCTGAATTTTTTTTTTTTAATTTCTTTCGAGTCACTATCTTTGATTTAGTATAATGTCTCACTGTTTTTCTGGGTTTATGTCTAATACGTTTTTTTTTTATAAACTCTTTGTAGTTTCAATAAATCTTATTTTTTTTCAATGCCTCTGTAAGGTCTAATCAGTCATAACATTGACATAGGAAATAAAGAAAACCTGTGTACTGCGTGCCTCTCCACCCCTATTGCGTAATCACCCCCTGTTAAAGATTAAGTTGTCGGCTCACTCGATTAATCATTAGGGGATGACTCCCAATACACAAAGAATGTCCATCACAATACTATACATATTTTTTATCCTTTCACCTTTGTATGTCTTCATATTCTATTTGACGATTTTTCATGCTTTCACGTCATATTTTCATTCGTATCGGATCCCTCTAAACTCATTATATACACAAGTGAAAATGAGAAATTCTGCGACTTTAAATATGCATTGCTTTAAACATAGTTTATTTCTCAATAAATAAAGAAAATTGGAATTGGGCAAATTTTTCCCAACATTACATGTGCCCTTTCCTTATAACACGTTGCGTTAAAACTTTTGTTCTCTATGCGTTAATTAACTTTTTTTTCTTTTATATGTAGGGTGGTACATTTTATGGCCAGATTTAAAATGATCAATTTAAGAAAAATCTAATCTTTTTAAAAATATCTTCACTATGGTAATAGATCCTGTCTCGGATTTAGGGGGAGGGGGACGACAGGGCGCTATTTTATTTTTTTTTAACGTTTGGGTTTTTAGCTCTACTGGTCTCAGACCAGTCGAGCTTATGCGATCACCCTTTGTCCGGCGTCCATCCGTCTGTCCGTCTGTCTGTCTGTCTGTCCGTCTGTCCGTAAACAATTCTTGTCTGGACAACTCCTCTGAAACTGTAAGAGATAGAAAGTTAATTCTTTTTGCATTTTACTTGGACCATGGTCTAGTTGTGCACCTGACATTTAGTTTCACTCCCTGACCCCCAGGGTCTTAGAAAATGGGCGTGGTCATTAAATTCTATGTAATCTTGTCCGGACAACTCCTCTGAAACTGTTAGAGATAGAAAGTTAATTCTTATTGCATTTTACTTGGACCATGGTCTAGTTGTGCACCTGACATTTAGTTTCACTCCCTGACCCCCAGGGTCTTAGAAAATGGGCGTGGTCATTAAATTCTATGTAATCTTGTCCGGACAACTCCTCTGAAACTGTTAGAGATAGAAAGTTAATTCTTTTTGCATTTTACTTCGTCCATGGTCTAGTTGTGCACCTGACATTTAGTTTCAGTCCCTGACCCCCAGGGTCTTAGAAAATGGGCGTGGTCATTAAATTCTATGTAATCTTGTCCGGACAACTCCTCTGACACTATAAATGATGGAGACTTAATTTTTTTTGCAATATGATGGGTCTGTGGTCTTGTTGTGCACCTGATATTTTGTTTGAGCCCCTGACCCCCAGGGTCTTAGAAATGGGTGTGGTCATTTTCTCCTATATAACTCTATGTAACCTTGTGTTCGCAACTCCTCTGACACTATAAATGATGGAGACTTAAATCTTTTTGCAATATGATGGGTCTGTGGTCTTGTTGTGCACCTGATATTTTGTTTGAGCCCCCTGACCCCCAGGGTCTTAGAAATGGGTGTGGTCATTTTCTCCTATATAACTCTATGTAATCTTGTGTTCGCAACTCCTCTGACTTTATAAATGATGGAGACTTAATTCTTTTTGCAATATGATGGGTCTGTAGTCTCATTGTGGACCTGATATTTTGTTTGAGCCCCTGACCCCCAGGGTCTTAGAAATGGGTGTGGTCATTTTCTCCTATATAACTCTATATAATCTGTGCTCGCAACTCCTCTGACAATATAAATGATAAAGACTTAATTCTTTTTGCAGTATGATGGGTCTGTGATCTTGTTGTGCACCTGATATTTTGTTTGAGCCCCTGACCCCCAGGGTCTTAGAAATGGGTGTGGTCATTTTCTCCTATACAACTCTATGTAATCTTGTGCTCGCAACTCCTCTGACACTATAAATGATGGAGACATAATTCTTTCTGCAATGTGATGGGTCTGTGGTCTGGTTGTGCTGATATTTTGTTTGAGCCCCTGACCCCCAGGGTCATAGAAATGGGTGTGGTAATTTTCTCCTATATAACTCTATGTAATCTTGTGCTCACAACTCCTCTGACTAAATTCTTATTGCAATATTATGGGTCTCTGGTCTAGTTGTGCACCTGTTTTTATGTTTTTATGTTTTAGCCCCTGACCCTTAGGGTCTCAGAAATCGGTGTTGTCATTTTTCCTATATAAGTAAATGTAATCTTGTGCTTGCAACTCCTCTGACACTATAAATGATGTAGAATTAATTCTTTTTGCAATGATTGGTCTGTGGCATAGATGTGCACCTGATATTTTGTTTTAGCCTTATACCCCTAGGGTCTTTGAAAATGGGTGTGGTAATTTTTCCTATATAGTTGTGCTCTCTTCTCGTTTAAAGCTATTTATGATGGGGAGTTAATTCTTTATCCAAGTCTTGATGTGTCATTGGTAGTTCATTTGAGCTAGCAGTCCTTGGCCCCTAGGATTTTGGAAAATGGGTGTGACATTCTTTTTAGAAATACTTTATCTCGGATATTATGAATTATATGAGTGCTATTATAGTTGCAGTATAATGGATATGTAGTTTTGTCATGCTACTTATAATTTGTTAGAGCGCCTGCTCCCTATGGTCTTGGTTTAAAAAAAAAAGAAAGGAAATTGATGTTTTAGTAAAAACAACCAGGAGAGCTACAGTCTCGTCAGAGACTTCTGGTTTTTAGCTCTACTGGTCTCTGACCAGTCGAGCTTATGCGATACCCCGTCGTCCGGCGTCCGTCCGTCTGTCCGTCTGTCCGTCCGTCCGTCCGTCCGTAAACAATTCTTGTGCTCGCAACTCCTCTGAAACCATAGGAGATACAAAGTTAATTCTTTTTGCATTCTACTTGATATGTGGTCTAGTTGTGCACCTGACATTTGGTTTCAGCCCCTGACCCCCAGGGTCTTAGAAAATGGGCGTGGTTATGAAAATCTATGAAATCTTGTGCTCGCAACTCCTCTGACACTATAAATGATGGCGACTTAATTCTTTTTGCAATATGATGGGTCTGTGGTGTAGTTGTGCACCTAATATTTTGTTTTAGCCCCTGACCCCCAGGGTTTTAGAAAATGGGTGTGGTCATTTTCACCTATATAACTCTTTGTAATCTTGTGCTCTTAACTCCTCTGACACTATAAATGATGGAGACTTAATTCTTTTTGCAATATGACGGGTCTGTTGTCTAGTTGTGCACCTGATATTTTGTTTGAGCCCCTGACCCCCAGGGTCTTAGAAAATGGGTGTGGTCATTTTCACCTATATAACTCTATGTAATCTTGTGCTCGCAACTCCTCTGAAACTATAAATGATGGAGACTTAATTCTTTTTGCAATATGATGGGTCTGTGGTCTAGTTGTGCACCTGATATTTTGTTTGAGCCCCTGACCCCCAGGGTCTTAGAAAATGGGTGTGGTCATTTTCACCTATATAACTCTATGTAATCTTGTGCTCGCAACTCCTCTGACACTATAAATGATGGAGACTTAATTCTTTTTGCAATATGACGGGTCTGTTGTCTAGTTGTGCACCTGATATTTTGTTTGAGCCCCTGACCCCCAGGGTCTTAGAAAATGGGTGTGGTCATTTTCACCTATATAACTATATGTAATCTTGTGCTCGCAACTCCTCTGACACTATGAATGATGGCGACTTAATTCTTTTTGCAATATGATGGGTCTGTGGTCTAGTTGTGCACCTGATATTTTGTTTGAGCCCCTGACCCCCAGGGTCTTAGAAATGGGTGTGGTCATTTTCACCTATAACTCTATGTAATCTTGTGCTCGCAACTCCTCTGACACTATAAATGATGGAGACTTAATTCTTTTTGCAATATGACGGGTCTGTTGTCTAGTTGTGCACCTGATATTTTGTTTAAGCCCCTGACCCCCAGGGTCTTAGAAAATGGGTGTGGTCATTTTCACCTATATAACTATATGTAATCTTGTGCTCGCAACTCCTCTGACACTATAAATGATGGCGACTTAATTCTTTTTGCAATATGATGGGTCTGTGGTCTAGTTGTGCACCTGATATTTTGTTTGAGCCCCTGACCCCCAGGGTCTTAAAAAATGGGTGTGGTCATTTTCACCTATATAACTCTATGTAATCTTGTGCTCGCAACTCCTCTGACACTATAAATGATGGAGACTTAATTCTTTTTGCAGTATGATGGGTCTGTGGTCTAGTTGTGCACCTGATATTTTGTTTGAGCCCCTGACCCCCAGGGTCTTAGAAAATGGGTGTGGTCATTTTCACCTATATAATTAGGTCTTCCGACTTCCGTCGGAAGACCTATTGTTTTCGTAACCGTGGAAAATTGGATCAGCGATTTCTCAAGAACCCTGTAAGCTAGGACAATGAAAGTTCTCCAACGTTACGTTTGGAGTAAAAGCTAGATTGGTCTTTTTTATTTTTGGTCTCTGTTATTTTTTTTATCATGTTTTTTAGTAGATTCAAATATTTGACGGGAGTGTCGAATTACTCAAAAGGACCGAAAATTTCATGTTTTGCTATTTGTAAGCTTAAATATCTCGTATTTTGCTATCTACAATTTCCATTCTTTTTGAAAGTCGACAGCCATGCAAGATATGAAATGCTAGATGCACACTGTAACGATTTATTACGATGACGTCCTTCACCGTCCTTCATATTTCCAAATTCAGAAGTTCATAGGAGGAAGACACTTTTTTGCTTATAATAGTAAACAAAAATTAAGCTTATGAAGTTTCCTAAAAATTTCAATATTATTATTTTTTATCCATATATCTGTCTTATTTAGTCTTTCTGATTTTTCCTATCTCTTACTGTTGAAAAGATATGAGCATCGAAATTTTGAGTTGGGTATTTCGATACACCTTCACGCCAACAGATCGGGCGCACACTAAAATTGGTAGTCCGAGTCCGACTCGAGAAAAGCAGTGTTGAGATTTTCAAATTCCGATTTCACGGCAATGATGAATATGCATTTCATAAATACATTTCGATATACACAATTTGATTTTAAAACAGTTGATTAATTTAGAAGAGATCAGCTACAAACCAGAATTTACACACAAAAAGTGGTAGTTTGATTCCGATTTCTAACCTACAAACCTGTTTCTAAACTTCAATAACTATATTTTGAACATCAAGTTTAATTTCTAATTCTAGCAAACGTTCGAACATAATTTTCGGTTGGTTTATTTACAAATTGATGAACAATTTCTCCAACATTCTTCCCTCCCCTCGTTTTTCGAAAACAGTTCTGTTTATATTGAACGATGTCGCCATGATGGAAATTCAAAATAAACTTTGAAAAAAGGGAAGGGGGGTCCAAATTTGAACCTGCACAGCGAGAACCTCATGATATTTATATATATATTGAACGTAACTTGTTATTACCATTTCTCTTCTCAAGAAAATTGGTTCTACAGCTACGAGCTCGCCTTTTTTATGGGGGAAGGGGGCAGGAAGAATTTGCAAAAAAAAAAAAATCCCGGCTCTGAAAAAATATTCCGGCCCAAAGGGCCGGCAATTTTTTTTTCCCGGACCATGCAAAAGTAAGGATACATTGCATGATATGGAAATTTTTGCTGGCCCTTTGTGCCAGACAATTTAAAGTCAAAAAATTAATTAATATAAATACAAACTGTTCACATAGCTGTATCATGTCTGGTCCACGTTGCCAATTTATTTGTTCTTAAATGATGCTATTCAATTTGAAGACGTTTACATCTACCAGAGACCTAATACGCATAGGCACAAAAATCTAGAAAAGGTTCTATTTAAACATCATACAATCTGTCTGAAATTCGCTAATTGCAAAGAGACATCTGAAGGAACGGTTATTAACTCATACTCTGTAACAGCGGGGAGTTTAACTTACACAGACATTCACAACATTTGACAATTTGTTTAAATCCGGCCCGAAGAACCGGCGAAAATTTTTCTCCGACTCTGGAAATGGCTGAAAAAATGGCCTGCTCAGAAAATTGCTGAAAAAATTTTACCGGCTGGCAATAGAATTCCTGCCCCCCCCCCCCCCCCCCCCCAAAAATCAAATGGTTGCTCACCAACAATTATCGGTTTGAAAATTTAATGTTACTGCTATTTGAAAACTTAAATATATAATATAAATACATGTAATGTGACGTCCTTCATATTTCCAAACCAAAAATTGTATAGGAGGAAGACACTCTTGTTGCAACCGCAACAAGAAACCTTTCTAGTTCTATGTAATCTTGTACTCGCAACTCCTCTGACACTATAAATGATGGCGACTTAATTCTTTTTGCAATATGATGGGTCTGTGGTCTAGTTGTGCACCTGATATTTTGTTTGAGCCCCTGACCCCCAGGGTCTTAGAAAATGGGTGTGGTCATTTTCACCTATATAACTCTATGTAATCTTGTGCTCGCAACTCCTCTGACACTATAAATGATAGAGACTTAATTCTTTTTGCAATATGATGGGTCTGTTGTCTAGTTGTGCACCTGATATTTTGTTTGAGCCCCTGACCCCCAGGGTCTTAGAAAATGGGTGTGGTCATTTTCACCTATATAACTCTATGTAATCTTGTGCTCTCAATTCCTCTGACACTATAAATGATGGAGACTTAATTCTTTTTGCAATATGATGGGTCTGTGGTCTAGTTGTGTACCTGATATTTTGATTGAGCCCCTGGCCCCCAGGGCTATGTAATCTTGTGCTCGCAATTCCTCTGACACTATAAATGATGGATACTTAATTCTTTTTGCAATATGACGGGTCTGTTGTCTAGTTGTGCACTTGATATTTTGTTTGAGCCCCTGATCCCCTGGGTCTTAGAAAATGGGTGTGGTCATTTTCACCTATATAACTATATGTAATCTTGTGCTCGCAACTCCTCTGACACTATAAATGATGGAGACTTAATTCTTTTTGCAATATGATGGGTCTGTGGTCTAGTTGTGCACCTGATATTTTGTTTGAGCCCCTGACCCCCAGGGTCTTAAAAAATGGGTGTGGTCATTTTCACCTATATAACTCTATGTAATCTTGTGCTCGCAACTCCTCTGACACTATAAATGATGGAGACTTAATTCTTTTTGCAGTATGATGGGTCTGTGGTCTAGTTGTGCACCTGATATTTTGTTTGAGCCCCTGACCCCCAGGGTCTTAGAAAATGGGTGTGGTCATTTTCACCTATATAACTCTATGTAATCTTGTACTCGCAACTCCTCTGACACTATAAATGATGGCGACTTAATTCTTTTTGCAATATGATGGGTCTGTGGTCTAGTTGTGCACCTGATATTTTGTTTGAGCCCCTGACCCCCAGGGTCTTAGAAAATGGGTGTGGTCATTTTCACCTATATAACTCTATGTAATCTTGTGCTCGCAACTCCTCTGACACTATAAATGATAGAGACTTAATTTTTTTTGCAATATGATGGGTCTGTGGTCTAGTTGTGCACCTGATATTTTGTTTGAGCCCCTGACCCCCAGGGTCTTAGAAAATGGGTGTGGTCATTTTCACCTATATAACTCTATGTAATCTTGTGCTCTCAATTCCTCTGACACTATAAATGATGGAGACTTAATTCTTTTTGCAATATGACGGGTCTGTTGTCTAGTTGTGCACCTGATATTTTGTTTGAGCCCCTGACCCCCAGGGCTATGTAATCTTGTGCTCGCAATTCCTCTGACACTATAAATGATGGATACTTAATTCTTTTTGCAATATGACGGGTCTGTTGTCTAGTTGTGCACTTGATATTTTGTTTGAGCCCCTGATCCCCTGGGTCTTAGAAAATGGGTGTGGTCATTTTCACCTATATAACTATATGTAATCTTGTGCTCGCAACTCCTCTGACACTATAAATGATGGAGACTTAATTCTTTTTGCAATATGATGGGTCTGTGGTCTAGTTGTGCACCTGATATTTTGTTTGAGCCCCTGACCCCCAGGGTCTTAAAAAATGGGTGTGGTCATTTTCACCTATATAACTCTATGTAATCTTGTGCTCGCAACTCCTCTGACACTATAAATGATGGAGACTTAATTCTTTTTGCAGTATGATGGGTCTGTGGTCTAGTTGTGCACCTGATATTTTGTTTGAGCCCCTGACCCCCAGGGTCTTAGAAAATGGGTGTGGTCATTTTCACCTATATAACTCTATGTAATCTTGTACTCGCAACTCCTCTGACACTATAAATGATGGCGACTTAATTCTTTTTGCAATATGATGGGTCTGTGGTCTAGTTGTGCACCTGATATTTTGTTTGAGCCCCTGACCCCCAGGGTCTTAGAAAATGGGTGTGGTCATTTTCACCTATATAACTCTATGTAATCTTGTGCTCGCAACTCCTCTGACACTATAAATGATAGAGACTTAATTTTTTTTGCAATATGATGGGTCTGTGGTCTAGTTGTGCACCTGATATTTTGTTTGAGCCCCTGACCCCCAGGGTCTTAGAAAATGGGTGTGGTCATTTTCACCTATATAACTCTATGTAATCTTGTGCTCGCAATTCCTCTGACACTATAAATGATGGAGACTTAATTCTTTTTGCAATATGATGGGTCTGTGGTCTAGTTGTGCACCTGATATTTTGATTGAGCCCCTGGCCCCCAGGGTCTTAGAAAATAGGTGTGGTCATTTTCACCTATATAACTCTATGTAATCTTGTGCTCGCAACTCCTCTGACACTATAAATGATGAAGACTTAATTCTTTTTGCAATATGATGGGTCTGTGGTTTAGTTGTGCACCTGATATTTTGTTTGAGCCCCTGACCCCCAGGGTCTAAGAAAATTGGTGGGTCATTTTCACCTATATAACTCTATGTAATCTTGTGCTTGCAACTCCTCTGACACTATAAATGATGGAGACTTAATTCTATTTGCAATATGATGGGTCTGTAGGTCCCCCCCCCTGGGATCTTTGAAAATGGGTGTGGCATTCTTTTTTTAAATACTTTATCTTGGATAGTATGAATTATATGAGTGATATTCTAGTTGCAGTCTATTCGATATGTTGTTTTGTTGTGCTCCTTTTAATTTGTTAGAATGCCTGCTCCCTATGGTCTTGAAAAATGGAAATTGATATTTATGTGTATGTATCTTATTTACTTGTCAATGAGTAAATAAAAAACAAAACAACCAGGAGAGCTACAGTCTCGTCAGAGACTTCTGGTTTTTCAAGTCTTATTTTTTTTTTCCTAAATACAACTTCTAGGCAGTATCTATACATGGATATCTATTTGAAAATATTCATTACATGTTCATGCTGCATCACAGTATGCGTCCTTTTTTCACATTTTCGATCCAACGTACATTAGTTATATATGATCGGAAACCTTTTCGCGTATCAGAATCCTCTCCACATTCCATTTCATGACTGTGACAATTTTGCATTATGCAACAACTGCATGGCACGATGTACACTATTTCACCTGAAAAAGATTATGCCTAGTATTGCCTATATTGCAGTTGAATTATTTTACATCATTTCTCCAGAGAACAACGTACAAGGAGAGGGTGCATCCATCTAACCCCTTTGAGTAAAGTCGGTCGATTTGGACTCCATTAACATGTTTATGAATGCAGTAATTCCGCTCCTTGATTCCCTACAGAGGCTTAGTCTTGAACTAGATGCCAAATATGCATTGGTTCCAAATGACAGAGGCTACATGTACATGTATGTGAAAATGCAAAATGGTTCAATCACCTTCATTTTCCCCAAGAAGTTTCTGATGTCACATCTCTCGGTACGAGTAGTGGTAGCTAGAATACAACCTTTCCTTTTCACATCTCAAATACGTAATTGCATGTATAGTGGAAGTAAAACTCTAAATTACATTTTTCAAGGTCAAGGTCAAAAACAATATTTTCATGTATGCGTGTTGTGTGTGTTGGGAGGGGGTTCTGACACATACCTTTTTAGCTCACCTGAGCCATAGGCTCAAGTGAGCTATTGTCATAGTGTTGTGTCCGTCGTCGTCGTCCGTCGTCCGTCGTCGTCGTAAACTTTTCACATTTTAAACTTCTTCTCCAGAACGGCTGAAGGGATTTTGATGAAACTTGGTAGGTATGAAGTACTCATGGTCCCCTACAAGTGTTGTTGTTTTTCGTCCGGATCTGTCAATAGGTGGCGCCACCACAGCCAAAAGTAGGTCACGGGGGGTACCCTCCTTTGACAAACTTCTTCTTCAGAACCGAAGCATGTATCGACAAACCGAAAGCATCAGGATGATCTAGAGAGATGTCTTAAGAAGTGTTGTTATTTTTGGTTCCACTTCGAAGTCAAATTTTTGACGCGTTTTTTACGTCTTTTCGGACTTTGTCAGAAATGCACATTTTTGCACTATTTCTTTAAATAACTCAATAAGTGTATGATTTTACACACTCATTTACTACATATTTATCATATTTAACTTACTTAATGCTTTGATATGTATTTTATGCTTAAAATTTATTTTTTTTCGATTTTTTATGAATTTTTTTCTTATGTAAAAAGGAAGGGGGGGTTGATTTTCATACATTTTCTGCTTCTTTTCTATAACCACTCTTCAGATTGTCATGACAATTTGTAGGTATGAGGTACTCATGCATGGTACCCTACAAGTGAAAGAATTTTGTCAAGATATCCACTTTTGGATTTTTAAGGAATATTTTTTAAGATTGTACATAGGTATAATGTATGTTTTCCATGCCAAATGGACCCATGGGGAGTAGCTTCAAACCCCGGCGGGACCCCAACAATTTTTTTTCCCTTTTTCATTTTTTTTTCTCTTTTTATTTTGATATTTATCGCTAGAAATGAAACTGTGAAAGAATTTTGTCAAAATATCAACTTTTAGATTTTTAATGATTTTTTAAATAAGACAAGCTACAGCTAGTTTGGCTTTGTGTACTTATTTTCATACTTCGAATTAACTTGGCCACATACGCTATCAAATATACGCTGAATTTATTTTTAAGATGTTGACTTTTTGTGTCGCCTGCTAAGCACAGCGACACTTAGGGATCACTTTGTCTGTTGTTCGTCTGTCCGTCCATCCGTCCCTCCGTCTGTCTGTCTGTCTGTCACACTTGGGTGTCACACCCCATAACTTTTGATTGGTAAGTGATAGGGCTTTGATATTTCACATGTGTATTCCTTGTGACAAGACCTTTATACACATATCATAATTTTTGACCTTTTGACCTTGACCTAGATATTTGACCTACTTTTCTAAAAATCTAATATTGGCTATATCTCTTGATTGATTAGTGATAGGGCTTTGATATTTCACATGTGTATTCATTGTGATTAGACCTTTCTACACATATAATGTTTGACCTTGTGACCTTGATCTAGATATTTGACCTACTTTTCTAAAAATCTAATAGTGGCTATATCTCTTGATTGGCAAGTGATAGGGCTTTGATATTTCACATGTGTAATCTTTGTGACAAGACCTTTCTACGCAAACCATATTTTTTGACCTCATGACCTTGACCTAGATATTTGACCTACTTTTCAAAAAATCTAAGATTGGCTATATCTTTTGATAGGTAAGTGATAGGGCTTTGATATTTCACATGTGTATTTCTTGTGACAAGCCCTTTTTTCACATACTATATTTTTTAACCTTATGACCTTGACCTAGATATTTGACCTACTTTTAAAAAAAAACCAAGATTGGCTATATCTATTGATTGGCAAGTGATAGGGCTTTGATATTTCTCTTGTGTATTCCTTTTGACAATACCTTTCTACACATATCATAATTTTGACCTCATGACCTTGACCTAGATATTTGACCTACTTTTCAAAAAAATTAAGATTTGCTATATCTTTTGATTGGTAAGTGATAGAGCTTTGATATTTCATATGTGTATTCCTTCTTGTGACAAGGCCTTTCTACACATATCATAACTTTTGACCTCATGACCAAGACCTAGATATTTGACCTACTTTTCAAAAAATCTTAAATTGGCTATTTCTTTTGATTGCTGAGTGATAGGCTTTGATATTTCACATGTGCATTCCATGTGACAAGACCTTTCTTCACATACCATCATTTTTAGCTCACCTCGACGAAGTTGAGTGAGCTTATGCTATAACCCCACGCGTCCGCGTCCGTGTCCGTGTCCGTGTGCGCGTCCGCGTCCGCGTCCGGTTAAGAAGTTTTGGGTAGCTCAGTATCTGACAAAGTACTAACGCTACAGTAACCAAACTGGCACAAGTGATTCATCTTTGGATGCTGAGGTGAACCCATGCATTGTATGCAGCATCTTACCTACATTTTCCGCTTGAGTGACTTGGTTAAGAAGTTTGGGATAGCTCAGTATCTGACAAAGTACTGATGCTACAGTAACCAAACTGGCACAAGTGATTCATTTTTGGATGCTGAGGTAAACCCATGCATCGGATGCAGCATCTGACCTACATTTTCCGCTTGAGTGACTTGGTTAAGAAGTTTGGGGTAGCTCAGTATCTGACAAAGTACTGATACTACAGTAACCAAACTTGCACAAGTGATTCATCTTTGGATGCTGAGGTGAACCCATGCATCGGATGCAGCATCTGACCTACATTTTCCGCTTGAGTGATTTGGATAAGAAGTTTGGGGTAGCTCAGTATCTGACAAAGTACTAATGCTACAGTAACCAAACTTGCACAAGTGATTCATCTTTGGATGCCGAGATGGACCCATGCATTGGATGCAGCATCTGACCTACTTTTTCCACTTGAGTGATTTCGCTTTTAAAAGCCAATATTGAGCAGAGTATAAGTGCTACATGTACCAAACTTGCATATTGCATGTATCTTTGATCAAACTTTCATAAAATGACCTTGACCTACTTTTTCCGCTTGAGTGATTTTGCCTTTAAAAGCCAATATTGAGCAAAGTATAAGTGCTAGATGTTCCAAACTTGCATATTAGATGTATCTTTGATCAAACTTTCATAAAATGACCTTGACCTACTTTTTCCGCTTGAGTGATTTTGCCTTTAAAAGCCAATATTGAGCAAAGTATAACTGCTACATGTACCAAACTTGCATATTGGATGTATCTTTGATCAAACTTTCATAAAATGACCTTGACCTACTTTTTCTGCTTGAGTGGTTTTGCCTTTAAAAGCCAATATACATGTACAGCTGACACTCGTTATCTCAAACTCGGTTATCTCGAAATTCCGTTTATCTCGAAGTCGAGCGGCGGTCCCATCTTTTTTCCTTCATATTCTAACCTATCTGACTTCGGATAACTCGAAATCGGTTATCTCGAAATTTCGCTTATCTCGAAGTAATTTCAAAGTCCCAAGTCATTTTCTTCGTGTATTTTATACTCGTTAAGTCGAAGTTCTAATGTTTGTATAAACAAACCAATTAACGTACCAAACAATAGTGAAAGCGCATGGTAAACAAACAATTATAGGTAACGGTAACGCAGGTTGACTGATTTACCGTTGTTTGATCGACCGTGACATCGAGATTAATTAAGGGGGATGACAGTTAATTAAATAATATCATTACGGAAACAATGATATGTGCATGTTTCATTCATTGAAATTGAATTGTTTGTTATGTTGAAATTCTTATGAGAAGCGACGGCTAAAAAAACAAAACAAATCAATACAACCCCCCCCCACAAGATTTATCGTAACTGAAATAAAGCAATTTGAGCTACAATGATTATACTGGTGATCTACAAAATAATCCATACATAAAATTTCATACACTACCAGGAAGATGATTAAACTTGTATGTATGCGAGTAAATTTAAGTGAAGAATGAAGACATGTATACGACATTGAAATATAGCAGACGAAAAAATTAAATAGCGTACGAACAAATGTCTTCATTGTACTTTGATGACACAATGATCTTAAACTCTTGAAGGTAAACGGCTTATGACAGATTGATAAGACAACCAAACTTGTATTATATCAGGGCCGATGCGATCGGCGCGGAAAGGGGGGGGGGTCACACAACGAATAAAAATACCTGACGTTCTCAATGCGCCTCCTCGTAAAATTTCAGTATTAAGAATACGTTTATGACACTTCTAGAATCTATTCTACGTTGTGAAGTAAACATTACATTGTCAGCACGAGTTGCCTTTTAAACTGCGATATCTATTGTATAAAATACAATAGCAAAACGATTCTTTTAGCCTTATAGGTGGTACAATACATTCAAAAATATACCGTAAATTCGACTGACGTTTATCTCGAACTCCGCTTATGTCAAAGTATTTTCAGTGGGCCCATCGACTTCGAGATAACGAGTGTCAGCTGTACTAAGAAATATGTTTGAATTGAATTTTGCTGTCACGAGGTGAGCTTCGTAATCTATGATTACCTATGTTTTACCTCGTACACTTGCCCTATATATTTGACCTACTTTTCAACAAATCTATGATTTGCTATATCTTTTGAGTGGTAAGTGATAGGGCTTTGATATTTCACATTTGTATTCCTTATGAAAAGACCTTTCTAAACATTCCATAATTTTTAACCTAGTGACCTTGCCCTTGATATTTGACCTAATTTCAATAAAAAAAAAATCCGCTACGCAGGCGACACAAGCATTCCTTGGATTGCTTTTTTTTTCATACATGCATATTTCAGAACAATTTCCCTATTTAATGATTATTTTCTCTGTCTTATTTCTGTATCTATGGTAAACATAGTCGCCATATATCTTGTGTTACAGATTTGATTGGTTCAATACCTCCTTGCCCCTTTAGTAGGGGTAACTACAGGAAATAAAAAGGTGCACACTAAAAATTTTGACTGACTTGAAATGCCCGGAAGTCTGTAAAATTGGTCTTTTTTGATTGCGAATCTTTGGCACGCATAAAAATGTAAAGAAAAAAGGGGGGGGGGGGGGGGGGGGGGGGGGGGTGTCATGCATGTCCTTTTTTCGCAAATTTCACTTTTTTTACAGGAACTCTGCGTCCTCATGGAAAATGTTCCGAATTTTGCATATTTTTAAACCTATCTGTAGATTGCATAAAAGACAAGATCAAGTTCAAAGTTAAATTTATCACGACTATTGATTCAATATGTTAAAAATACATTTCCAAGCACCGCATTTCAGCATATTTACCGAAAATAATTTGTCCAAGTGGCTTCACTGGGTCATGAGGTTTGATACACCGTACACTGCTGTTTGGAAAATAAATTGGCTCAATTTCTGCACAACTCACTTGAATTAATATTGTCCGCTAACAACTTGTCTGTGTTAATTGGATTAACACGATTTTGACTGTACGTTACATGTATTAAGATGAAATCAATACTATTCAAAAGCTCTCATTCATAGATTTCTGTATAATTTAATATGAATGAAGGCAAAACCAAAAAGTCTTTGTTTTTTATGCTTCCGGAATCAAAGATACGGGGGCATATAGTTTTTGGCCTGTCCGTCTGTCTGTTTGTCCGAAAAACTTTACATTGGGCATAACTTTTGATAGTAAGGTGATAGAGCTTTCATATTTCACATGTGTATTCCTTGTGACAATACCTTTCCATTGATACCAAAATTTTTGCCCTCGTGACCTTGACCTTGACCTTTGACCTACTTTTCAAAAACTTTAACATTGGGCATAACTTTTGAATGGTTAGTGATAGGGCTTTCATATTGTACATGTGTATTCTTTGTGACAAGATCTTTCCATTGATACCAACATTACTCTGACCCTGACCTCTCACATACTTAACAGAAAATGGTGTTTATACCAACAAAGATGCCACCGCGGGGCATTCGTGTTTCACAAACACAGGCTTTATTATTTTCTGGCATACTAGCTATTAATAATGAAAGGTTTGGTGTTCAATTTTAAATAAACTTAATTTATGAAATCATTTCATTGTTTTATTCTGTTTCTGTTGCACATTAATGTGGAATTTTACAAAATGATTTTATTTTTGATGTTGCATAATCGAACTATACTAGCTGGGCATATGACTTTGGATCGCATAATCCATCTTTTCAAATCAGTAAAAAAAGTTGTTGTTTTGAAATGTGACTATTTTCTCTTGTTTGTACTTTTAAAGGTTGTCTGAAAAAAAAACTTGTCTGCATCCGGCAAAAATCTTGTTAGAAAGGTTGTGGGCTAAAATCCTGGTACTGGCACTATCAGTATTCAATGTCAGTATGTCAATTAGAGCGTGCATGGGTATCAGGTGAGCGTTGTGCCCCCTGGGGCTCTTGTTTCTGCATATTCTATGAACCCGGTCCGTCACCCCCGTCTGCATACAAAACACACTCTTTAAATTCATCCAAGCTTTAATAGACATTGGCTATCACACATGGGAAGACGTACAAAAACTTAACGTACACGTTTATGAGCAAACATTAGAGAGGTTTAGTTACAAGTTTCAGTTTCGAACAGGTAACTTCTTTGAAAATTTCCACACTTTTCATTGATCGAATTTCCAGTTTTCGGATTATTAAAGCACATTTAGGATTCTAACTTATACTTTGCTTATGATAAAAGGAGGAGCCCTATTGATTTTCAAGGTCACCCTAGTATGTCAAAGGTCAAATGTTTAACGTCTTCAAATTCATTAGCATCATTTAAGAGATGATAAATCTACAGCATAGACCAGCAGTGTGTGAAACTAACTTTTAAGTCCTATAGACATTCGGTCCACAGTAATTTTAGTTCCTATAGACCTCAGCATTTTCCTATAGACCGAAATAAAAAGGCACAGAAATCAGAATGTTATTGCATTTTATATGCTAAAATCATCTGCCAATCATTTAGTTATATTCTCTCTCAATTTGGTAGACAATTTGTGTGACGGGATCTTCATTTTCAAGTTCATTTTGTTCTATTTCCCTGTCAGATTCACTGTCAATATCTGATTCATCACTAGAACTAGCACATGCCAGGTTTCGTTTCGTGCCCGGGTGTGCACCTTCAACATATTTCAACCGGTCAAAGAAAGACATCAGGACCAAGACTAGATGACGAAAGGACGATAAAAAACGGAAGTACTACAACACATCAACGTTTTACAGGTGCTTAAATAATAATTGGTAGTATAAATAGGCTGGATTTAGACCACGTAAAAATATTTATATCCATTCACGTGTAAAATATTGAACCGAAGGCGTCCTAACGTTACCGTAAATATGGAACTTGCTGTGATTACAATTAAATATTTATCGGGTACCTTTTGGATAATTTAACTTCTTTTATAAGTTCGATTGAAAATGACACACAGCTGTTTTTTTTCTGCAGTTGAAATAAAAACTTCTCATCAGCGGCGGTATCTGAGAAACGACCGATTAATCTTATATGGCCTTACCTGCTCTTGCTAAGCTATTGCTGTGCGAAGAGCAAACATTTACATGACTCGGTCAGATTTCTTATAGACAAGTCGGTCTACCGAGTTTTTATATGCCCGTCATTTGACGGGTCGTATTATGGTATGGCGAAGTCCGTCCGTCCGTCCGTCTGTCCGTCTGTCCGTCTGTCCGTCCGCCTATGGAACGCAATAACTTGAATATACGTCAACGGATTTTCGTGAAATTCATATATTATGATTGGACTGTGGAGAGGAAGCCGCCTTTCGATTTTCAGGTTCATCCGATTTGTCGTTACAGAGTTATGGGACTTAGATTTTTAAAATACAGTGAAAATATACTAAAATATTTAAAAATTATTTAAAAATCTATTTCTGGTCGAAATGTTTTGAAATTTTGTATACTTCAAGTAGAAAGGATGTTCTTTGACATATGTAACGGGTTTTTATACGCCCGTCATTTGACGGGACGTATTATGGTATGGCGAAGTCCGTCCGTCTGTCCGTCTGTCCGTCTGTCCGTCCGCCTATGGAACGCAATAACTTGAATACGCGTCAACGGATTTTTATGAAATTTATACATAGTGATCAGTCTGTGGAGAGGAAGCCGCCTTTCGATTTTCAGGTTCATCCGATTTGTCGTTACAGAGTTATGGGACTTAGATTTTTAAAATACAGTGAAAATATACTAAAATATTTAAAAATTATTTAAAAATCTATTTCTGGTCGAAATGTTTTGAAATTTGGTATACTTCAAGTAGAAAGGATGTTCTTTGACATATAGAACGGGTTTTTAATTTTTTGGTCGCATAACCGAGATATTGTGTGTAATGGGAAGGGGGGGTGGGTTATATGCACATACATTTTAAGCTAAGGGCAAAATATAGGCGCATGGAACGCAATAACTTGAATATGCGTCAACGGATTTTCATGATATTCATACATTATGATTGGACTGTGGAGAGGAAGCCGCCTTTCGATTTTCAGGTTTATTCGATATGTCGTTACAGAGTTATGGGACTTAGATTTTTAAAATACAGTGAAAATATACTAAAATATTTAAAAATTATTTAAAAATCTATTTCGGGTCGAAATGTTTTGAAATTTTGTATACTTCATGTAGGAAGGATGTTCTTTGACATATGTAACGGGTTTTTAATTTTTTGGTCGCATAACCGAGATATTGTGTGTAATAGGAAGGGGGGAGGGGTGGGTTATATGCACATACATGTTAAGCTAAGGGCAAAATATAGCTAAATACGAAAACATGATTTATCTCCGCTTGGCGGAAAACTCTCCAGACTCAGCATCTTTTGCTTCCGGCAAGTGTAAGATTTTGTTTATCTTAGATACACGTCTATTCAGTATCAGAGAAGCGAGCGAAGAGATGCCTACTAACGAGATTTATTGCTGTATTTGTTCTAATCATGCGAAGAAATTTATTAATAATCGGAAAGTTACTATGCATAGATTTACACAAGATCTTAAAAGAAGAAAAATTTGGATACAAAGGTGTCAATTAGTGAGAAAAGACTTTAAATTTACGAGTTATGCGTCGACAAGAATATGCAGTGAACATTTTGTAGGAGGTGAAGGTCCGACAAAAATCCACAACCTTCCGTCAATTTTTCCAACTAGAACTTTCAAGTTATCGGTATGTATTTCTATTTTGTTGCCAAGTACTGTACGTATTTTTTTTTCTTCATTTTCTTTTCCTGAAATGTGGAGTGGGGGGGGGGGGGGGGGGGGGGGGGTTATACCGATATTTTATAAACTGAAAATTCTACATAAAGAAGGACATTCTCATTTGATTATTCGTTTTTATGTGATTTTATAAAAGTAACAGTAAAAAACTTCAGTTATTTACATCCAAAGAAAGAGCTGGCGCGGGGCCGGGGGGGGGGGGGGGGGGGGATGTGGTCGTCATTGAAATTGAAAGTAGAAGGTTTTCCTAATTTTTATTAATAAAATATCCATGATGAAACAAAATGTTTGACTATATTTTTATTTATGATCTCCAGAATTACACCCCGGAATCATCAGACAAAGAACTTGAGATAGACGAGCATGTTGACATGGAATTAATTGCTGGGGTTTCCCAAAAGGAGTCTTGCTGTGCTGACGAGGAAATGGACGTAGATACAAGTCTATGTACCGGCGATTCTCAGCTGGACGCGTCTTTATCAATGCATGATTATTGTGGCAGCACCCCAGGGTACTCTGATATTCGTAATCAATGTACACAGACGCATATTTCGTGCAAATTAATAGATGCATGTACTCAGACAGACACTGATTTGTGGACATCTGACACGTGGGTTCAGACAGAAAAAAGTATATTTTTTTCGTATAGAGATGCAACTACACAAGTTGACAAACCTTTGATGACATATGAAAATATAAAAAATTCGGACGATAAAGTATCATTCTATACTGGAATCCCAAATGCCTATTCATTTGAAGCTTTATTTAACGAAATCAAAGACGACGCCGAAGAACAAACAGGTCGCAAGACAAAAAATATTCCCATGGAAACTGACGAAACTCGTTCGAGGGGGGAATCCGGACGTCCTAGGTCCTTGAGGCTTATAGATGAATTTCTTTTAGTTTTGATGAGAATTCGACTCGGTCTTTTACTGGAAGATTTGGCAGATAGATTCAGAATTTCAACAAACACATGTGGAGCAATTTTTAATAAATGGATCGATTATCTTGATGTCCAATTCCAGTTTCTAGTTAAATGGCCAAGTCGCTCAAACATTGATAGCACAATGCCTTATTCATTCCAGAAAAAATATCCGAAATGTAGAGTGGTTATAGACTGCACTGAAATAAAGACAGAAACCCCACATTCTTTATTACTGAAATCTGCTATGTACAGCGATTATAAATCACACATGACATTCAAATCTTTAGTCGGTATCAGTCCAGCAGGTGTGGTGACTTTTGTCTCAGACTTATATACAGGAAGTACAAGTGATAAACAAATTACAAATTTAAGTGGCATTGTAGATTTATGTGAAGAGGGTGATGCCATCATGGCAGATAAAGGATTCCTTATCTCGGACCTGACAACCCCTAAAGGAGTCGATTTAATTATTCCACCATTCAAAAGTAAAAAGAAAGCGTTTACTCCGAGGGAGGTTCGCCAGACTAAAGACATCGCCAATCTTCGGATACATGTCGAGAGACAAATGGAAAGAATAAAAAACTTCCGCATTCTACAAGGAGTGATGCCAATATCAATGGCTAGCCAGTCATCAAAAATATGGAAATTATGTACGAGACTTACTAACCTACAGCCACCCTTAGTTTTGACAAAATGAACTATAAATCATTCTATGAATAAATAATGAAAATTCTGACATTTGATTTTTTTTTTTAATTTATAGAAAGTCTATGTATCTTTAAAAAGTGGCAGCCCACGTTTTACTCGTGATGAATACAGTTCTGGTAACACTGCATGCAGATAAAACTTGTTCAATTTACATAACATATTCGACCAAAAATTTTCGTCAAACTTTATGCGTTGTACTGAAAATCCCTTCAGAGTCCATACAACAAAGTCACAATATTTTCTTCCGCTAATTGCAAGTTGACCTTGCACCTGGTAGTAATAATTGTGATTCTTCTTTAACATAATATTGTCATCAGACATCTTACAAAAGAATGTGTCATCAAGTGCACAGTCCTCGGGAGTTGCGTTTTTCCATTTATCGGAGGATGGGCATTTTATTTCAAGAATGCCCTCCCCACAGCAAGTACAGGAAATAAGTCCGTCCGGGCTTGATCCAAGGTGAGGGAACAGCCTATTGACCAAAAATCCACTTTGCGCAACACAAAATTGTTCATGTATTTTCACAAATTTATTGGCGTATGATCTTCTTGCTGCAGGTTCATGATCTCTTCCCCATTTTACATATTTATTGTCAAATGTTTCATATCCAAGTAGTGTCTTGAGTAAATTGTCAGGCTGACTGACTTTTCGCTTGACAACGGCTCCAAAGTTTGAACTTGTGATGCGAAGTTTTCTCGCCTCGTGCCATAAATCGTTGTTGTGTTGTCCTCTTGTATATTTTTCAATTTTTAGGACTTCTTCTTCTGTAATGTTTGAATACATTGTGCTAAATATAGACCCAAAATTTAACTGACATTCGTCACTTTGTAGGTCGACCTTATCATGATATTGATGCAAGATTTTATGAAAACCAGGAAGGTCAATTTCTTTTTGAGTTTGAAAAAAGGTCAACCAGCCGGCATTTGATTTATTTCCAATCAATGTATTCTTGAATCGATTTTCGTCAATCGTAGGCTGGAATTTCGGGGCTTTACTTTGTACTTCATTACTGTGAGACAATGACAATGACACTTTTTTCCGTTTATCAGAATCACCAGTTGAAAATTTCAATTCCTGTGCCTTTTTGGGGCTCAATTTCCTTTTCCGTGGATTATTCCACTTGCAAGGAGCTGATGTAGAAGATAGGGTCCCGTCTGCTTTTCTCTTCGAAACGTCTTCAAGGGCGTAAAGCATCGCACCAATATGGTTACACGCTTCTCCTTCTCTGTAATTGGAAAGGGGGGGGATTAGCTCTTTATATTGAATTCATAAATACATGTAATCAATTTCAAGTCTACAAGTATGTGATATATTTAGTAAGAAATTCTGATATAATAACAATTACTTTTTATAATTGAAATTGTATGGATGAAATATTTATACTTACCCAGCTGTGCAGTTACAATGTGCTGAATGTACTTTTCCCGTAACTTTTGACAGGCACACCCATACATCATGATCAGGATTCTGTTTTTTGTTGGCGGTCGGTATTGATGGAATAACTTTACTTTTTACTACACAATGAGAGCAGTTTTCCTCAACGAAATGATATTTTAAAGAATGAACATGGCTATCCTCGAAATAAATCTTTGCGCGCATCGATCTCTTGCTTTTCATAGTTAAAACTAAATAATTATAAATGTCACTGTCCGTAAAACTTGGTATAAGTGTCACATCATCAGACCAGTTAGTTAAGCTGGCGGGATCAGGAATAGTTTCTCCAAGTGGGGTTATGAGTTTTTCACACCATTTCCTCAGAATTTCCAAATTATCTTCACTTGCAACATCAATTCTTGTGCGTAAATTAAGTTTTCGGACACCTTTTGCTTTTTCAATTAGTACATTTTTATTCCCAGTAACTGGTTGTCCATGTTGTCTGAGATATTCTTTTAATTCGGGTACTTTTAATTTGTTTATTTCCTCGTCAGATAAATGAAAGCTAGAGTCCATCCTTACGCTTCAGTAATTTCTAAGAGATTGTTTACATTGCGTAGGGATGGAGCACTTGCCGGAAGTTAGGTGTCATATTATGCGCCTCCTAGCGGGAGGGGCAGATAAATCAGTTTTCGTATTTAGCTATAGGCGCATGGAACGCAATTACTTGAATATGCGTCAACGGATTTTCATGATATTCATACATTATGATTGGACTGTGGAGAGGAAGCCGCCTTTCGATTTTCAGGTTCATTCGATATGTCGTTACAGAGTTATGGGACTTAGATATTTTAAAATACAGTGAAAATATACTAAAATAGTTAAAAATTATTTAAAAATCTATTTCTGGTTGAAATGTTTTGAAATTTTGTATACTTCAAGTAGAAAGGATGTTCTTTCACATATATAAGGGGTTCTTGAATTTTTTGTCACATAATCCAGAAATTATGTGTAATGGGGGGGGGGGGGGGTTATATGCACATACATGTTAAGCTAAGGGCAAAATATAGGTGCATGGAACGCAATAACTTGAATATGTGTCAACATTTTCATGATATTTGTACATTTTGATAAGACTTTGAAGAGGAAGCCGCCTTTCGATTTTAAGCTAGGTTCATCCAATTTGTCCTTATGGAGTTATGGGACTTAGATATTTTGGTGTTGTGAAAAAAATCCCAACGGGCGTATCTTGCTGCGTGAGCGTAGGATTTATTAATGTTTTTGTCGCATAACCGAGATATTGTGTGTAATAGGAAGGGGGGGTGGGTTATATGCACATACATGTTAAGCTATGGGCAAAATATAGGCGCATGGAACGCAATAACTTGAATATGCGTCAACGGATTTTCATGATATTCATACATTATGATTGGACTGTGGAGAGGAAGTCGCCTTTCGATTTTCAGGTTCATTCGATATGTCGTTACAGAGTTATGGGACTTAGATTATTCAAATACAGTGAAAATATACTAAAATAGTTAAAAATTATTTTAAAATCTATTTCTGGTCAAAATGTTTTGAAATTTTGTATACTTCAAGTAGGAAGGATGTTCTTTGACATATGTAACGGGTTTTTAATTTTTTGGTCGAATAACCGAGATATTGTGTGTAATAGAAAGGGGGGGGGGTTATATGCACATACATGTAAAGCTAAGGGCAAAATATAGGCGCATGGAACGCAATAACTTGAATATGCGTCAACGGATTTTCATGATATTCATACATTTTGATTGGACTGTTTAGAGGAAGCCGCCTTTCGATTTTCAGGTTCATTAGATATGTCGTTACAGAGTTATGGGACTTAGATATTTTAAAATACAGTGAAAATATACTAAAATAGTTAAAAATTATTTAAAAATCTATTTCGGGTTGAAATGTTTTGAAATTTTGCATACTTAAGGTTGAAAGGATGCTCTTTGACATATGTAACGGGTTTTTAATTTTTTGGTCGCATAACTGAGATATTTGTAATGGGAGGGGGGGGGGGGTGTTATATGCACAAACATGTTAAGCTAAGGGCAAAATATAGGCGCATGGAACGCAATAACTTGAATATGCGTCAACAGATTTTCATGATATTCAAACATCATGTTTGGACTGTGGAGAAGAAGGCGCCTTTCGATTTTCAGGTTCATCGGATTTGTCGTTACGGAGTTATGGGACTTAGATATTTTAGATACAATGTAAAAATATACTAAAATAGTTAAAAATTCTTTAAAAATCTATTTCTGGTCAAAATGTTTTGAAATTTTGTATACTTCAAGTAGAAAGGATGTTCTTTCGCATATGTAACGGATTCTTAAATTTTTTGTCCTATTATCCAGAAATTATGTGTAATGGTGGGGGGGGGGGGTTATATGCACATACATGTTAAGCTGAGGGCAAAATATAGGTGCATGGAACGCAATAACTTCAAAATGCGTCAACAGATTTTCATGATATTTGTACATTGTGATCGGACTTTGAAGAGGAAGCCGCCTTTCGATTTTCAGGTTCATCCGATTTGTCCTTATGGAGTTATGGGACTTAGATATTTTGGTGTTGTGGAAAAAATCCCAACGGGCTTATCTTGCTGCGTGAGCGTAGGCTTTATTCAATGTAACATACACATGGCCATTATAAAAAGTGTTGTCTACAGTCTCAGGAATTGTAACCTTTAGAGCTACAGAAGGTGTGACCTTAAACTTGGTGAAATCATGGTCACCAACAGTGAATGGCTTATCCTTAGCTACTAACACTTGCCTTCCTCTATCTACTGCAGCAACAGGGTAGCCTGGCTCACCCACTTTTACCTGATGTTTGTCATCTAAGGACAGAAATGTACACATCTCTCTGAACTGAATAGAAAACTCTCTCAAATACCTGAACACTGCTGCTGCATAATGAGAATCTACATGATTTGACCTCAACTGCCGAGATTGCACCATATACTTCACATTAAATCTCCCTGTATTATTAACTGCAGACTTAAAGTAGGGGTTCTTTGGCCAAAACTGAAGCCTCAAATAGTTTTCATTTGGGACCTCTGTGCCCTCAGGTAAGTCTTTTCATACTTGTTCAATCAGGTCACAGGTAGAAATGGCGAGGGCCATATGAGTACAATCACCATGACGTCTCTCATCCACTGCCTCTAAGGCCATTTTATTTATGAAATTCTGAACTCCATTAAAAAATGAATCGTACTTAACAGGCCGTCCCTTGTTCAACTCCCTAAGATCATACACCCAATCTATGTCACCGGATTGCAAAAGTAAATCTAACCTTGCTCTGACCTCTTTTGAAATATCATTGATAACAGCAGTGCTATCACCAGTCAAATACCTATACATTTCTTGTAGAACAACAGGTTGGACCTTGACTAGACCAGTAAATCTAGATTGAAACTCTTTACGCATGATCCTTGTATGATTTACCGGAATGTTTTTGTCTATAGTTTCCATGACTTGCTTGGATGTATTAAAGTCTGGACATGGGGGTGTACGCCATATAAAATGAGTAGCACCTACGTAGTTACCAGCACTGTAACTATAAATATCTCTGGAGAAAGGTAATGATATCTCCTGGACAAAATTGTATCGTTTATGTCTATCTTGAGGTGCAAAATCATTAACTAGAACTGGTCCATAAAAAGCCTTTGCCATTAATTCTAGCTCAAGAGATTTGTACCTGTCAATGATAATCTGCGATCGCACAAAGTTACCATGCCTAGATTCAAATGATGTTGATGATCCATCATGAACATTACGACAAGGCTCAAAAGCATTGTGAGCTTTTTTCATGTTCTCATTTACTTTGTCAAGGTACTGGGCATATTTAACAACTGTTTCGGCCAACTCTGCAACTCCTGACCTTACAAAACTAAAGCGATCCATTTTCATGAATGGTTCCGTCAATAAACTAAACAGACTATCTGCATGTTCTTTTAAACTCTCACTAGAAAGGTTAGGTATTCTGTGTTTATGATTTGTCGGATTGTTGTACGATTGGGAAAGGTCACTTCTATTCACCTTTAAATGCTTAAAAACAACAGTCGGAAGACTAAGACCCCTTCCTTTGAATTTGTTTAGATGTGGCAAAACAACATACAGACAATCACAAAGCCAATGTACTAGACTCCTTCCAACTAACTCTTGACTAGAATGATTGAAGTAGGCACCCTCTTTCTCGATAAGATTGACTAAGTCATTGTACAGTATCCAATCATCACGTTTGGGATTCTCATACTTCAAAGGAAGATATTTAACCTCCTGCTTTCTAGCACTTTCCATCATGATTGAAAAAACATTCTTGCCTGATACCTCAGAGACTTCGTATGAACTGTCACCCCTTACTATCTTGAATGCAACAAAACGACAATCATAATCTTGCATTGCCTTGGTCATTTTAGGGTGGGGCTAACCCTTATATTTCCCTTTTCTTTTACTTGAGAAATCCAGCACGATACTTCATCTTTGGGGAGGGAGGATTCAGTGGGTGTATAAATAGTGATGCCCCAAGAGCAGAGGACCTTACCAGACCTTTGAACATATCGAGAAATGAAGACTCTTCATCAACTTCCATCATGTAGTCTTTCATGAGGACCCTACAAAAACCACTTTTGTACTCCTCCTCCACCCTTACAGTGGCGTACACCCCCATGTCTCACTTAAGACCCCCCTAAAAGACGAAAGAAATTTTAGATTTACCCTCTAGGTCAGCGTCCACTGAATCATTTTCCATAGGCCGTAATGTTAACAAAATGCCATGTAACTTCTATACCCAACATTGCTGGCCATGCATGTTATATACCGATTTGTTCGTTGATTCAAGCTTTATACGAAACTAAATAAAAAAATATAGCATCATGACCGGCTCTTTTTCGCGCTATTTGCGTCACAAGGTACCCTGCAGTGAATTTTCAAAATTTCCCGCCCCGTCCCCTTTAGCGGATCGGGAGCTAGGGAAAAAAATCAGGGCATCGACATTTTAATTGCAATTATTTTTACTTATATATATTATTTTCAAACAATAAACCAAAAGAAAACATAATTGATAACCAATCACATCTTCTGTCACATCTAAAATAATAGGCCCCCTCACCCTACAGGTTTTTCCCCAATCAAAACACGCCTTTTAGCGGACTCTGACCTCTAGTTTTCACCCCGGAAGCTGATGCGAATGATTAAAGTGTGAATGAAAGAGTCGTAAGGGATTTGCGATTCCGGATTCTCGGGAATCCGTTTCGATGTTGAAAATTTTGTTTGTTTTTTTAAAATCGGGATTTTTTCAAAAGCTACGCACGCGGGGGACGTTAAACATAGAATTTATTTAGGGTGGCCTTACCTGACTGGTAAAAGAAATTTTGATCAGTGATCGATTGGTGATTGATCGGCGGCCTAAAGGATTATGCTATTTAGAGACAGACCAAATAAAACTCCATGAATTTGTCAAAAGTCATAAGATTGAAGAGTTCAACTGTAACCCCCCCCCCCCCAAATATGATCAGGAAGAGGAGTCATTGGTGAGTGAAGGAGAAAAAAACGAAAACAAAACAGGAGGGTCCAGTCCATGGGGGGGGGGTGGAGTTTCCAGTCTTAGAAAGGGAGGGAGGCTGGAGAAGGGAGAGAAGCGGGCGGAGGGAGGAAGGGGGTGGGAGGGGGGAGGTAAAGGGTTAAAAGGAGGTTGGAGGAGGGAGGTAAGGGGGTTGGAGGGGGAAAGAGAGGTACCCCCCTGCCTGCCCCCCCCCCTTTATTATACTACTTGTACATACCTATCACAATATGATCTCTATACTAATACTATATGCCTATCACAAGGTCAAGGTCATGACAAAATCTTTGTATACTACTTGCCTCTGTCTGTCCGTCCGCCTATGGAACGCAATAACTTGAATATGCGTCAACGGATTTTCACGTAATTCATGCATTATGATGGACTGTGGAGAGGAAGCCGCCTTTCTATTTTCAGGGTCATCCGATTTGTCATTACAGAGTTATGGGTTTAGATTTTTAAAATACAGTGAAAATATACTAAATTAGTTAAAAATTCTTTTAAAATCTTATTTCTGGTCGAAATGTTTTGAAATTTTGTATACTTAAGGTAGAAAGGATGTTCTTTGACATATGTAACAGGTTTTCAATATTTTGGTGGCATAACCGAGATATTTGTAATGGGAAGGGGGGGGTGGGTTATATTAACATACATGTTAAGCTAAGGGCAAAATATAGGCGCATGGAACGCAATAACTTGAATATGCGTCAATGGATTAACATGATATTTCTACATTGTGATCGGAATTTGAAGAAGAAGCCGCCTTTCGATTTTCAGGTTCATCCGATTTGTTGTTACGGAGTTATGGGACTTAGATATTTTAGTTACAGTGTAAAAATATATTAAAATAGTTAAAAATTCTTTAAAAATCTATTTCTGGTCAAAATGTTTTGAAATTTTGTATACTTCAGGTAGAAAGGATGTTCTTTCACATATTTAACAGGTTCTTAAATTTTTTGTCACAATATCCAGAAATTATGTGTAATGGGGGGGGGGGGTTGTTATATGCACATACATGTTAGGCTAAGTGCAAAATATAGGTGCATGGAACACAATAACTTGAATATGCGTCAACAGATTTTCATGATATTTGTACATTGTGATCAGACTTTATTAGGTCTTAGAACAAAATGGCCAATACTTTTTTCACTTGGTAGGCCATATGTCCTATTATATTTAATTTCAATCTGAAACTGTCTGACTACTTGATCTTAGTATTATATGAAAGAAAGAACTATCTTTATAGAGTATCCTATGCAATACTATTTCAGCTCAAATGAGAGGTTATTTATGCCTTTAGTCTTCAAACTACATGATCTATCAATTCTAAATCCTTTAAAATTACAATCTCAAAACAGAATTGCACAATGATTTTGCAATACAAACTTTTCTATGAATAGAAAATGTCAACAGCATACAGACAAGTAATGCTACTAAGAAAAAATAAGAATACAGAGAACAAGAGTAAAAGAGTTACCTTTCTTATACCATGTTAAGTTCAAATAAGAAGGACTATTTGTGTGAAGAATAAATAATGTAGGACAAAAACTGAGAATTCTACAAGAGTAAATGTTTGTTATGAAAATGATTATTTTACCTTAAACCAAGGTCACGCATAAAAGATAAGTATTGGGTGATTGATCTTAATCTGATCAAAGCTCAATATTTCATCAATCAAAGTCTGTTGTGACCATGAAATCGAACAAATGATCTTGAGTCAAGGTTAAGTTGATAGGGCTTGATGCAAGGAATATTTGTATTAAGTTTGAACTCTCAAGGTCAAACGGTCTTTTGTTTTATAGGAAAAAATTGTTTGAGACCTTGAGAATGAGAATTTGAACTTGGGTCAAGGTTAAGGTTTAAGAGCTTTGCTCAAGGATTATATGAATAAAGTTTGAACCAAAGTTTGAAGAATGATTCCCTTATATTAGAGAATATCCATTAGGAAAATTTAATGTCAGGTCAAGTCATAAAATGGATCTGTTCAGAATAAGTATTCGGCAGGGGTATAATTCGTCCCTTTAAGGCAGTTTTCATTCACATATAGATTCCTCATGACCAGAGCCTTCATTTGATACTTTTGGTTCTAGATACCTTGGCCTTGACCTTTAACCTACATGTTCTTTTTTTATTATAATGATGTTTCTTGTTTCAGGTCAAATGTTTCACCATCAAGTATATCATCAGCAGTCTGGCCCTTTCGATTCTGTGATGCTATCAAAGTAGATTCATGTGAAGAAGTTGTAGGATATGATTTGTGGAATACAATTGTGCTGAAAAACAATGATACAGAATGCATGACCACTTGGAATGGGAAGTTGTGAGTTGAATAGATCTACATTTCTGTAGCGTAGCCTTGAATGCCTTGTAATTTTGGTAGGGTTTCTTTCTTAGACAAATCTTTTAATTTGTTTCAAACTGCGAAACCTAGCGAAACCACTTGAGTTGTTGAACAGCGTATGCTGAAATGCGAAGCTCCTTCTCGCCTGTTGAAATATGCATAGGCAAGAAGCGCCGCATTTCAGCATATTTACTGAAAATTATTTGTTCAAGTGGCCATGGTGGCTTCACTGGGTCATGAGGTTTGATACACTGTACACTGCTTTTTGGAAAACAAATTGGCCAAATTTCTGCACAACTCACTTGAATTGATAAATATTGGATTAGACGATTTTAGCTGTACGTTTCATGTATTTGAGATGAAATCAATACTATTCAAAAGCATTCATAGATTTCAGTATACTTTAATGTGAATAAAGGCAAAACCGAAAAATCTTTTTTTTATGGCCCTGGAATAAAAGATTCAGGAGCATATAGTTTTTTGCCTGTCCGTTTGTCTATCTGTTTTCCGAAAAACTTTAACATTGGGCATAACTTTTGAATGGAAGCTGGTGATAGAGGTTTTTCACATGTGTATTCCTTGTGACAATACCTTTCCATTGATACCAAAATTTTTGACCTCGTGACCATAACCTTGACCTTTGACGTACTTTTCAAAAACTTTAACATTGGGCATAACTTTTGAATGGTTAGTGATAGGGCTTTCATATTTTACATGTGTATTCCTTGTGAAAAGATCTTTCCATTGATACCAATATTACGCTGACCCTGACCTCTCACATACTTAACAGAAAATGGCGTTTATACTAACAAAGATGCCGCCGGGGGCATTCTCGTTTCACAAACACAGGCTTTATAATTTCTGGCATGCTAGCTATCAATAATGAATGGTTAGGTGTTCAGTTTTAAATAAACTTAATATATGAAATCATTTCATTGTTATACGCCCGTCATTTGACGGGTCATATTATGGTATGGCGAAGTCTGTCCGTCCGTCCGTCCGTCCGTCCGTCCGTCCGTCCGTCTGTCCGTCCGCCTATGGAACGCAATAACTTGATGATGCGTCAACGGATTTTCACGAAATTTATACATTACGATTGGACTGTGGAGAGGAAGCCGCCTTTCGATTTTCAGGTTCATCCGATTTGTCGTTACAGAGTTATGGGACTTAGATTTTTAAAATACAGTGAAAATATACTAAAATAGTTAAAAATTATTTAAAAATCTATTTTTGATCGATATGTTTTGAAATTTTGTATACTTCAAGTAGAAAGGATGTTCTTTGACATATGTAACAGGTTTTTAATTTTTTTGTCGCAAAAGCAAGATATTTGTAATGGGAAGGGGGGAGGGTTATATGCACATACGTGTTAAGCTAAGGGCAAAATATAGGCGCATGGAACGCAATAACTTGAATACGCGTCAACAGATTTTCATGATATTCATACATTATGTTTGGATTGTGGAGAGGAAGTCGCCTTTTGATTTTCAGGTTCATTCGATTTGTCGTTACAGAGTTATGGGACTTAGATATTTTAAAATACATTGAAAATATACTAAAATAGTTAAAAATTATTTAAAAATCTATTTTTGATCGAAATGT
The DNA here is from genome assembly GCA_033119305.1 of Pinctada imbricata. Classification (NCBI taxonomy): domain Eukaryota; kingdom Metazoa; phylum Mollusca; class Bivalvia; order Pterioida; family Pteriidae; genus Pinctada; species Pinctada imbricata. The sequence continues at coordinate 61,444,293 of VSWD01000013.1, forward strand.
TTTGAAATTTTGTATACTTAAGGTAGAAAGGATGCTCTTTGACTTATGTAATGGTTTTTTAGTTTTTTGGTCGCATAACTGAGATATTTGTAATGGGAGGGGGGGGGGGGTTTATATGCACAAACATATTAAGCTAAGGGCAAAATATAGGCGCATGGAACGCAATTACTTGAATATGCGTCAACGGATTTACATGATATTTCTACATTGTGATCAGACTTTGAAGAAGAAGCCGCCTTTCGATTTTCAAGTTCATCGGATTTGTCGTTACGGAGTTATGGGACTTAGATATTTTAGATACAATGTAAAAATATACTAAAATAGTTAAAAATTCTTTAAAAAATCTATTTCTGGTCAAAATGTTTTGAAATTTTGTATACTTCAAGTAGAAAGGATGTTCTTTGACATATATAACGGGTTCTTAAATTTTTAGTCACATTATCCAGAAATTATGTGTAATGGGGGGGGGGGGAGGGGGTATACATGTATGCACATACATGTAAGCTAAGGGCAAAATATAGGTGCATGGAAAGCAATAACTTGAATATGCGTCAACAGATTTTCATGATATTTGTACATTGTGATCAGACTTTGAAGAGGAAGCCACCTTTCGATTTTTAGGTCCATCCAATTTGTCCTTATGGAGTTATGGGACTTAAATATTTTGGTGTTGTGAAAAAAATCCCAACGGGCGTATCTTGCTGCGTGAGCGTAGGCTTTATTTTATTTTTTTTCTGCTGCACCTTAATTTGGAATTTTACAATATGATTAGCTCACCTCGACGAAGTTGAGATGAGCTTATGCTATAACCCCGACATCCGCGTCCCCGTCCGCGTCCCCGTCCGGTTAAAGTTTTTGGGGTAACTCAGTATCTGACAAAGTACTGATGTTACAGTAACCAAACTTGCACAAATGATTCATCTTGGGATGCTGAGGTGAACCCATGCATCGGATGCAGCATCTGACCTACATTTTCCGGTTGAATGACTTTGTCAATGTCTGGTTAAAGTTTTTGGGGTAACTCAGTATCTGACAAAGTACTGATGTTACAGTAACCAAACTTGCACAAGTGATCCTTCATGGGATGCTGAGATGAACCCATGCATCGGATGCAGCATCTGACCTACATTTTCCGGTTGAATGACTTTGTCAATGTTTTGTTAAAGTTTTTGGGTAGTTCAGTATCTGACAAAGTACTGATGCTACAGTAACCAAACTTGCACAAGTGATTCATCTTGGGATGCTGAGATGAAACAATGGATTGGATGCAGCATCTGACCTACATTTTCCAGTTGAATGACTTTGTCAATGTCTGGTTAAAGTTTTTGGGGTAGTTCAGTATCTGACAAAGTACTGATGCTACAGTAACCAAACTTGCACAAGTGATTCATCTTGGGATGCTGAGGTGAACCCATGCATCGGATGCAGCATCTGACCTACTTTTTCCGCTTGAGTGATTTTGCCTGATAAGGCCAATATTGAGCAAAGTATAAGTGCTACATGTACCAAACTTGCATATTGGATGTATCTTTGATCAAACTTTCATAATATGAC